>JAWNNI010000193.1:0-362233 GCA_035043065.1 Hirtodrosophila confusa
GTCGTAACTAGCACTTGAACTAGTTAGGCAGCGGAGATAGTTCCCTAGAGTCAACAAAAGAATTACCACTGGTGGGGTTCAGTTTGAGAATGTTTTTTATTCGAACAAGATAGGGTTTATATGTATACCCTAGCCAATGTATTTTTCAGTAGCTTAGAATTCGGTACATACTTAGAGTAGGCATTTGCTTAGTTTACTTATGTACTAAGGAATTACATATTGCCTCCTTGAGTAAAGGTAGGCAGCTGCTTGTATTTTACACACATAGTTTTGGTACATGCCATGTGTATCCTTGCTTGTGTGCCTGGTATAAAAAAAAAAAAAAAAAAAAAAAAAAAAATAGAAAATGCCATGATCCCTTGCAATGAGTTCGCTACAGACCAACGCAGAGTGACCCTTTCCAATGGCATCTCCTCATATGTCAGCAAGTGACAATTGTTACAATTAGGTCTGGTACTAAAATGATCCGCGTTGGTTGTACAAAGAGTTTATTCTCTTATTCGAATTATTCTAAATATTAAAATATACTTAATGAGTAAGTTACGCCTTAACATTCTTCCGGCCGTTAAATAGTTATTCAACCATCAGCTATATCGAATGTAAGACGGCGTGGTGTAGGTTCTGGCTGTGCTTCACATATCTCTTCGGGTGGTGTAGCTGGTGGAGCGTTCTTCCATGATGCAAGTCGTTTTCGCAAAAAAGCTACAATCACTAGTAGTATGGAAACAAACAATGCAACATACGCAGCTATATGATGATGGTGAATAGTGTCAAGATGTTCTGACAGCATGGCGTGCTTAGTTCGTTCTAGTTGCTGCTGAAGTGCGTCCAGATCGTTGATATCTAAATCCATGGGTGCTGTGGTTCTGGGGACTGTTTCCAGTGATGTAAACAGGTTGGCTGATGTTGCCAAAGCGTACATATGTTGTGCTGACCTTGCTGATTATTGTATTAAAGGTTCTGATGCTGATGTCAGCGTCGTCAAGCGTTGTGACAAGGCAGTACTGCTTGCTGCCGTTACGTCATCGGGATCCCTCAATTGCATTGGTGGCCTTGCCAACAACCAGGCCGATGGCGTCCACAGTGCTGCGCTTTTTTCTGAATCCGAATTGGAGATCGGAGAGTCCTTGCCGCTTCTCCAGCTCCCTTTCCAAGCGGTTGCAGAAAGTTGCAAAAGTTTCCCAACTACGTCTATATGCCGACGGGTCTTCGGGTGGTTTCTCGCCTTTTGGTATCAGTACCAGTCTGTGCAGTTTCCATCTTGTGGGGAAGCGGCTGTCACGGATACATATTGTAGCGAACGTTGCAGGATGTTTAAACATTCTGCTACAATATGTATCCGTGACAGCCACTTCCCCACAAGATGGAAACTGCAGAGACTGGTACTGATACCAAAAGGCGAGAAACCACCCGAAGACCCGTCGGCATATAGACGTAGTTGGGAAACTTTTGCAACTTTCTGCAACCGCTTGGAAAGGGAGCTGGAGAAGCGGCAAGGACTCTCCGATCTCCAATTCGGATTCAGAAAAAAGCGCAGCACTGTGGACGCCATCGGCCTGGTTGTTGGCAAGGCCACCAATGCAATTGAGGGATCCCGATGACGTAACGGCAGCAAGCAGTACTGCCTTGTCACAACGCTTGACGCCGAGAACGCGTTTAATTCTACCAGCTGGACAAGCATTATACGCGCCTTACAAGACCTCCACATATCAGAGTACTTAGTTAGTATAATTGCTGACTATTTCGACAACCGACTGCTGCTGTACGACACATCTGCAGGACGACGGGAGCATAAGGTGTCTGGAGGCGTTCCACAAGGCTCTGTACTCGGGCCAACATTGTGGAACGTAATGTACGATGCCGTACTGCGCTTGGATACTCCAGAGGGCACTACTATAGTGGGCTTTGCAGATGACATAGCTGTTGTCACGGTTGCGAAGCATCTGTGCGTAGCTGAGCAGGGCACCAATGCAACCGTCCATCAAGTCACTGACTGGCTCGCCAGCAATGGACTGACTTTGGCAGCACACAAGACGGAGGCAGTTTTGATCAGCAGCAGAAAAGTGGTGGAGACGGCAATAATACGCGTTGGCAATTGCCAAGTGCAATCAAAGCCAGCTATCAAATACCTGGGAGTGATGCTTGACCACCGGCTCACATTCAAGCACCACTTAAATTATGCTGGAGAAAAGGCCGCGAAGGCAACAAGCACAGTTGCGAGGATGATGGCGTCCACCGAAGGTCCACGCCAGAAAAGCAGATGGCTCATTGCTTCTGTCGTGAGATCGATCATTCTCTACGCTGCAAAGGTTTGGGCGCCGGCGCTGCAGATAGCTACATATAACCGGGGATGTAAATCAACATACCGCAGGTGCGCACTGCGCACGCTCAGCGCCTACCGAACGGTGTCGGAGGACGCAGCTCTGATGCTGGCCGGAATGATCCCGCTGGACCTACTAGCACTTGAGAGCCAGCACAGTGACCCCCAGATCGTAAAACGCAACAGAACACTGGATATCTGGCAGGAGCGGTGGAGAGCCACCAAACCGACTTGGGTGCTTCAAATCCTATCTATATAGGTTTAAGCACGAGACGGATCCGTTTTGCACACTGTGCGCGGACCATAGAGGACGCAGAACATGTCTCTTTTGTCTGTCCAAGATTCTCTGCTGAACGGGAAGAGCTAAGCCTAGTAGTTGGGGGACCATTCATAGTCACTGACTTGTTAGACATCCTACTAAGCTCGCAAAACAATTAGGTCGGTATATGCACCATGGCTGCAGAGATCATCAAATCCTTGCGTCGCGCTGAGAGACAGCGCAATCAGACTTCACATCATAGATGAGAATCTAGCTGAGGCCCTCGTGCCATCTCCCCCCATCGAGGTAATACCAAACCAGTGGTACCATGTGAGGGAAACGGAGAGTAGGCCTTAGGTTTAGTGGGTGAAAGTTCCACACTTTTCGGCTGTTAATGCTTCCCCCCCTATACAAAAAAAAAAAACAAAAAAAAAAACACGAGAATGCGAGCGTGCTTCACATCAGGGCCACCCGACGGAATACGAAGTCTAAGTGGCCCTGATCCCAGCAAAATTTTCGACTCGATACCGTCGCACCAAGTGGATTGTCTATTTGCTGTATTGTCAGTGGTATAGCGCCTTCATATAAAGACTGCGTCTAAATGTCTGACTTTGGTCTTAAACGATGCGTCTCAAAATTAGACAGCAAATTCTGTCGGCGGAACAAGACTTTATTGTCGAAATAATGAAATTAATGCAATTAAAAAATGACCGATATGCATATATCGACACGATAGTTGTTCGTCTTAGTGTTGGAAAACATCAAACATTTACCAGAGTTGCCAGACCGTTAGATATAGACCCGCACAAATTTGAATTTTATAATAATTTAAAATAAAATGTGAATAACCCGTTTAATAACAAGTGAGAATGCTATAGTCGAGTATACCCGACTACGAAACTCCCTGTACCCAGGTCTAAAACATTCAATCACATCTATGTACGTCCACTTACACATACACACACACATACACAAAGACGCACGCACACAGGCGGCAAAAGCGACAGCGCAAGCGAGGCATTTTAATTGATGGATGTGCTTCTTCTTACCCCCTCTCGCTGCATTACTGAATCTTCTTTCGTAAATAACTTCTGTGTTTATTATCCGATCAACTTGAAATTTTGACAGTAGATTAGGAGAGACTAAAGTATTGTACATGCCAAATGTAAAAGCTATATCTTGAAAATTGTTACTGTAAAACGGTTTTTATCGATTTGCAGGGGAACGGGCGGAGATATCTGAAATATGAAACAAACTTGATCTGCGTATGGTATACAGGAACCTACATTTCAAATTTGGTGTCTCTAGCTCTTGTAGTTGCTGAGATCGACGCGTTCATACGGACAGACGGACAGACGGCCAGACGGACAGACAGACGGACATGGCCAAATCGAAATCTCTTTCGATACTGATCAAGAATATATATACTTTATAGGGTCGGAGATGTCTCCTTCTGCCCGTTACATACATTTGCACAGATTTAGTACCCCCTTTTTACCCATTTTATGGGTACAGGGAGTAAAAATCTCGCAATTTATCGCTCTCTAGCCCCTAACTTAAGATTGCGAAATAAATTAACATATTGTTTTGTCTCTCAGCTTCTGCCTATGCTTGGCTATCGATCTGCGGTGGATGGCGCCTTGCTGCTGGAGTCAATTATTTTGTTTATACTTCGATTTGCTTAATTTTAATCATTTAAGCTTATTAAATTATCATGTACCTTTGTAGTTAATAGAAAGTGAATGCGGCTGGGCCGATTTGCTACATAATATTATTATTATTATTGCTATTATTATTATTATTATTATTATTATTATTATTATTATTATTATTATTATTATTATGCAGTAGATCGGAACAGCTGCATTCGCATTATCGAATGAAGGTCGATTTTCCATAAATGTGGCGGTCGATTGATATTTGTTAGTACCAACATGTATTAAGTTTGGCGCAAAATTTGAGACTTTTGAGTTTTTGCTGGCAGCGGTGCACATTTTCGCAGTGCACTGGACTTACGCAAACAGAATGCGATAAATGCAGGGTTGCGCTAATTCTTAACAATGGAAATAATTGTTTTAAAAGTTTTCACTTGAATTAAGTAAAGACATTTTACCACCCTTTCGCTATTTTCTGGAAGTAAGTATTATTCTTCTAACTTCATCAAATACATATATTTAAAGGACTGCGACCACCCGTCGCCACGGGCGAAAAATGCGGGTCAAAGTAAAATGAGTGGCATTATTTGTTTAGTTAGATCGGTTTTAAAGGCATTGTCACCGCCCTACACAACAAATCATAAGGCATTTAACTCAACTATTTGGTTTCCATGGGAGGGAATATTGTGATACTTATTTTTGTGTAATTCTTACGGTTGACGAAAGTAGTCAAATTCAACATAATGTACTTTTATCTAAATATTTCGTCGGGCAAACCGGGGTATTTCCAGCTATAAATTATTATAAGAATTTAAATTTAATGAAATTAAACTAAATATAGTTAGGAAATGCGAGCAACGCCGCGGGTATAAGCTAGTATGTATATAAAAGAGTTCAACCTGACTGACTGACTGGTGACATTTGGGCAGCCCAAAGGCTAGAAGCTAGAAACCTGCAATTTTTACAGTACCCTCTTATTATAAAATTAGGCGTAACTGCCGGTTAAAATGGTTAAATATATATCGGGTAATATAAGAAAATTTTATTTGAAAATTGTATGAACATCTCGGTATGCGCCAGCTGCTGCATAACAACGTAAAAGTGCAAGAGATAAAAAATCTCTATCTTGAATCGCTCTCTCGGCCTTAAAACTTATAAGTGCGACTGGAAACGACATATTGCTTATGTCTCTCAGACTCTGCCCACTATTGAGAGAGCTCATAGGTTACGACAAGAAGTCTGCAACTTTTGACTCTCACTGCGCATGTACATCACATGTCCCCACGCGCTTAAAAAATGTGTGAAATTAAACAATTTTTTCAGAAAACCTTACTGTGTGGCTGTTTAGTCAGATGTGAAATCCACTTCAGGGTATTATGGAGAATTGCCAGACGCATCGATTGATATGTTATAGTCTCCTGTATGTGCAATACATATCGAATAATACGCAGTCAAAGTAAGAAAATGTTGCCAGTCCGTCTGTTTGCATTCAAATTTATCGCTCAATTTTTAAGCTATGTTTTTGAAACTTGCCACAAGTCTTTATTTTTGGTGCAGGCAGTACATATATGAATACCAGCCGGATCGGATCACTATATTATACAGCTCCCATAGGAACAATCGGGTGACAACTATATATTTGTATGAGAAAATCTTTTGTTTATTTAGAAAACCTAACCAAACTCACAAAATTTAAATTTCATTACATATGCTGACCAAACTTGATCACAATTGGAGTAACATATCTTATAATTGCAGTACGAGCGATTGGAGTTGTTGTATGAAGAACGCTGCATACATTTGTATGGAAATTAACCACTTTTGATGGCAATGCTATTTAACAAGTCAAAGTGTTTACTTCATTTATAGTTATTTTCGTTTTTCAGGCATTCCAGTACATTTTGCAGCTGTTTGTCCGAAGATTAAAAATGTCTCTTAAGATATATTTCGAGTTTGAATATCAGCACATAATCTGAATTCCGATTTTGTCGTCGTAACTAGCACTTGAACTAGTTAGGCAGCGGAGATAGTTCCCTAGAGTCAACAAAAGAATTACCACTGGTGGGGTTCAGTTTGAGAATGTTTTTTATTCGAACAAGATAGGGTTTATATGTATACCCTAGCCAATGTATTTTTCAGTAGCTTAGAATTCGGTACATACTTAGAGTAGGCATTTGCTTAGTTTACTTATGTACTAAGGAATTACATATTGCCTCCTTGAGTAAAGGTAGGCAGCTGCTTGTATTTTACACACATAGTTTTGGTACATGCCATGTGTATCCTTGTTTGTGTGCCTGGTATTTCCCCTACCGGTCGGCCGTTGTAATTCCTAGAAAATGCCATGATCCCTTGCAATGAGTTCGCTACAGACCAACGCAGAGTGACCCTTTCCAATGGCATCTCCTCATATGTCAGCAAGTGACAATTGTTACAATTAGGTCTGGTACTAAAATGATCCGCGTTGGTTGTACAAAGAGTTTATTCTCTTATTCGAATTATTCTAAATATTAAAAATACACTTAATGAGTAAGTTACGCCTTAACATTCTTCCGGCCGTTAAATAGTTATTCAACCATCAGCTATATCGAATGTAAGACGGCGTGGTGTAGGTTCTGGCTGTGCTTCACATATCTCTTCGGGTGGTGTAGCTGGTGGAGCGTTCTTCCATGATGCAAGTCGTTTTCGCGTGATGACCACAATCACTAGTAGTATGGAAACTAGCAATGCAACATACGCAGCTATATGATGATGCTGAATAGTGTCAAGATGTTCTGGCAGTATGGCATGCTTATTTCGTTCTAGTTGTTGCTGAAGTGCGTCCAGATCGTTGATATCTAAATCCATGGGTGCTGTGGTTCTGGGGACTGTTTCCAGTGATGTAAACAGGTTGGCTGATGTTGCCAAAGCGTACATATGTTGTGCTGACCTTGCTGATTATTGTATTAAAGGTTCTATTGTTGAAGAGTTGAAATTTGCAGCGATAATTCATGTTGGTCGAAGCAGATGTAGTCATCATTGGGCAGTGTCATACAGTGTTGTAGATCCTCTGGCGTGAGTCCTACAAATTGGTGTCTAAGGCTATTGACTGCAATTAGCGGAGTTTTTAAGTCGGATATATTCCAACCTGTAAAATCCCTTACAGGAATTGATATCATGCTGAAGAGATCCAGATGAGTGGTGGATACTAACGGAAGAGTGACCTTAAAGATGACTTGAGTTCCAGTCACTGTGCCCTCGGCGTGCATTAGCTTGTACAGTTGAATGGTGTCATTTGTGATTTGGTGGCAAATGATCTCGTATCTCATCTATTTGTTCCTTTAATTGATGTGGAGATATTATGATCGGGCGGATAGTCCGGTGGCGGATGCCTGTCAGTACATCTAGAGTAGTGTCAGCTGCGTTGTTAGTACCATAAACGCTTGAAACCTATGATCTCCCTGAGCTCCTTCCTCTGTGTTCGCTATATAGGGCCATTTACCTTTCGAGTAGCTTCATTCGCCTTTCGTTGGTTGCTCTGTCGTTCCTCATCACATTGATCGTTGAATCGAGAACGGATGTCTGATTTTTGAGCAGCTCCAGTAGGAAATCTTCATTCGTCTGAACCTTTGCTATGGTTTTTGACATTTCGTTTGCATAGTTGGAATCGAGAACGCCAAATAAGCCACCGGTAAATAAGCCTTTCTAGTAATGCGTTCTTTCCTTGCAATTCGTCAAAAATATGCTTGAAGTGTTTGTATAACATTTCGCATGCCGGTTTGTTGCTCAATTGGGGACATGAATAACCAAGTTCTGTTGTTCCCGCGGCGAAAGATTTCATGTCTTCCCAGTATGGGTTTAAGTCGTAGTAAACTAACATAGTCCATTCAGATATTGTGGTGCCTAGTTTTTCGAAGAAAATTCCTGGCTTACCGTCAAAACGTGTTACTATAATTGGTTGTGACAGCACTAGTGGCAACATGAAGAAAAGTATCAGCATTGCTGATATTATAGATGTTCCCGTTAACTTCTTCCTTTGTGTAGGTGACTCAGTGTTTTCGTTGTTCGTGTCCATTATTTCTTCAATGGAACGCTTGACAGCTACCACCTCAGATAATAGTGGTGCGAGTCGATTGATCGAGCGATTGTATATTCCAGATGCAGTCTTGACACCGACGACCCGTACAAAAATATCAGGCCCTGGGTATGTTTCTATGATCCGTCCCATAGGCCGCTTCATCACTAGGATATTATCTTCCTTTATTAACACCAGTAATCCTTCTTTAACATTTGGTGCTGTAGTTTTCCATTTGTGTGTAGTTTTTGTAAGTATTAATAGGACCATTGTTTCCAGAACGAGTGTTTGATTCTGGAGACGAGCTCCCAGCGTTTAACCAGGGTTTTTCCACCTTGATCAATATTTACATCGGGAGGGGCAGTTCATGGTTCTCCAATTAAAAAGTGGCCAGGCGTGAGTGCTGCTGCATCCGTTGGATCGTTTGACATTGGAGTGATTGGTCGAGAATTGAGTATGGCTTCAATTTCGATGACGACTGTATTCAGCTCTTCGAACGTAAGTGATGCCGTTTTTGTGTTGGTAACCAGTAGTTTTTTCGCTGATTTAATTGCTGCCTCCCACAGGCCGCTGAAGGATGGCGCTCGAAGAGGGATGAATCTAAAGTTCACCTGCCTGTAGCTGCAATGTTCCATGATCTCTGTTGCAGCATTGTCTGAGTAGATTTCCTTTTCAAGCTCCATTAGTTGATTATTGAAATGCGTTCGTTTACAATGGATTGTTTGACATTTTCCGCGACGGCTCAAAAACGGAGAGGGGCTGCCAGGAATGCATCTGTAGTTAGATCGCTTACTAACTGCAGATGTACCGCCTTTGTGGTGAAGCAACAAATAGTGCTATGTATGCCTTATCCAGGAATCTTATGCTGGATCCAGAAAGGTCCGCATTAGTCCACGCCAGTGCTGAAGAATGGTCGAGTCTGTGTGACTCGATCAGCAGGTAAATTGCCCATAATTTGCTGCATTAGCTTGGGTTTGGCTCTGGTGCACTTCACACAGCTATGAATGATGTTCCTGGCCATGATCTTGTCTTTTAAAATCCAAAACTGCTGCCTTGTGATGGCTCTTAGTGCTTGAGCGCCGCAATGCATGTTAGCTCTCTTAGTAACATTTTGACAATCGGATCATTGTATGGCAACAAGATCGGATGTTTGGCGTCATAAGATAGTTCCGAATGCTCCAGTCTGCCTCCGACGGGAATGAGGCCACTGTTCTCTAGTCGTGGTGTCAATGAACTGATAGAGCTCTTTTTGTCTACCATGTTGTGACGACGAAGATTTTTTAAATCATCCGCGAAATCTATTTGTTGTATAGTCCGCAAGATTATTGTTCTTGCGTCGCCAAATTCTTTGACATATAGGGAAGTGGTTAAACTTCTCCTTTCCTCATAACAAAATCGCAACTTGTAGGCTACGATTCGTTGCAATTTGTGAAAAGAGTTGCTATGCTTGCAATTTTATAGGTCTTCTCCTAGTGTTGATATAACGATTGCAATGCTGACTTGTTTTGTCTTTCGTTCTAGATCACTGGGCGGGATTGTTGAAGAAGTAATCCATCTCTATCGTGGACCATGCAAGAATAGTGGTCCGTATAACCATTTGCTGTCGTTGGATAGTTTCATTGTAGTAGTTCCTCTGGAAAGTACATCAGCCGCTTGTGGATGAGACGTGGATCCATTGTGATGGCCTTGATAAGGCTTGAATTTTCGCGATGCGATTGGCCACAAAGGTGTGATATGTAGATGCTGAGGCGTTTATCCATACCAGTACTACAGTGCAGTCTGTGCAGAAGTATCCCTTCACTGTTTGTGGATCCAGTCGAAGATCCTTTCGAACCCGTTCAGTAAGTTCTGCTCCGGGTAGTGCTGCGCAGAGTTCTAAGCGTGGCAAGGACTGTTTTGCTGTTTGTACAACTCGCGATTTTGAGCAATGCTGCTGTGGGAGCAATAATGAATAGTAATGCTCAGCGCCGATCAGCATGTATATTTTACCCGGCTTGTTGAATTGTGGATCCGCCAAAGGTAAGTTGTCAGGTACGTTCAAGCTCGACTTGTTTATGGCTTGGGATGGCTGATCAGCGATTATGTGTGGTAATATGAAGGCTTCGAGCTGCATTGTATAATCATTGTGCAGCGATTTCACTAGCACATTGACTCGCGCCTTGCTTGTTTTGGGCTGTCCTCCGATACCTTCAATTCGCAGTGTGGTATCGTGTCGTTTTAGTTACAACAAAGATGCCAGCCTTTCTGAGATCACGTTGATTTGTGATCCAGAATCTAGTAGAGCCTTGAACTTGGCTACACAAATGTGTAGGCAACTTGTCATCCCAGTCGAATTTTCCTTCCCAGAGGTGTTGCATAAATATCTTTCCCCGTACAACGACATGGGCAAATAAGTCCAATGGATAAAAAATTTGGGCTAATTCGGAGCACACAACTCGCTTGGTAATTTGAGATGCTTGAGTGCCTTGTGCCCTCCCACGGAGCTGGTCATTTCTGGGCATCCATATAAGCCCCAGAGTTTTAACATTGTGTTGTTCCAGTGCTTCACCCAGATGAACATCATTGACAATGTCTTCCTTTGGGATTCCCTTTAGGACTTGCTCATTATTTGAGCACCATTTTCGCAGCTTAAATCCTGAGGAAGCAGTATTTTGTTTGGCTCCTGCTGAATTAGAACTGCTTAATGCGTTGAGTCTTCTCCTGTCAAGCAATCGTCCACATAGCAATCATTATTTAATGCCGCTGATCCTAGTGGTAGCTTGTTGACGTTTAATTTGGCAAAGTGATCTAGACTTTGGGAGGCCAGAAATGGAGCCGATGCTATGCCATATGTGACAGTTTTAGCCGGTAATACCTTAATTCCTCGTTGGGATTATTTCTCCAAGCTACCATCTGATGGAATTGGTTTTCTGGACTTATCCATATTTGACGGTACATTTTTTCTATGTTTGCAGTAAAAACCTACTTATGCGTTCTGAATCGTAATAAGATCGCTTTGCAGAGTGGGTCCAACGTGCAATAAGTCATTCAGAGTTTTTCCCGTCGGTGTCTTGCATGATGCGTCAAAGACCACCATTAGTTTTGTGGTGCTGCTATCAGGTTTTAGCACACAATGATGAGGAATGAAGTAGTTCATTGATTTTCATATTCCATCATGAAGTCTACATAGCCCTTCCAAATCTCTTCTTTGGTTATTTTTTCTAATGAAAAGAATCCTTTTTCTGCGATTATCAACGGGGGCCCCAGGGCTGAAGTGTTCAGAAAACGGCAATTTGACTATGAATCGGCCATCGGCAGCGGCTTGCAAATTATCGATGAAGTGTTTTTCACACCTTTCTTCACTCGGTGTGAGTTGCTTCTCCGTGGTTTCGAAATTTTCGAGCATCCATAAATGCTCCATAATGACATTTGTTTCATCTCCTGATGCAACTGCACAAATGGCTGCTGACTTATTTGAAGCCTTTATTTTTCCAGCCACAACCCATCCCAACTCGGTCTTTTGCATAATTGGACCAGCGGGTATCTTATGCTGTTGTGGGAGCAATAATGAATATTAATGCTCAGCGCCGATCAGCATGTCTTTTTTACCCGGCTTGTTGAATTGTGGATCGGCCAAAGGTAAGTTGTCAGGTACGTTCCAGCTCGACTTGTTTATGGCTTTGGATGGCTGATCAACGATTATGTTTGGTAATATGAAGGCTTCGAGCCGCATTGTATAATCATTGTGCAGCGATTTCACTAGCACATTGACTCGCGCCTTG
Organism: Hirtodrosophila confusa; assembly: GCA_035043065.1. Lineage (NCBI taxonomy): Eukaryota > Metazoa > Arthropoda > Insecta > Diptera > Drosophilidae > Hirtodrosophila > Hirtodrosophila confusa. Next base: position 12,047 of record JAWNNI010000193.1, read on the forward strand.
CTTGTTTTGCTGTGGCAAGGATATTGATGTTTTGAGTATTTGCAGAAGCTACAATTTGAGTTTGTAGTTCCTTGGGTCCATTTTCTTAATGCAGCAAGGTGTTGTGCCTTTTGTCGCATTGAAGCACTTGAAGCGGATTGGGCATGCCTTTGTTATATGGTCTCCTTTAAAGCAGTTGACTCACATTTTTGACGTTGCACCCAATTCAAACGGTGCGGAAGTCGTCGCACCGAAAGAATAAGTGATTAGTTTTCTTGCAATAAGGGCATGCTTTTCCTGTTGTGAGGAGCCGTATTGGCTCCCCACAACAATGTCAACAAAACACGAGCAAAACCCTTTTTGATGCGCCACTGGGTCGCGGCGAATTCACGCTCACAGCCGCTCTTGCGTTCGCGCTCCCTCTAACACACGTAGCCAGCAAATGCTACGTGTCATACAGAGAGCGACCGCCAGGACAAGCGCCGTTAGTGCTGATCGCGCGCCGTTGGAGATGAGCTTACGCCGTTAGTGCGTAAAGAGTGCATTCGATGTGCAATATGCAGCATTCGTTTGCACTGACGTCGAACAATGCGCAGCGTCGGTAATTCACCGCTGTTGCTAGGAGAACGTCAACCGATTTCGCCGTTATTTGGCAGCTGGCGTCGGCGCCAAATTTAAGTATAGCAACAACATTGCTGGTATGCACCGCTAGGCGAGAGTTTGGAGAGTTTACCGCCGCCGCGGCCCCGATGCAGCCACCAAGCGGGACCGGCCGGCAGCGGCAATAAAAGGCGAGATCTGCGTGGGAGCTGGACAGTCAAGTGAAACAGAGTCAAGTGAGACAGTCAAGTGAAACAAAGTCAGCGAAGTGAACGAGCAAGTGCTGGGAATTAAGTACAAGAGTGAAGTACAGTGCGAACAAAGTGTCATCGAGGGAGATATCAGCGCGGCCAAATATTGGGCTGATCTACAGGAGCAGCAATCAAGGCCAGACATTTGGTCAAGCTTCGAGGGACAAGCGAAACCACTTGCCCCGAACCAGCCCTGCGAAACTTGGAAGCGAGTCTTCTGCCACGCGGCGTAGCGAGATTCTGCTCATCAGTGCAAAGGCGTCGCCCACAGACCAAAGTGCAAGCGTGAGTAGTGCCAGTGAGGTTTTGTGGAAATCCAGAGAAGAGGCCAACGGACAAACCTGGTTTAAACTGGGGTATCCTTGGTATCCTTCCTCAGGAGTACGTAGGGCAAATCCGACGAGAACCAGCGGCCAAACCTAGTATAAACTGGGGTACCCTTGGAAAATCTCAAGGATCACGACAGGGCATTTTAGAGAGCATCAACGGCTAAACCTGGTATAAACTGGGGTATCCTTGGTGTCTCTACCTAAAATACAGGCAAGACATCCCGAAAGACACCGACGGCTAAACCTGGTAGAAACTGGGGTAACCTAGGCGAGTCCTAGGGACTAGATAGCACAGTGCAGCCACGCTAAAAGAGTCCGGGGACAAACCTAGGCCAAACTAGGAGTCCTTGAGATTCGGCGGAACCAAACGGGCGGCGACAAACGAGTACCGGTGGACCAAATCTGGTCTAAACTGGAGTATCCCCGGTACGTACGAACAGAGTATAGAGAACAGGAGAACAGCCACGGCGAAAACCCGGTCCAAACTGGGGTGCCAAGGCAAGCAGGAGACATAGGAGAATTTGTGGTTAAAGCGAACAGGTGAATCCAGGTCTAAACCGGAGTTGTACCGCTCGCATACCTAGGGCCAGATATAGGCACATCACAATTGCACAGCGGTACCGAGGCTAACCGATAGCATTGAAACTGCTTAGTCACAAAGCGTTTAGCGAACGGGACAAGCCGAAGAGAATATCAGGCAACTGGATCTACGGGCACTTGGGCTGAGCAATCACCAGCAGCACCACGACGACGAGGGATAATAACTAAGCAAATATATTCTATTGTAAGCTGAAAGTAACCGGGTGAACCGGCATAATATACATTTAAAATATTTAAAACAATTGACTTTCTTTTATCGCAAGTGCTGCAGATTATAAATTTGTTGGCACGAACTCCTGGTCGACCGAGCTAGACCCGGTGAAGCCAAAAGGATCGTTACACTGTCGTCGATGATAATGCACATGTTGCTCCTTCCGATTCCCTTTTAGCATTCCCATGTGTTTTGTTTCCAGTGTCCAAAACACGAACTCTTTGTTCAAGAAACTGAAGCATGGTTTCCAGTTTCTGAATTTCTTTTGAGTTGCTTAATGATTGTTCATAGAGCGTTTTATTTGTGGAATCCAGTTTGTTTTGAAAGACTGCTATGAGTATAGGGTCCCACGTTGCAATGTCCAAGTCGAGTCCCTTCAGAGATGAAAGACACTCCATTGTGACTATGTATAATACCTTTAGGGATTTTACATTGCCATTGACTACCTGTTGCATCAGGAATCGGTTTAATACCGTTGACGCTATGTCCCTCGTATTGTCGTAAGTAATAAGAAGGCTTCGAGTCGCATTATATAATCATTGTGCAGCGATTTCACTAGCACATTGACTCGCGCCTTGCTTGTTTTGGGCTGTCCTCCGATACCTTCAATTCGCAGTGTGGTATCGTGTCGTTTTAGTTACAACAAAGATGCCAGCCTTTCTGAGATCACGTTGATTTGTGATCCAGAATCTAGTAGAGCCTTGAACTTGGCTACACAAATGTGTAGGCAACTTGTCATCCCAGTCGAATTTTCCTTCCCAGAGGTGTTGCATAAATATCTTTCCCCGTACATCGACAGTGGCAAATAAGCCCAATGGATCAAAAATTTGGGCTAATTCGGAGCACACAACTCGTTTGGTAATTTGAGATGCTTGAGTGCCTTGTGCCCTCCCACGGAGCTGGTCATTTTTGGGCATCCATATAAGCCCCAGAGTTTTAACACTGTGTTGTTCCAGTCCTTCACCCAGATGAACATCATTGACAATGTATTCCTTTGGGATTCCCTTTAGGACTTGCTCATTATTTGAGCACCATTTTCGCAGCTTAAATCCTGAGGAAGCAGTATTTTGTTTGGCTCCTGATGAATTAGAACTGCTTCATGCGTTGAGTCTTCTCCTGTCAAACAATCGTCCACATAGCAATCATTATTTAATGCCGCTGATCCTAGTGGTAGCTTGTTGACGTTTAATTTGGCAAAGTGATCTAGACTTTGGGAGGCCAGAAATGGAGCCGATGCTGTGCCATATGTGACAGTTTTTAGCCGGTAATACCTTAATTCCTCGTTGGGATTATTTCTCCAAGCTACCATCTGATGGAATTGGTTTTCTGGACTTATCCATATTTGACGGTAAATTTTTTCTATGTTTGCAGTAAAAACATACTTATGCGTTCTGAATCGTAATAAGATCGCTTTGCAGAGTGGGTCCAACTTGCAATGTCATTCAGAGATTTTCCCGTCGGTGTCTTGCATGATGCGTCAAAGACCACCATTAGTTTTGTGGTGCTACTATCAGGTTTTTGCACACAATTATGAGGAAGGAAGTAGTTCCTTTATGGAAGGAGCTCGCGAGGTACTTGTTTCATGTGTCCCAAATTTTCATGTTCCATCATGAAGTCTACATAGCCCTTCCAAATCTCTTCTTTGGGTCTTTTTTCTAATGAAAAGAATCTTTTCAGCCCCAGGGCTGAAGTGTTCAGAAAACGGCAATCACAACGACTATGAATCGGCCATCGGCAGCGGCTTGCAAATTATCGATGAAGTGTTTTTCACACCTGTTTTCACTTGGTGTGAGTTGCTTCTCCGTGGTTTCGAAATTTTCGAGCATCCATAAATGCTCCATAATGACATTTGTTTCATCTCCTGATGCAACTGCACAAATGGCTGCTGACTTATTTGAAGCCTTTATTTTTCCAGCCACAACCCATCCCAACTCCGTCTTTTGCATAATTGGACCAGCGGGTATCTTATGCTGCTGTGGGAGCAATAATGAATATTAATGCTCTGCGCCGATCTCTTTACCCGGCTCGATCTTTTTTACCCGGCTTGTTGAATTGTGGATCCGCCAAAGGTAAGTTGTCAGGTACGTTCCAGCTCGACTTGTTTATGGCTTGGGATGGCTGATCAACGATTATGTGTGGTAATATGAAGGCTTCGAGTCGCATTGTATAATCATTGTGCAGCGATTTCACTAGCACATTGACTCGCGCCTTGCTTGTTTTGGGCTGTCCTCCGATACCTTCAATTCGCAGTGTGGTATCGTGTCGTTTTAGGGACAGCAAAGATGCCAATCTTCCTGAGATTACGTTGATTTGTGATCCAGAATCTAGTAGAGCCTTGAACGTGACTTGTTGCCCGTTGTTTCCTTGGACTGCTACTTTTGCTGTGGCAAGGATATTGATGTTTTGAGTATTTGCAGAAGCTACAATTTGAGTTTGTAGTTCCTTGGGTCCATTTTCTTAATGCAGCAAGGTGTTGTGCCTTTTGTCGCATTTGAAGCAGTTGAAGCGGGTTGGGCATGCCTTTGCCATATGGTCTCCTTTGAAGCAGTTGACGCACATTTTTGACGTTGCACCCAATTCAAACGGTGCGGAAGTCGTCGCACTGAAAGAGCAAGTGATTGTCGATTTGTCGTCGATGATGATGCACATGTTTTGATTCCCTTTTAGCATTCCCATGTGTTTTATTTCCAGTGGCCAAAACACGAACTTCAAGAAACTGAAGCATGGCTTCCAGTTTCTGAATTTCTTTTGAGTTGCTTAATGATTGTTCATAGAGCGTTTTATTTGTAGAATTCAGTTTGTTTTGAAAGACTGCTGAGTATAGGGTCCCACGTTGCGATGTCCAAGCCGAGTCCCTTCAGAGGTGCAAGACACTCCAATGTGACTATGTATAATACCTTTAGGGATTTTACATTGTCATTGACTGCCTGTTGTATCAGGAATCGGTTTAATCGGTTTAATTTCGTTGACGCTATGTCCCTTGTATTGTCGTAAGCGTCTACTAAGATGTTCCATGCGTGAAGATAATTTTCTTCCTTTAAGTCGATGTGGCATATCATCCTTTCTGCCTCGCCGATCACACTGGTTTTTAGATACCACATTTTACGGATCGTGGGCAGGTCAGTGTCATGAACCATGCTCACAAACATGTCGTAAAATTGTGTCCATTTGAGCACGTCTCCATCAAATTTTAGAATCGTTACACTGGGCAGATTTATATCATTACTGATTACACCAATCAGTTGTTTTTGAATGATAAAGCGCCTTGTACAATTGATTCGGCCTTTAAATACTCCTTGACATCGTATCCCTCTGCTTCAGGATCCACGATCTTCCGTGAATTCGAAAGTGAACCTTTTGGATATGGGACCAAAGACCTTTTATGAAGTCGACTGAAGTGTGCCCACTTGGATGAATTTGTTGCAATACCGCTATCATTGCTCGTTGTCGACGGCACAATGCATTCAACTTGGAATCCATAACTGTTTGTTGAAACTGCCCATCGTCCGTACGCGTTGCCTTGCTTCCAGATTGTTCTGAATTTTCGGCTTCTTCATTGAGGATTTTTAAATATTTTAGCACGGTGGATCTTATGTCCTCATAAAAGGCGAAGTATTTATGGTCATCAGATAGGGTATTTTCCAAATGGAGAGTCGGAGATTGATCCCACGATGGTCGATCGGAGAATGCTGAGTTGAGTTCCCTAGAGTCAACAAAAGAATTACCACTGGTGGGGTTCAGCTTGAGACTGTTTTTTATTCGAACAAGCTAGGGTTTATATACTCTAGCCTATGTATTTTTCAGTAGCTTAGAATACGGTACATACTTAGAATAGGTACATTTTTGCATTTGCTTAGTTTACTTATGTCCTAAGGTATTACATATTGCCTCCTTGAGTAAAGGAGATAGGTAGGCAGCTGCTTGTATTTTACACATATAGTTTTGGTACATGCCATGTGTATCCTTGTTTGTGTGCCTGGTATTTCCTCTACCGGTCGGCCGTTTTAATTCCTTGCCATGATCCCTTGCAATGAGTTGGTTACAGATCAACACAGAGTGACCGTTTCAAGTGGCATCTCCGCATATATCAGCAAGTGACAATTGTGATAATTAGATCTGGTACTAAAATGAACCGCATGGGTTGTACAAAGAGTTTATTCTTTTATTTCAAATTTTCTAAATATTTAAATCAGCATCCTTTGTCCTACGACAACGCAAGTCTCGACCGATCGCTCCTAGGGCAGGTATAAGATATATTAGTCAGATTTTGATGATCAGTATATATGTAGAACAAAATGAAACTCAAATGTTGTGAGTTTGGTTAGGTTTTCTTAATAAACAAAAAAGATTCTCATACAAAAACATAGATGTTACCCGCAAGTTCCTATGGGAGCTATATGATATAGTTATCCGATCCGGCTGGTATTCATATATGTACTGTCTGCACCAAAAATAAAGACTTGTGGCAAGTTTCATAAACATGGCATTAAAATTGAGCGATAAGTTTGAATGAAAACAGACGGACTGGCAACATTTTCTCACTTTGACTGCGTATTATTTAATATGTGTGGCATAGAGGAGACCAAAACATATCAATCGATGCGTCTGGAAATTATCCACAAGATCCTAAAGTGAATTTAACATCTGACTAAATTTACAGTCACACAATAAGGATTGCTAAAATAAGTCGTTGATTTTCATACATTTTTTAAACGCGTTGGGTCATGTGACGTCTCGCATTCGTGCTCCGAATAACGGCGACTAACGGACATGCGCATGGCGTAACCTACTGTCTCTCAACCGTAGACTCTGCCTAGCTTTGCAATCGATCTACGCTAGATGGCGCGCTGCTGCTCGACATATGTTTTACGAGTAATTCTTTAGTATAGCGCCCCATATAAAGACTTCGTCAAAATGTCTGACTTTGGTCTTAATCGACGCGTCTCAAAATTAGAAAGCAGTGGAAAGCCCCCTTCCGCCCACTATATACATTTGAAATATAATTGCAATATTATACATATCAAAAATACTAGCCAAACGCAATTGTTGACATATGTATGTACTAGCTGGTAAAACGCCAGCGTTGCCCGGCGAAATATTTAGATTAAAATGCATTATGTTGAATTTGACTACTTGCGTCAACCGTAAGAAATACACAAAACTAACGTATCACAGTTTTCCCTCCCGTGGGGGTAGGAAACTATATAGTTCAGCCACGTGACTAATGTTTTTTGTGTAGGGCTATGAAAATGTCTTTGAAGCCGATCTAACTAAACAAATAATCCCACTCATTTGTCCTTGACTTTAATTTCCCGCCCGTGGCGACGCGGAGTATATTTTCCAAAATCATTTGGCATTTGAAAACCAATTCAACGAATAATACTAAAAATCCAGACTAAAGCTTTCCGCTCGTTGTATTGCCCGAAAAGTACCGAGGTTTATATACAATGTTCCCGAAGGGAAAATAGTATATTGGGCTTGTGAAATGTCCGTCCGTCCGTATGAACGCATTTTTTTCCACACCCTTGAAGCTAGAGCAACCAACCTTGGTACACATGTTGGTGTATACCCTCAATTTATGAAGTGTCTAGATCGCCCCACCACCCCCACCCCCACCCCCACCCCAACAATTTGGGGAAAGTCTGTATCTTCCCCATTTTCAAAGCTATAGTCACCAAATTTGGCATACAGACTATTGTTGAGATTCCCAACAGACCTGCATCAAGAAAATTTTGACCCCCCACCCCCACCACCACAAATCGGCATATGATATCCCCAAAACACGTTTTTCAAGGGGTATATCTCCTACGGTTTTAAAGATAGAGTTACCAAATTTGGCATACAGACTAATGTCGACTATGAACTCCATAAAGTTCATGCCAAACATGATATTGAAATCTGTGTGAATTAGAATCGTCAACCGATCGTGAAAAATGCTCGCGCCTTGAACGATTTTCGTTAGGACAATATCGCACCTGTAAGTCGATGCATGTATAGCCTGTAGGAATTAAAAAGACCAACTTTAATTTGTTCTATTTTGAATCATATGTACATTTATTATGAATATTATATGAATAGCATGCAATCGCGGCGTTGCCATGCTTCACATCAGAGCCACACGATGCGCAGCGTACATTCGTACACACATACATATATACAGACAAAACGCGAGCGCGCTTCACATCAGAGCCACCAGAATGAGAGCGAAGGCTGAGTGCAAGATGGACTTATACACGGTGACGTATTCCGCTGAGAGCGCTGTCTTAAATGCTCTCAGCTAGATAGCGCGTGAGAGGATTGGAAAGAGATAGCGACTTTTTTAAGGTTTCTGTACTGTTCGTTTTCTGCCTAAAAACGATAAAACAAAAACAACAAATTCATGAAATCATCCGCAACAGAACCGCTCGCAACAAAGTTCGCTGACGTACTGAAAAATAAGACAGCGAAAAGAGGGCAGCCAAGCAGAATATGTCACCTTGCATAAGTCCATCTTGGCTGAGTGGCTCTGATGCCATTCAAATATTCAAATTACGCTCTCGCGTTCTCATGAGAATGCGAGCGTGCTTCACATCAGGGCCACCCGACGGAATACGAAGTCTAAGTGGCCCTGATCCAAGCAAATTTGTCAGCGCGCTGCTGTCGCACAGTGGCGCCTTTTGCCGAGCAAATGGTGAGCAAATGTAAAACGGCAAGTGCAGTTTGATAGACAATTGGATATAGTTTATGGATGTGAACATTTTTTTGGATTTGGTTTATCTGTTTGGGCGGTAGAGGTCCCAAAGTGGACTAATATTTCCATTTGTTTGCCAATATGGTTTTGTGGGAAAAATTTTTCACCAAACGGCTCACTCGATTCTTAATGTCTTTATATTAAATGAAAGAAACGACGATTCTAATGCGAATGGTATATTAATATTGTAATTTTGGAATATTATTGTGTTTTTAATAAGTACATTACTGGACCACTGTCTTTAACATAGTTTTCCAATTTCATGTAAACTTTTAACATAAAGTCCCACCGAGTTCCGCAGGGTGACTATAAAAGGAAGTAAGCTATTCCAAAAATAAAACTCTGCCGAATCTGCCTCCCCGGCTTTTATCAATGAAACAATGATCGAACATCAAAAATTCCCAAAAATGAGACGCGCCGAGCGCAATTGTGCGCTAACTGTACCGCTGCAGTGCGGAGTGCGCTGCATGGTCGTGTTTGGCAAGAAGCATGCAGGTCAGAACCCTTTTTAATGCCAAATTTTACTTAGCTTTTAAATAAGTGAAAGGTCTTTAAAATCGGATCAGTAATTATTTATGAAAAATATCATGTTTCCAATGCATTTCTATGGTGTAAATTCCTATGAAAATAAACTTCAAGAAGAATGCTCTATTCGAGTATACCCGAATACAAAACTCCCTGTACCCAGGTCCACAACTTCCTAACATGTATACGTACACTTAGACATACACACACACACACAAATACGCATACACATGAGCGACAGCACACGCGAGGCATTAAAAGTTATGGCTGTGCTTCTTCTTCCCTCCCGTTCTGCAGTACAGAATCTTGTTTGTTGAATAACTTCCGTGTTTATTATCCGATCGACTTAAAATTTGAACAGTAGATAAAGAGTGGCTAAAGTTTTATACATCCCAAATCCCAAAGCTATATCTTGAAAATGGTTACTGTAAAACGGCCTTTATCGAATAGCGGGAAATGGGGGGGGGGGGGATATCTCGGATCCAAAATAAACTTAACCTGCGCCCTCTATACACGAACCTACATTTCAAATTTGGTCTAGCTCTTATAGTTGCTGGATCGATGCGTTCATACCTACGGACAGACAGACATGGCCAAATCGAAATATCTTTTTATTCTGATCAAGAATATATACACTTTATAGGGTCGGAGATGTCTCCATCTGCCTGTTACATACATTTGCACAAATTTAGTACCCCCTTTTTACCCATTTTATGGGTACAGGGAGTAAAAACATATACATACATCGATTTTACTATGACTTAAACTATTACTAATGATAGCATATCACTGAGTTTTGTTCAAAGTCCACGCTACGCAAGTAAAAATTGAAACTTGATTGTAGTTGAAGTGCACACTCTGAATTTCATTTTGGAATGTAAGCCTATAATTTTCGGCAAAATCTATGTATTTGTAATACAAGTTCTTAAATTTCTTAATTTGTTTTTGTGTTGTCTTAACAAAGAAGTGTTGTTTCAAAATTTGCAGCTGCACTTCTAGTTCATAAATTAAATCTGACAACGGGGCAATAGTGTATGTTAGGGTTATTCTGTCGTCAACTTTTCTCCAATGTTTCCATTTTACATTTTCTTTCATTTTAGTTAAATAGGCAAGGGGCACCAAATCATTTTTAATATCCTTTGTACATTTCCAACAACAGTTTGTCATACAATTTCCATTTGCAATGCTGCAGCAAACAGATTGCAAAAAGTTTTGATGACCATTGTGAAATGATTTTAGGATGTTAGCAAACAAAAATTAAATTAATTTAAAAACAAAAATTGGCATGATATATGCATACACACATATTATGTGGCATTTTGCTAGATAGCTGTATGTGTCTTTGCCGAATTTGGTAGAAGATTGTCTTACTTATAGCTTCTTCAGTATATTCTTTTTTATAAGTCTCGTAGGCTTCTGCAACTGTTATAATCATAAATCGCTTAAATATAACTTCTCCATCTATGATATTAGTGTCTTTTCTGCCTGCAGACTGAACGCTTATATTATTGCGATGGTAGAAATCTTTTATTTCAGAAAATTACGCTTTTGTTTTAGCTGATACCATAAGATTGTCTTCTAAATTTTCTAACTCAACATATTTTTGGTATAAGGCCTCAAATATCATAGCTCTTTTCTCCGGTGCCACTGGTAGTGCATTTTCGCCTTCTTAAGAGCTTTCCCAAATGTTTGCTTGCACTTGTAGGGTTCGGAGCTAGTTGTTCTTCTCGCATTAATATTCTTATTTTTTTCGCGGTACTTTCTCTGTCTTTATACTATGTTCCCGAAGGGAAAATAGTATATTGGGTTTGCGAAATGTCGGTCTGTCCGTCTGTCCGTATGAACGCAATTTTTTTGCCTTTATCTTTGAGCTAGAGCAACCAAACTTGGTACACATGTTGGTGTATATCGTCAATTTATGAAGTGTCGAGATCGACCACCCACCCCCACCCCCTCCCCCGCAATTTGGGGAAAACCTGTATCTTCCCCATTTTTAAAGCTATAGTCACCAAATTTGCACACAGACTAATGTTAAGATTCCCAACAGATATGCATCAAAAAAATTTTGACCCCCCCACCCCCTCCCCAGCAAAGAAGAAAAACTTATATCTCTCACACCTTTATAGGTAGAGTCACCAAATTCGGCATACATACTAATGTTGACCCTCTGGATAAATCTGCGTCAAAAATTTTTGGACCCCCCACCCCTCCACCACAATGGATCAAAATTTATATCTCCCACACCTGTGCAGTTTTTTCGCGTCTCTTTCTGAACACACAAATAACCAAATTATATAGGACTGGGAACATAGTATTCTGCAGTCGGGTGCGTCCGACTGCAACGTTCTTACTTGTTTTATATTATTTTCTCGCACATTTTTAAACAGCTGTTTATTATTCATAGTCAATTGCTTGAGTTTTGCGCGACGTTTTCTCATCCTCTCAGCTGCTTTTATCGAGGTACTCTTTGTTTTTAGCTGGATCTTTTTACTCCCTGTACCCATAAAATGGGTAAAAGGGGTACTAATTCTGTGCAAATGTATGTAACAGGCAGAAGGAGACATCTCTGACCCTATAAAGTATATATATTCTTGATCAGTATCAAAGAGATTTCGATTTGGTCATGTCCGTCTGTCTGTCCGTATGAACGCGTCGATCTCAGCAACTATAAGAGCTAGAGACACCAAATTTGGAATGTAGGTTCCTGTATACCATACGCAGATCAAGTTTGTTTCATATTTCAGATATCTCCCCCTGTTCCACCGCAAATCGATAAAAACCGTTTTACAGTAACAATTTTCAAGAAATAGCTTTTAGATTTGGTATGTACAATACTTAAGTCTCTCTTAATCTACTGTCCAAATTTTAAGTCGATCGGATAATAAACACGGAAGTTATTCACGAAATAAGATTCAGTGATGCAGCGAGAGGGGAGAAAAAGAAGCACAGTCACCAATTAAAATGCCTCGCTTGCGCTGTCGCTTTTGCCGCCTATGTGTGCGCGTCTTTGTATGTGTGTGTGTATGTGTAAGTGGACGTAGATGGGATTGGATGTTTTAGACCTGGGTACAGGGAGTTTAATAGTCGGGTATACTCGACTATAGCATTCTTACTTGTTTTTTATGAAGCTGAATGCACGTACATACATACATAGTATAATAATAATATAATATAATAATCATTTTTTCTATTATATGATATTTACATACATACATACATACTACTATATGTATTAGGCAGAAATGTTGTAATATTCTGATTTTGAGCGTTATAAGCAGCGCACTGTAATTTTGGCTATTTACTTGAGTTTTTGGATATTGAATTAAATTCATTTGACTCATATTTATAAAATTCAAATCAAGCTAATCTTTACCGAAATATGTATGTTTGTAGCTATAATTATTTAAAACAAGTTATTTTAATATACTACATTGATTATAAAATACTCTTGAATAGGCAATAAATAACATTTAGCAAGTTAATTTTAAAAATTAATTTATAAAATCTAATATGCGCGCTTTATGGTATGGCAGCACCAAATATTGTGCGATAATTACCAACACTACATATTCATCGCATACTTGTATACGCATATCGATAGCTTATCGATGCTTCCATCAAACAGTAGAGGCACAGCCACTACTTAAAATGCCTCGCTTGCTCTGTCGCTTGTGTGCATGTGTCTTTGTATATGTGTGTGTTTTGTGTGAGTGTACGAAGATGCGATTGGAAATTTTTACCTGGGTACAGGGAGTTTTGTAGTCGGGTATACTCGACTATATCATTCTAACTTGTTTAATTTTATTATAGTGATTCTTTTTAGCATTATTTTGCGTTCGCCAATTTTTCCATCCATCTGCATAAATAATAGTATGGGTATTTTTCGCACGTTGATGTACTAAAACGGGCAGTACATTCAAGTGGCCCAAACGACACCAAGCACGGGCTTGTTAACGCGCGGACCCAGGCAAAATGCAACCCACCTCCCGCCCAACCGACCGAGTTCTGAGTAAGGAAATAGAAGTAGCATTACATATATTAAAAAATTATAACACTAATTGCTTGAAAAAATTACACTTACGATCGCGAACGCTTGACTTGAAAATTAATAACAAATAATTTGCTCCATTTATGTGTGCAAAAAAAATATTTTTTAATGAAGCACACTAAACTTGGTTTAGGTTTTAATTTTTAAACACTTTCGTAATTGCTTGCTGAGAACTGATAACAAATGTTTTTTTTTGGCACGCGAACGTTACACAAAAATAGTAAGGAAAAGAAGCGCAAAAATTTACCGTTGATCGGCCATTGCTTGATCTCATATCAATTTTTTTTAAACATTGGTTTTTTGAACAATGATTCCATAAGAACAGTGCACTTTTATCTAAATATTTCGCCGGGCAAAGCCGGGGTATTTCCAGCTATAAAGAATTGAAATTTAATTAAATTTAATAAAATTTAACTAAATATAGTTAGAAAATGCGAGCAACGCCGCGGGTATAGGCTAGTATGGATGTATATAAAGAGTTCAACCTGACTGACTGGTGACATTTGGGCAGCCCAAACGGTAGAAGCTAGAAACCTGAAATTTTTACAGTACCCTCTTATTATAAAATTAGGTGGAACAGCCGGTTAAAATGGTTAAATATATATCGGGGAATATAAGAAAATTGTATTTGAAAATTGAGTGAAAATCTCGGTATGCGTCAGCTGCTGCATAACAACGTGAAATTGCAAAAAAGATAAAAAAAATCTCTATCTTAAATCGCTCTCGCGGCCTTAAAACGTAAAACAGTTCATTTAATGAAAAAACATAGTGTGTAGATGTACAAAGACGACAACAATGCGCTTTGGGGTTGATTGTCAAAATATCGCATATGCATACCCAGCAAGCATTTTGGAAAATCGTTTTTACAAAAATCACCTTGACGAGTCTTTTTCGAGTCGTTTTGCTGATTAAAAAGAGATTGGTGATCAAAAGAAGACTCAAAAAGACTCGCACATATGGTCAAAAATGATTCATTAAAATTACACTAATAAAATGTAAAGCAATCGAAAATTAATCGTGCGGGTGATGTACTCGAATTCGCCCGCTTTCTTTTCTAACGGTGCTTTTTAGCCAGAGTTCATGCAAATTCTGCATTTCTGTCCATTTATATTAGTTGAAAGTGAAGAAAAGGTCAGCCAAGTGTTGCATTGAAAATAAAATATATATGAATATATTATTTAACAGATTTTAGATTGAAATAATTAATAAAGATAGTGTCAGCTAAACGCGAATCCTATACCACACACATGTACACATACAGATGCGCAACATCTGAATGCATGTACATATGTGTATGTGTATGTGAGTACAAGAATTAGATAGTATATTGGGTTTTCGAAATGTTCGACTGTCCGTCTGGCCGTCTGTCCGTATGAACGCAATTTTTTTGCCTTTATCTTTAAGCTAGAGCAACCAAACTTGGTACACATGTTGGTGTATATCCTCAATTTATGATGAGTCGAGATCGACCCCCCACCCTCACCCCCTCCCCATCAATTTGGGGAAAACCTGTATCTTCCCCATTTTTAAAGCTATAGTCACCAAATTTGGCATACAGACTAATGTTAAGATTCCCGACAGACCTGCATCAAAAAATTTTTACCTCCACCCACACAAAACGGAATATGATATCCCCAAAGCACTTTTTTCAAGGGGTATACCTCCTACAGTTTCAAAGATAGAGTTACCTAATTAGGCATACAGACTAATGTTGTTGTTAACCTGGATAAATCTGCATCAAAAATTAGCGTTTGTACATTCGTACACACATACATACATACAGACAAAACGCGAGCGCTCTTCATAACAGAGCCACCAGACCGAGAGCGAAGACTGAGTGGCTCTGATGCCATACAAATTACGCTCTCGCGCTCTCACGAGAATGCGAGTGCGTTTCATATCAGGGCCACCCGACAGAATACGAAGTCTAAATGGCCCTGATCCAAGCGAATTTGTCGTCTCGCGACCGTCGTTCAATTTGAGTTGTCTATACATTTAGTCGTTGATGGTATAATCGACAAGAGCATTCTTACAGCCTGTTTCCACGACATAATATTTCCACATTTTTCGGCATATTTTTGATTTTAGAAAAATGTTCCATTTTTCCTGTAGAAATCCCATAAGAAAAAAATGACAAGTTCGTCATATTTTTAATATGTTGCCATTCGCCGCGGCATTTTTTAGTATTTTCTTATCGAACTCACGATGTTGATCGATTAACTGGTGCAAAGGTAAACAATGACGAGTTGTGCGCCAAAATTAGTTTTTAAAATAAATAGTAAAATGCTTATATCTTAATCTTCCTGTATTTAGTAAGGATGAGGTTAAAAGGTAAGGTTTGTCCGGAGGTGCACCCTCGAAATGGCAACATTTTGAAAAGGTACACCGCCTTTTAGGAGCATTTAAGTTTGCTTCACAGGTACGCACTCGCAATTTCATTGCAAATTTCTCTCATCTCCGCATCCCAGACATCTTCCAACTGTTCAAAACCGTACGAACACATCGAAACTAAATGCCTATTGATATGCAACTTTGACTTTTTACAGTTCTGCTATTATTTGCCATATTTTTCACTTTTTGTGAAAATTTTCATCAAAACAAGCCGAACAGCTGATTTATTTTGGGCAAATGACAAATTGCACATTTGACCAAGGAACACAAAACGGACAGACGGACAGACAGACGGACATAGGTTAGGTTAGGTTGCAGTAGTTGGAGCAGAAACCTACTCCACACATGGGCCAAGAATTGGCCCCTTGTGGTACCACATGATGTCTTTTAAAAGCTGTTTGCAAAAAAAGTTACACTTAGTGCAAATGAAAATGTGCAAGAGCAGATGACGCCAAGCCAACCAAATGTCGAAAACTGCTTCCTCGTGACTACTATTAAAAGTAAGTATTTATTTATATTATTGAGAAAATAAAATAAAAATATTTTCTTTTAGTTATGTGCCATGTAAAATTCAATTGTACGGACAAGGACATGAACGTTGTCCTCCAAAAGCATTTTGTCCACGCCAAAGATAGGCTGACCAAAACAAAACGCGTGGAATGAGTTTTTCGATTTATGTATTTAAATATGTTCGTATTCATTTCTAATTTTAAGCTTACTTTGAATTAAATAAATTACTTTTCTACATATTATGACATTTAATTTAAATGTAATTTTAGAGTGGTTTTTAGAATCATTTGCTTTCAATAAAAATATAAATATTTCATTGTATGTATGTATTTTCATACGCATGCCATGAGCATTAAGACACATATGTACATACATACATACGAACAATATGCATTCTTGCTGCATACATTTTGCAAAGCGAGCGCATAATTTAGTAAGCTGTGACGTCACAGCGCTTTAGTTTTTTAAAATTGACTTGTACAGCCCTTTTACCCCCTGTACCCATAAAATGGGTAAAAAGGGGGTACCAAACCTGTGCAAATGCATGTAACAGGCAGAAGGAGACATCTTCGACCCTATAAAGTATATATATGTATATGTATATTCTTGATAAGTATCAAAAGAAAATTTGATTTGACCATGTCAATCTGTCTGTCCGTATGTATGAACGCGTTGATCTCAGCAACCATAAGAGCTAGAGACACCAAATTTGGAATATAGGCTCGTGAATAGCAGGCGCAGGTCAAGTTTATATTGAATCCGAGATATTTCCTCCCACTCCCCCGCTCTGCGATAAAAAACCGTTTTACAGCAACAATTTAAAAGATATAGATTTTGGATTTGGCATGTATAATATTTTAGTCATTTCTAATTTACTGTCCAAATTTCAAAATCAAACTAAATGTATGTATTTGAAATACAATTGCATTATTATATCAAAAATACTAGCTAAACTCATTTGTTTATATATGTATGTATGTATGTATGTAGGTCATGAAAGCAAGCTCAGTTTGTTTACGTTCTGCAAGCGAATCCTATACCACACACATGTACACATACAGATGCACAATATCTGAATGCATGTACATATGTGTATGTGTATGTGAGTACAAGAATTAGAATCGCCAAGCGATCGTGAAAAATGTTCACGCCTTGAACGATTTTCGTTGGGACAATATCGCACTTGTAAGCCGAAGCATGCATACCCTGGAAATTAATTATAATTATACTATGTTCCCGAAGGGAAAATAGTATATTGGGTTTTCGATGTGTCCGTCTGTCCGTCTGGCCGTCTGTTCGTCTGTCCGTATGAACGCAATTTTTTTGCCTTTATCTTTAAGCTAGAGCAACCAAACTTGGTACACATGTTGGTGTATATCCTCAATTTATGATGAGTCGAGATCGACCCCCCACCCTCACCCCCTCCCCATCAATTTGGGGAAAACCTGTATCTTCCCCATTTTTAAAGCTATAGTCACCAAATTTGGCAAACAGACTAATGTTAAGATTCCCGACAGACCTGCATCAAAAAATTTTTACCTCCCCCCACCCCACAAAACGGCATATGATATCCCCAAAGCACTTTTTTCAAGGGGTATACCTCCTACAGTTTCAAAGATAGAGTTACCTAATTAGGCATACAGACTAATGTTGTTGTTAACCTGGATAAATCTGCATCAAAAAATTTTTGACCCCCCCACCCCCTCCCCCGCAAATGAAAAAATCTATATCTCTCACACCTTTACAGGTAGAGTCACCATATTTGGCATACACATTTTTTTTTCGCGTCTCTTTCCGAACCCACAAATACCAAAATTATAAAGGACTAGGAACATAGTATTCTGTAGTCGGGTGCGTCCAACTGCAACGTCCTTACTTTTTTTATATAATTTTCATACGGGTTTGCCAGTAGGAATTAAAAAGACCAACTTTAATTTGTTCTATTTTGGTTCATATGTACATTTATTATGAAAGTGATGAGAATTCTTTCAATTAAAATAAATATACGTGTATTCAAATGTAATGGGTATTCTATAAGCAGTCAATGGACAAAAGTTTGAATAGCATGCAATCGCGGCGTTGTCTGTTTCACATCAGAGCCCCACGATGCGCAGCGTACATTCGTACACACATACATACATACAGACAAAACGCGAGCGCGCTTCATATCAGAGCCACCAGACCGAGAGCGAAGACTGAGTGGCTCTGATGCCATACAAATTACGCTCTCGCGCTCTCACGAGAATGCGAGCGCGTTTCATATCAGGGCCACCCGACGGAATACGAAGTCTAAATGGCCCTGATCCAAGCGAATTTGTCGTCTCGCGACCGTCGTTCAATTTGGGTTGTCTATACATTTAGTCGTTGATGGTGTAATCGACAAGAGCATTCTTACAGCCTGTTTCCACGACATCACATTTCCACATGTTTCATTTTTTTTATACTATGTTCCCGAAGGGAAAATAGTATATTGGGTTGCGAAATGTCCGTCTGTCCGTATGAACACAATTTTTTTGCCTTTATCTTTGAGCTAGAGCAACCAAACTTGGTACACCTGTTGGTGTATACCGTCAATTTATGAAGTGACGAGATCGACCCCCCACCCTCACCCCCTCCCCATCAATTTGGGGAAAACCTGTATCTTCCCCATTTTTAAAGCTATAGTCACCAAATTTGGCATACAGACTAATGTTAAGATTCCCGACAGACCTGCATCAAAAAATTTTTACCTCCACCCACACAAAACGGAATATGATATCCCCAAAGCACTTTTTTCAAGGGGTATACCTCCTACAGTTTCAAAGATAGAGTTACCTAATTAGGCATACAGACTAATGTTGTTGTTAACCTGGATAAATCTGCATCAAAAATTAGCGTTTGTACATTCGTACACACATACATACATACAGACAAAACGCGAGCGCGCTTCATAACAGAGCCACCAGACCGAGAGCGAAGACTGAGTGGCTCTGATGCCATACAAATTACGCTCTCGCGCTCTCACGAGAATGCGAGTGCGTTTCATATCAGGGCCACCCGACAGAATACGAAGTCTAAATGGCCCTGATCCAAGCGAATTTGTCGTCTCGCGACCGTCGTTCAATTTGAGTTGTCTATACATTTAGTCGTTGATGGTATAATCGACAAGAGCATTCTTACAGCCTGTTTCCACGACATAATATTGTGAGGAGAGTCCTCCCGGATCCCCTCACAATACCTATTGTTTATTAATATTACTCGATTATTATTATATAAATATTAAGCACAACCCGTACTAGCAACGCGCAAGGAGCGCTAGGTTATATTTAAGTAATAATATTGAAAGGCGCACGGAGCGCATAAATGTAAAGTAAGCAGTTAGCATGTAATTCAAATTCGAATCTAACGGCCTGGGCCGCAGCAAGCACTGTTGATCGGTTGCCCGATCCTGCCACTAGAGCGCGTCTACCAGGAGAGCGAAAGCTCTAAGGCAGAGCACGAAAGCTGCCAACCGTTTCGGATTAGCGAGGCCAGCGCGCAGCTTAGCCGCGAAGGGCTCGAGAGAGTAAGCCGGACTTTTGAAGCGAACGGACGTGCGTGCGATAAGTGATCAGTAAGTCGCGTGTGAATAAGAATAGAGAGGATAGAAAATAACCGAGTAGACAAGTAAGCGATCTTTACTTGGAGCATAAGATTAACCCTGTTAACTACTAGCTTATAATTTAAGTAATAAATGCTGATTGAACTTGCATTACATATCTGCCTAATAATTACTTTAACCCCCCACCCCCGTATAACAACAAGTAAAGTAGTGCGCACCGGCGGCAAAGTGCAAGTGGAAAAGTGTGTGTCTGCGGCTTCGCCCGGTCACCCGTAGGTAGTGTGTGTTTGAGGCGTTCGCCCAGCCACTAGCGAGTGTAGTGCGACTGAGGCTGTTGCCCGGTCATAGTTAGGTGTAGTGCGACTGAGGCTTTCGTTCGGTTGCTAGTAGATAGTGTGTGTCTGAGGCTTCTGCCCAGCCACTAGTGGGTGTAGCGTGACTGCGGTTTTTGCCCGGTCACAGTTAAGCGTAGTGCGACTGAGGCTTTCGCCCGGCTGCTGATAGGTAGCGTGTGTCCGAGGCTTTGCCCGGTCACAGATAGGTGTAGTGCGACTGAGGCTTTCGCCCGGCTGCTGGTAGGTAGCGTGTGTCCGCGGCTTTGCCCGGTCACTAGTAGACAGTGCGTGCCCGTGGCTCTAGCCCGGCCATTATTAGGCGGAGTGCGACTGAGGTTTCGACCCGGTTACTAGGTGTAGATTGTGTAGAGTAGTATAGCCAGTGGGAAAAGAGTATTTGGCTTGTCTACAAACCCCGTTTCTCAGTGCCCCAGCGATTTACAAATATTCTTGTGAACAGAACCTTGGCTAGACTGAGATTTGTACCCCGGCCAAGAAACTTCTTTACAAGTGGCGCCCGAGCAGGGACACTGGGGGCGTAGCGGGGCGTGGCATACTGGTGACATAAAGCCCCACCAAAGTGCCACAAAGCATAGAAATCCACTTAGGAATCGTTCGGACAACGTGATAGTCGTTGGGTCGAAAATTTTGTTGCGCAGTGTAGTTTGGTTTTTGTCGCGCAGTGCAATTCGTTTTCGTTGTGCATAGACAAAACGCACAGCCAAAACGAATAAGCAAAACGTACAACAACAATACACTAGTAGGCAACGGCGCCTGAGTAACGGCGCGCGCGTAGTTGTTTTTGTTGCGCAGGGCAATTTGGTTTTCGTTGTGCAGACATCTAGCGCGCAACGAAAACGAACAACAACAGCGCGCAAGGGATAACGGGCCGAAAAATAACGGCGCGCAGGCAGTGTTAGTGCAGGCGAAAATAACTGAGACAGTGAGCGAGACTGTACCGCTGTCACGACGCTGCCGAATAAAGCGACAGTTAAAAGTAACGGGATCAACGCAGACAAGCATAGAAGATACGCGCTGAACGACTGAGTAGGGGTACTCAGGCCACGGAGTTTTTTTTTGTGTGACGAGATATAATAACAGAAATGGATTCACATAAATGTAAGAACCCTGGCGTAGGAGTGCGGTGGGTATATCATCGCCGTAAAGAGGAGCTAGAGGGGATCGCCACAGAATTTGGGCTGGATAAAGAAGGCAAGGTAGACGAGCTGCGCCGACGGTTGGCGACTTTTATAAGGGATGAAGAACATAGTGCCGAAACTTGGGCACGCCTTGCCGAGTTAGAGGCACAGTTTGCCAAAGTGCTAGATGCTCTCGCCGTCGGCGACTTGGGTTCGAGTGGACGCTACAAATCGGAAGGGGATTTGAGTGACCTAGTCGGTCAGCCGCGTTTCGTGTCCGAAATGCAGGCTTGTAGAGGGGAAGCGATTAGCAGACCCAGGGAATTAGGAACCGGAGGCAGGTGCAGCGGCGTAGAGGGGAGTCCATCTGGTACTCGTCCTATCGTCGTTGCCGAGACCCCAGCGCCGCGGTTACAATGGGACCCGAGGGAGCGGATCGTAGTGCCAGACCAAGTTAGGAAATGGGGTCTGCGTTTCGACGGGCAAGGTGACCCTCTAGCGTTTGTGGAGGCACTTGAGGAACGCGCGATATCGTATGGTATAGACCTAGATAGGCTACCTCGTGCCATGGATGAAGTGTTAACAGATAACGCCGCACGCTGGTTCGTGACCAGCCGCCTTAGAGACGTAGCGTGGGCGACGTTCAAGTCGGGCTTCTTGGAGTTTTTCTTGCCACCCAGGTATTTTGAGAATCTGGAGGATCAGATTAGGGGCCGGTTGCAGCGAAGGGGGGAAAATTTCAAAAACTTCCTAATCGATTTGCGGGTACTCATGCATCATGCTGGGTATAATGCCGCCAGAGAGCTGCACCGGGTGTACGAGAACGTCGCGCCGGAATATCGGCTGTATATCCGGCCGAACGACTTCTCCAACCTGGCACAACTCACCCAGATGGCAGTCGAGTATGAGAGAGTGTGTAGACAAAATTTGGAGTATACGCGTGGCACCCAGTCCGGGCGGACTGGTACCGCTAGGTCGCCAATCGAGCACAGTAAATCGAGCGGCGGCCCCGGCGCGTCATATAATCCGTTTCGTACAGTCCCGCAACCGACTCCGACGGCACTGGGTGGAGGAGCAATCCCCAATCCGGCCTCAGAACGACGCGAGGAGGCAACCCACCGGATGATCGGGCAGCAGCAGGCTGCGACATTCGATAGTCAACGAGTCTGCTACAGGTGTGCAGGCGAAGGGCATTTTGCGCGTACTTGTCCCAACCCGCGAGTGGATTTTTGCCGGATGTGTGGTGCGAAGGGCATCGACACGAGGAACTGTTGCCAGAGGCTCAACCAGGGAAACTCGCTGAGGCGCCACCAGGACCGGGATCCGGTAGGCGCCGGCGACCATACAACCCGGAATTAGATGGACCGTTGGGCGTCGAGGACGGCCGGATAGTGGCCGTAGTAAAAGTGGGGGCCAAGAAGGTGTCGGCCACAGTGGATACGGGCGCTACAAGGAGTTTTGTTAGCGAAAAGTGTGCTAAGGGAATGAGCGAGTACGGGGAGTTGCAGGCGGCGCAGACGCGGATAGTTCTGGCCGACGGAACGACCCGCGAGGTTCAGCAGGTGCTGAAGGTAAGAGTTGGTCTGGCAGGACGAGAGGTAGAAATGACATTGCTGATAATGGTGTCCATGCTGGACGAACTAATCCTGGGGATGGACTTTCTATGCGCAATCGGCACAACGTTACGGTGCGGTTACGCGGAGTTGGAGTTGACAAGAGAAAGGAGACGAGTGGAGGACAACGCTAGGCCCGTAGCCGCAGAGGAGCCAACGGGTGGTGTCCCGCGGCGGAAGAAGGAAACGTTTGCCGGGCAAGCGGACCATAACGGTGGACAGGGAGCGAACGCGGGAACGGATCCCGAAAGCAGAGCGCCAGCAAAGGGCAGGAGACGGGCCGGACGGCGCGCCAAGTCTCAGAGCGGAGAGGCGAGATTAGGCCAGAAGAGCAGTGAGCGCCCGCGTGTGGAGAACGCGAGGCCTGGTGACATGGACGAGCGGAGTGCGTCCAATTTGGATCGACAGGCTCGAGGGACGAGCGGAGTGGTAGCCATGGTGAAGTCGGAGGCGGCGGCGAGGAGTCACTCTCGTTCAAGTACCCCGACGGCGTCACCAGCTACGGTACCCACCGGGATAAAGACAGAAGCGAAATTGGAATCAGGATCGGCGGAACTGGAACCGGACGTGCAGGCATTTTTGGAGGAGGAATTGGCGTTGTTTGACGGGCTCAAAGGTGTGTCCCACATAGCGGAACACCGGATCGTCATGAAGGATGATAAGCCCCTAAAGCAGCGCTATTTCCCCAAAAATCCGGCCATGCAGAAGGTGATTGACGACCAAGTCGAGGAACTCCTCCAGACTGGTGCAATCGAGCCGTCTCGCAGTCCTCACAGCGCACCTATTGTGCTGGTAAAGAAGAAGACGGGCGAATGGCGCATGTGCATCGATTACAGACAATTGAACGCACACTCTGTACCCGATGCATACCCAGTCCCCAGAATCAATCACATTCTGGAGCGACTGAGGCACGCACGCTTCATATCGACGCTGGATCTAAAACAAGGGTATTGGCAGATCCCGATGGCCGAGGAGAGCAAGCAGCTTACGGCGTTTACAGTGCCCGGTCGAGGCCTGTATCAGTGGAGAGTGATGCCATTCGGCCTACACTCGGCGTGCGCTACGTTCCAGAGGGCCCTGGATACAGTCATCGGGCCGGAGATGGAGCCACATGCGTTCGCGTACCTTGATGACATAATTGTCATCGGCGCGACGAAACAGCAGCATATGACCAATCTCCAGGAGGTATTCCGGAGACTAAGAGCGGCCAACTTGAGGCTGAATATAAAGAAGTGTTCGTTCTTTAAAAAGGAGCTGGTGTACCTGGGACATGTGGTGAGCGACGAGGGTATAAGAACAGACCCCGAGAAAGTGGAGGCGATAAGGAGGCTGAGGCCCCCAACGAGTTTGAAGGAGCTGCGCCAGTGCCTCGGGATGGCATCTTGGTATCGTCGCTTTGTGCCAAACTTCGCTGCAGTGGTGCAGCCAATGACAGCGTTGCTGAAGAAAGGGAGGAAATGGTCGTGGGATGCGGAGCAGGAGCAGGCCCTGAGTCGCTTGAAGGAGAGTCTAACGACGGCCCCTGTCCTCGCATGTCCCGACTTTTCCGCGAAGTTCGTTCTCCAGACAGATGCCAGCGATCATGGGCTTGGCGCTATTTTAACGCAGAGCATCGAGGGCCAGGAGAGAGTCATCGCCTACGCCAGCCGCAAATTGCTGAAGGCCGAGATCAACTACTCGGCAACGGAAAAGGAGTGTTTGGCCATAGTGTGGTCTATACGGAAGTTGAGATGCTATTTGGAGGGGTACAAATTCGACGTCATAACGGATCATATGGCGCTCAAGTGGCTGAACTCCATTGAGAGTCCATCAGGCAGGATCGCTCGCTGGGCTCTGGAGTTGCAGCAGTTTCAATTCGACGTACACTACAGGAGAGGAAAACTCAACGTGGTGGCCGACGCATTGTCAAGGCAACCTCTGGAAAAGTTTCAGCAGGCAGTGGAGGAGAAGTCCCCCTGCCGTTGGATCTCAAGCATGCTGGAACGAATCGGCCAGAATCCTGAAAAGTTCCCAGACTACGTCGTCGAAAATGGAAATCTGTACCGCCACTTGGGATACCGAGCCGATGACGAAGATTACGTGCCTTGGAAGCTGTGCGTCGGAAGCGGTGACAGGAAACGAGTGCTACAGGAGTGCCACGACGCACCGACGGCGGGTCACCAAGGAGTGAGGAAGACGATCTCCAGACTGGCTCAGCGATACTACTGGCCAGGCATGTTCAGAGACGCTGCCAGGTATGTGAAGTGTTGTGAATCGTGTCAAAAGTTCAAAGTGGAACAATTCAAGCCGGCAGGTCGCATGCTCACTCGTCAAGTAGTCGAGCCATGGGCCGTGCTGTGTGCTGACTTCGTAGGCCCCTTGCCACGGTCTAAACATGGGAACACAATGCTCCTAGTGTTCCACGACGCGTTCTCAAAATGGGTGGAACTCATCCCCCTGAGGAAGGCCACTACGGCCCATCTACAAACTGCTTTCAGGGAAAGGATACTATGCCGATTCGGCGTCCCTCGTAAAATGGTGTGCGACAACGGTGCGCAATTTACGAGCCGGGCGTTCAAGTCTTTCATGAAGACGCTTGGAGTGGAGTTGCAGTACACGGCGCCGTATTGTCCACAGGAGAACCCGACGGAGAGGACGAACCGCACGGTGAAGACGATGGTCGCGCAGTTCATCCAAGATCGGCAGAGTTCTTGGGATGAACTCCTACCGGAAATCTCTTTAGCTGTGAATTCGAGTATAGCCGATTCAACTGGGTACTCTCCGGCGTTCCTAATACAGGGAAGAGAGCCACGACTACCGGCCGCACTCTACGACGAAGTAACGCCAGGATCAGCGAGTACCCCACAACAGCCGGACGAGAAGGCGAAGAAGCTAAAGGAAATCTTCGACATAGCACGCAGTAACATGCAGCGCGCCGCTCAGGATCAGAGCCGGCATTATAACCTGCGGCGACGAGAGTGGAGACCATCCCTCAAATCGTTGGTATGGTTGCGCCAGCATTTACTTTCTAAGGCCGCAGACGGTTTCGCGGCAAAGCTGGCGGCGAAATACGACGGACCCTATCGGGTCGTAAAGTTCGTGTCGCCCAACATTGTGCTACTGGCAAAAGACGGCGACCGGAAGAGGAGAAAGGCCAACATAACGCAACTCAAGCCGTATCACCAGGACCAGTCCGTAGACGATGAGGAACAGGTCGACGACACGAGGCCGACGGAGGAGGAATAGGGGCAGCGTTCGCCTAACACGCTGCCCGGGTAAAGGAAGAACAATAAAATATATTAACACAAATTTTGATCCTACAGATATCCGACATGATTTCAATCTGTGACGAGGAGCCGCGAGAGACCAAGCGACGACGAACGAAGGTCGACCTTAACTAGCGTGTTCGCGTGCCTATCGCCGTGCTCGGAAGCGCACATCGGCGACGTGATCGATTTAGTCGATCTGCTGGGGAAGGTAGAGACTGGACGAGACAGCAGCGCTGAGCAAGCGGCAGCACCGAGATAGCAGTGGGCGACGTCGTCGAACGCGCGCGGGTCGCTGGCAGCACGCCGCACCCGCGTACGGGACACGGCACGCCCCGCACCGACGTGCAAGCCACCATCGCACCAGCCTACCCTGCCACCGGGCACCAGACGGTGCCCACCCACCAAAAAGATGGCGTATCTATACCTGGGACGATTTGCTACCTGAGAGTAAAATAGTCAGGATACGCCAGCGGATGCGAGATGCATCAGAACTTTGTCGTCGCTCACGTTTATGCTAAATTTGGAAGGACTGGACTACAAGGTGACGTCGGCCAATCAACGAGTGTCCATCACCGCTTGGAAAGAAAGGGGGGGTGTGAGGAGAGTCCTCCCGGATCCCCTCACAATACCTATTGTTTATTAATATTACTCGATTATTATTATATAAATATTAAGCACAACCCGTACTAGCAACGCGCAAGGAGCGCTAGGTTATATTTAAGTAATAATATTGAAAGGCGCACGGAGCGCATAAATGTAAAGTAAGCAGTTAGCATGTAATTCAAATTCGAATCTAACGGCCTGGGCCGCAGCAAGCACTGTTGATCGGTTGCCCGATCCTGCCACTAGAGCGCGTCTACCAGGAGAGCGAAAGCTCTAAGGCAGAGCACGAAAGCTGCCAACCGTTTCGGATTAGCGAGGCCAGCGCGCAGCTTAGCCGCGAAGGGCTCGAGAGAGTAAGCCGGACTTTTGAAGCGAACGGACGTGCGTGCGATAAGTGATCAGTAAGTCGCGTGTGAATAAGAATAGAGAGGATAGAAAATAACCGAGTAGACAAGTAAGCGATCTTTACTTGGAGCATAAGATTAACCCTGTTAACTACTAGCTTATAATTTAAGTAATAAATGCTGATTGAACTTGCATTACATATCTGCCTAATAATTACTTTAACCCCCCACCCCCGTATAACAACAAGTAAAGTAGTGCGCACCGGCGGCAAAGTGCAAGTGGAAAAGTGTGTGTCTGCGGCTTCGCCCGGTCACCCGTAGGTAGTGTGTGTTTGAGGCGTTCGCCCAGCCACTAGCGAGTGTAGTGCGACTGAGGCTGTTGCCCGGTCATAGTTAGGTGTAGTGCGACTGAGGCTTTCGTTCGGTTGCTAGTAGATAGTGTGTGTCTGAGGCTTCTGCCCAGCCACTAGTGGGTGTAGCGTGACTGCGGTTTTTGCCCGGTCACAGTTAAGCGTAGTGCGACTGAGGCTTTCGCCCGGCTGCTGATAGGTAGCGTGTGTCCGAGGCTTTGCCCGGTCACAGATAGGTGTAGTGCGACTGAGGCTTTCGCCCGGCTGCTGGTAGGTAGCGTGTGTCCGCGGCTTTGCCCGGTCACTAGTAGACAGTGCGTGCCCGTGGCTCTAGCCCGGCCATTATTAGGCGGAGTGCGACTGAGGTTTCGACCCGGTTACTAGGTGTAGATTGTGTAGAGTAGTATAGCCAGTGGGAAAAGAGTATTTGGCTTGTCTACAAACCCCGTTTCTCAGTGCCCCAGCGATTTACAAATATTCTTGTGAACAGAACCTTGGCTAGACTGAGATTTGTACCCCGGCCAAGAAACTTCTTTACAATATTTCCACATTTTTCGGCATATTTTTGATTTTAGAAAAATGTCCCATTTTTCCTGTAGAAATCCCATAAGAAAAAAATGACAAGTTCGTCATATTTTTAATATGTTGCCATTCGCCGCGGCATTTTTTAGTATTTTCTTATCGAACTCACGATGTTGATCGATTAACTGGTGCAAAGGTAAACAATGACGAGTTGTGCGCCAAAATTAGTTTTTAAAATAAATAGTAAAATGCTTATATCTTAATCTTCCTGTATTTAGTAAGGATGAGGTTAAAAGGTAAGGTTTGTCCGGAGGTGCACCCTCGAAATGGCAACATTTTGAAAAGGTACACCGCCTTTTAGGAGCATTTAAGTTTGCTTCACAGGTACGCACTCGCAATTTCATTGCAAATTTCTCTCATCTCCGCATCCCAGACATCTTCCAACTGTTCAAAACCGTACGAACACATCGAAACTAAATGCCTATTGATATGCAACTTTGACTTTTTACAGTTCTGCTATTATTTGCCATATTTTTCACTTTTTGTGAAAATTGTCATCAAAACAAGCCGAACAGCTGATTTATTTTGGGCAAATGACAAATTGCACATTTGACCAAGGAACACAAAACGGACAGACGGACAGACAGACGGACATAGGTTAGGTTAGGTTGCAGTAGTTGGAGCAGAAACCTACTCCACACATGGGCCAAGAATTGGCCCCTTGTGGTACCACATGATGTCTTTTAAAAGCTGTTTGCAAAAAAAGTTACACTTAGTGCAAATGAAAATGTGCAAGAGCAGATGACGCCAAGCCAACCAAATGTCGAAAACTGCTTCCTCGTGACTACTATTAAAAGTAAGTATTTATTTATATTATTGAGAAAATAAAATAAAAATATTTTCTTTTAGATATGTGCCATGTAAAATTCAATTGTACGGACAAGGACATGAACGTTGTCCTCCAAAAGCATTTTGTCCACGCCAAAGATAGGCTGACCAAAACAAAACGCGTGGAATGAGTTTTTCGATTTATGTATTTAAATATGTTCGTATTCATTTCTAATTTTAAGCTTACTTTGAATTAAATAAATTACTTTTCTACATATTATGACATTTAATTTAAATGTAATTTTAGAGTGGTTTTTAGAATCATTTGCTTTCAATAAAAATATAAATATTTCATTGTATGTATGTATTTTCATACGCATGCCATGAGCATTAATAGCCTGTTTCCACTACAGCCGAAAAATGTCACATTTAAAAAATGTGGATGATGGTGTTTCCACGGTCATATGTGCAATTTGTCATTTGCCCGAAATAAATCAGCTGTTCGGCTTGTTTTGATGACAATTTTCACAAAAAGTGAAAAATATGGCAAATAATGGCAGAACTGTAAAAAGTCAAAGTTGCATATCAATAGGCATTTAGTTGCGATGTGTTCGTACGGTTTTGAACAATTGGAAGATGTCTGGGATGCGGAGATGGGAGAAATTTGCAATGAAATTGCGAGTGCGCAGCTATGAAGTGCACAAACTTCAAACTTCCTAAAAGGCGGTCTACCTTGTCAAAATGTTGCCATTTCGAGGGTGCACCTCCGGACAAATCTTCCCATCCTTACTAAATACAGGAACATTAAGATATAAGCATTTTACAATTTATTTTAAAAATTAATTTTGGCGCACAACTCGTCATTGTTTACATTTGCACCAGTTAATCGATAAACATCGTGAGTTCGATAAGAAAATACTAAAAAATGCCGGGGCGAATGGCATCATATTAAAAATATGACGAATTTGTCATTTTTTCTTATGGGATTTTCTACAGGAAATATGTGACATTTTTCCAAAATCAAAAATATGACGAAAAATGTGGAAATATGATGTCGTGGAAACAGGCTATAAGACACATATGTACATACATACATACGAACAATATGCATTCTTGCTGCATACATTTTGCAAAGCGAGCGCATAATTTAGTAAGCTGTGACGTCACAGCGCTTTAGTTTTTTAAAATTGACTTGTACAGCCCTTTTACCCCCTGTACCCATAAAATGGGTAAAAAGGGGGTACCAAACCTGTGCAAATGCATGTAACAGGCAGAAGGAGACATCTTCGACCCTATAAAGTATATATATATGTATATTCTTGATAAGTATCAAAAGAAAATTTGATTTGACCATGTCAATCTGTCTGTCCGTATGTATGAACGCGTTGATCTCAGCAACCATAAGAGCTAGAGACACCAAATTTGGAATATAGGCTCGTGAATAGCAGGCGCAGGTCAAGTTTATATTGAATCCGAGATATTTCCTCCCACTCCCCCGCTCTGCGATAAAAAACCGTTTTACAGCAACAATTTAAAAGATATAGATTTTGGATTTGGCATGTATAATATTTTAGTCATTTCTAATTTACTGTCCAAATTTCAAAATCAAACTAAATGTATGTATTTGAAATACAATTGCATTATTATATCAAAAATACTAGCTAAACTCATTTGTTTATATATGTATGTATGTATGTATGTAGGTCATGAAAGCAAGCTCAGTTTGTTTACGTTCTGCAAGCGAATCCTATACCACACACATGTACACATACAGATGCACAATATCTGAATGCATGTACATATGTGTATGTGTATGTGAGTACAAGAATTAGAATCGCCAAGCGATCGTGAAAAATGTTCACGCCTTGAACGATTTTCGTTGGGACAATATCGCACTTGTAAGCCGAAGCATGCATACCCTGGAAATTAATTATAATTATACTATGTTCCCGAAGGGAAAATAGTATATTGGGTTTTCGATGTGTCCGTCTGTCCGTCTGGCCGTCTGTTCGTCTGTCCGTATGAACGCAATTTTTTTGCCTTTATCTTTAAGCTAGAGCAACCAAACTTGGTACACATGTTGGTGTATATCCTCAATTTATGATGAGTCGAGATCGACCCCCCACCCTCACCCCCTCCCCATCAATTTGGGGAAAACCTGTATCTTCCCCATTTTTAAAGCTATAGTCACCAAATTTGGCAAACAGACTAATGTTAAGATTCCCGACAGACCTGCATCAAAAAAATTTTTACCTCCCCCCCCACCACCACAAAACGGCATATGATATCCCCAAAGCACTTTTTTCAAGGGGTATACCTCCTACAGTTTCAAAGATAGAGTTACCTAATTAGGCATACAGACTAATGTTGTTGTTAACCTGGATAAATCTGCATCAAAAAATTTTTGACCCCCCCACCCCCTCCCCCGCAAATGAAAAAATCTATATCTCTCACATCTTTACAGGTAGAGTCACCATATTTGGCATACACATTTTTTTTTCGCGTCTCTTTCCGAACCCACAAATACCCAAATTATAAAAGACTAGGAACATAGTATTCTGTAGTCGGGTGCGTCCAACTGCAACGTCCTTACTTGTTTTTATATAATTTTCATACGGGTTTGCCAGTAGGAATTAAAAAGACCAACTTTAATTTGTTCTATTTTGGTTCATATGTACATTTATTATGAAAGTGATGAGAATTCTTTCAATTAAAATAAATATACGTGTATTCAAATGTAATGGGTATTCTATAAGCAGTCAATGGACAAAAGTTTGAATAGCATGCAATCGCGGCGTTGTCTGCTTCAAATCAGAGCCACACGATGCGTAGCGTACATTCGTACACACATACATACATACAGACAAAACGCGAGCGCGCTTCATATCAGAGCCACCAGACCGAGAGCGAAGACTGAGTGGCTCTGATGCCATACAAATTACGCTCTCACGAGAATGCGAGCGTTTCATATAGCGTTTCATATCAGGGCCACCCGACGGAATACGAAGTCTAAATGGCCCTGATCCAAGCGAATTTGTCGTCTCGCGACCGTCGTTCAATTTGGGTTGTCTATACATTTAGTCGTTGATGGTATAATCGACAAGAGCATTCTTACAGCCCGTTTCCACGACATCATATTTCCACATTTTTCGGCATATTTTTGATTTTGGAAAAATGTCCTATTTTTCCTGTAGAAATCCCATAAGAAAACAAGTAAGAATGTTATAGTCGAGTATACCCGACTACGAAACTCCCTGTACCCAGGTCTAAAACATTCAATCACATCTACGTCCACTTACACATACACACACACATACACAAAGACGCACGCACACAGGCGGCAAAAGCGACAGCGCAAGCGAGGCATTTTAATTGGTGGCTGTGCTTCTCCTTCCCCCTCTCGCTGCATTACTGAATCTTCTTTCGTGAATAACTTCCGTGTTTACTATCCGATCGACTTGAAATTTGGACAGTAGATTAAGAGAGACTAAAGTATTGTACATGCCAAATCTTAAAGCTGTATCTTGAAAATTGTTACTGTAAAACGGTTTTAATCGATTTGCGGGGGAACGGGGGAGATATCTGAAATATGAAACAAACTTGATCTGCGTATGGTATACAGGAACCTACATTCCAAATTTGGTGTCTCTAGCTCTTGTAGTTGCTGAGATCGACGCGTTCATACGGACAGACGGACAGACAGACGGACATGGCCAAATCGAAATCTATTTTGATACTGATCAAGAATATATATACTTTATAGGGTCGGAGATGTCTCCTTCTGTCTGTTACATACATTTGCACAGATGTAATACCCCCTTTTTACCCATTTTATGGGTACAGGGAGTAAAAATGACAAGTTCGTCATATTTTTAATATGTTGCCATTCGCCCCGGCATTTTTTAGTATTTTCTTATCGAACTCACGATGTTGATCGATTAACTGGTGCAAAGGTAAACAATGACGAGTTGTGCGCCAAAATTAGTTTTTAAAATAAATAGTAAAATGCTTATATCTTAATGTTCCTGTATTTAGTAAGGATGAGGTTAAAAGGGAAGGTTTGTCCGGAGGTGCACCCTCGAAATGGCAACATTTTGAAAAGGTACACCGCCCTTTAGGAGCATTTAAGTTTGCTTCACAGGTACGCACTCGCAATTTCATTGCAAATTTCTCCCATCTCCGCATCCCAGACATCTTCCAACTGTTCAAAACCGTACGAACACATCGCAACTAAATGCCTATTGATATGCAACTTTGACTTTTTACAGTTCTGCTATTATTTGCCATATTTTTCACTTTTTGTGAAAATTTTCATCAAAACAAGCCGAACAGCTGATTTATTTTGGGGAAATGACAAATTGCACATTTGACCAAGGAAACACCATCATCCACATTTTTGAAATGTGACATTTTTTGGCTGTAGTGGAAACAGGCTATTACTTGTTTTTACTCCCTGTACCCATAAAATGGGTAAAAGGGGGTACTAAATCTGTGCAAATGTATGTAACAGGCAGAAGGAGACGTCTCCGACCCTATAAAGTATATATATTCTTGATCAGTATCAAAAGAGATTTCGATTTGGCCATGTCCGTCTGTTTGTCCGTCTGTCCGTCCGTATGTATGAACGCAAGGATCTCAGCAACTAGAGACTAGAGAGCTAGAGACACCAAATTTGGAATGTAGGTTCGTGTATAGCGGGAGCAGGTCAAGTTTATTTTAGATTTGAGATATCTCCCCGTTCCCCGCAATTCGATAAAAACCGTTTTACAGGAACAGTTTTTAAGATATAGATTTGGGATTCACTCTAATCTACTGTTTCAATTTCAAGTCGATCGGATAATAAACACGAAAGTTATTAACGAAAGGAGATTCAGAGCTTCAGCGCAAGGGGAAGAAGAAGCACAGCCACCACTTCAAATGCCCCGCTTGCGCTGCGCTCGAGCTGTCGCTCGTGTGTGTGCGTCTTTTGTGTATGTGTGTTTGTATGTGTAAGTGTACGTAGATGCGATCGGAAATTTTTGACCTGGGTACAGGGAGTTTTGTGGTCGGGCTTACTTGACTATAGCATTCTTACTTGTTTTATAAAGCTGAATGTATGAAACGGTTTCATCGATTTTCGGAGGAACAGGGGGAGATATCTGAAATATGAAACAAACTTGATCTGCGTATGGTATACAGGAACCTTTTTTTG
This sequence comes from Hirtodrosophila confusa, assembly GCA_035043065.1. Lineage (NCBI taxonomy): Eukaryota > Metazoa > Arthropoda > Insecta > Diptera > Drosophilidae > Hirtodrosophila > Hirtodrosophila confusa. Next base: position 45,974 of record JAWNNI010000193.1, read on the forward strand.
CAAACAGCTTTTAAAAGACATCATGTGGTACCACAAGGGGCCAATTCTTGGCCCAAGTGTGGAGTATTTTTCTGCTCCAGCCACTGCAACCTAACCTAACCTATGTCCGTCTGTCTGTCCGTCTGTCCGTCCGTATGTATGAACGCGTTGATCTCAGCAACCATAAGAGCTAGAGACACCAAATTTGGAATATAGGGATCGTGTATAGCAGGCGCAGGTCAAGTTTATATTGGATCCGAGATATTTCCTCCCACTCCTCCGCTCTCCGATAAAAAACCGTTTTACAGCAACAATTTAAGAGATATAGATTTTGGATTTGGCATGTATAATGTTTTAGCATCAAGTAAATCGCTTATAGAGATTCCATTTGGTGCGAGCAACATTTACTAAAAATTTTCAACGCGGCAGGTCCCCTACGCTTCGTATTTGCTCGGGGGGACCTGTCGCAGTGCTGCTCTCGCTCTCACGACCCGAAGCGGCAGGTCCACCAAGTTCGTGTCGCAGATGCATAGCGACCGCCGAGTCGAGCGCATCGATAAATGTATGCGCTGTTCTGCGCTCGCATGTGTGCATACATACATACATACACATATGTATGTATGTATGCACACATATGTATGTATGTATGTATATGCACGAGAATTGTTTTCGTTTGTTTGCTAGCTCGATGGCTTGGCCAGCCGCCACTAGCATGCATGCGAAGATCATTGAGTCTTGCATAAAATACCCTGTACATAAAATTGGTTTTCTAGTCTCTAGTATTAGGGGTGGAATTGTTTAAAAATATAGATAGTCCTTAAAATCACATAAATTGACAGTGTCCATTTAAATAGCACAGGCATAACAACTTTTATGTTAAATAAAAGTTGTAAAAATAACAAAAATAATTCCAGGTTCCCCAAAAATACAACAAATTGATAGTGTCCATTTAAATTAAACACGCATTTCAGCGTTTATATTATATAAAAATAAAAAACAATTTCCAGGGTATTCATGCATCGACGCACAAGTGCGATATTGTTCGAAACAAATATTGTTCAAGGCGTACGTACTTTTCACAAGCGCTCTTATTTCGTTTCTATGTGTTAAATACATCTCACATACTTTCGGTCAGCTGTGAGCTGCCACCGAAGAAGATAAATTTATTATAATTAGCCAATGTAATTTATTAGATAATAACTGGTCTAAAAAATAATAATAACATTTAAAAAATATTAGAAAATCAAAAGAAAATAAAAAATAAATATTGCTTCCCATTATCAAAAAATGGATCAACTGGGGATTGAACCTGCAAAAAGCCACTTTTCAAACAAGCACTCTATCCACACCGCCACAGCATCATGAATTCTAACGCCGACAAAATCAACGTATGTGCATATAACAGGGCATGTGTTGTGCGCTTGGTCGCTTCCATTTCCATTTCTGAATTCAGATTTCATATTGCCATGCGCTGTTGTATTTTTTCATTGCTCACGCATACTAAGAAGCAAGCGCATGTGCGTACTTGAACCCACACATAGAAACGAAATAAGAGCGCTTGTGAAAAGTACGTACGCCTTGAACAATATTTGTTTCGAACAATATCGCACTTGTGCGTCGATGCATGAATACCCTGGAAATTGTTTTTTATTTTTATATAATATAAACGCTGAAATGCGTGTTTAATTTAAATGGACACTATCAATTTGTTGTATTTTTGGGGAACCTGGAATTATTTTTGTTATTTTTACAACTTTTATTTAACATAAAAGTTTTTATGCCTGTGCTATTTAAATGGACACTGTCAATTTATGTGATTTTAAGGAATATCTATATTTTTAAACAATTCCACCCCTAATACTAGAGACTAGAAAACCAATTTTATGTACAGGGTATTTTATGCAAGACTCAATGATCTTCGCATGCATGCTAGTGGCGGCTGGCCAAGCCATCGAGCTAGCAACCAAACGAAAACAATTCTCGTGCATATACATACATACATATGTGTATGTATGTATGTATGCACACATGCGAGCGCAGAACAGCGCATACATTTATCGATGCGCTCGACTCGGCGGTCGCTATGCATCTGCGACACGAACTTGGTGGACCTGCCGCTTCGGGTCGTGAGAGCGAGAGCAGCACTGCGACAGGTCCCCCCGAGCAAATACGAAGCGTAGGGGACCTGCCGCGTTGAAAATTTTTAGTAAATGTTGCTCGCACCAAATGGAATCTCTATAAGCGATTTACTTGATGGTTTTAGTCATTTCTAATTTACTGTCCAAATTTCAATTTTCCAGTATTTGAAATAAAATTGCATTATTATATCAAAAATACTAGCTAAACTCATTTGTTTACATATGTATGTATGTATGTAGGTCATGAAAGCAAGCTCAGTTTGTTTACGTTCTGCAAGCGAATCCTATACCACACACATGTACACATACAGATGCACAATATCTGAATGCATGTACATATGTGTATGTGTATGTGAGTACAAGAATTAGAATCGCCAAGCGATCGTGAAAAATGTTCACGCCTTGAACGATTTTCGTTGGGACAATATCGCACTTGTAAGCCGAAGCATGCATACCCTGGAAATTAATTATAATTATACTATGTTCCCGAAGGGAAAATAGTATATTGGGTTTTCGAAATGTCCGTCTGTCCGTCTGGCCGTCTGTTCGTCTGTCCGTATGAACGCAATTTTTTGCCTTTATCTTTAAGCTAGAGCAACCAAACTTGGTACACATGTTGGTGTATATCCTCAATTTATGATGAGTCGAGATCGACCCCCACCCTCACCCCCTCCCCATCAATTTGGGGAAAACCTGTATCTTCCCCATTTTTAAAGCTATAGTCACCAAATTTGGCATACAGACTAATTTTTAGATTCCCGACAGACCTGCATCAAAAAATTTTGACCCCCCCCCACCACCACAAAACGGCATATGATATCCCCAAAGCACTTTTTTCAAGGGGTATACCTCCTACAGTTTCAAAGGTAGAGTTACCTAATTAGGCATACAGACTAATGTTGTTGTTAACCTGGATAAATCTGCATCAAAAAATTTTTGACCCCCCCACCCCCTCCCCCGCAAATGAAAAAATCTATATCTCTCACACCTTTACAGGTAGAGTCACCATATTTGGCATACACATTTTTTTTTCGCGTCTCTTTCCGAACCCACAAATACCCAAATTATAAAGGACTAGGAACATAGTATTCTGTAGTCGGGTGCGTCCAACTGCAACGTCCTTACTTGTTTTTATATAATTTTCATACGGGTTTGCCAGTAGGAATTAAAAAGACCAACTTTAATTTGTTCTATTTTGGTTCATATGTACATTTATTATGAAAGTGATGAGAATTCTTTCAATTAAAATAAATATACGTGTATTCAAATGTAATGGGTATTCTATAAGCAGTCAATGGACAAAAGTTTGAATAGCATGCAATCGCGGCGTTGTCTGCTTCACATCAGAGCCACACGATGCGCAGCGTACATTCGTACACACATACATACATACATACAGACAAAACGCGAGCGCGCTTCATATCAGAGCCACCAGACCGAGAGCGAAGACTGAGTGGCTCTGATGCCATACAAATTACGCTCTCGCGCTCTCACGAGAATGCGAGCGTTTCATATAGCGTTTCATATCAGGGCCACCCGACGGAATACGAAGTCTAAATGGCCCTGATCCAAGCGAATTTGTCGTCTCGCGACCGTCGTTCAATTTGGGTTGTCTATACATTTAGTCGTTGATGGTATAATCGACAAGAGCATTCTTACAGCCCGTTTCCACGACATCATATTTCCACATTTTTCGGCATATTTTTGATTTTGGAAAAATGTCCTATTTTTCCTGTAGAAATCCCATAAGAAAACAAGTAAGAATGTTATAGTCGAGTATAACCGACTACGAAACTCCCTGTACCCAGGTCTAAAACATTCAATCACATCTACGTCCACTTACACATACACACACACATACACAAAGACGCACGCACACAGGCGGCAAAAGCGACAGCGCAAGCGAGGCATTTTAATTGGTGGCTGTGCTTCTCCTTCCCCCTCTCGCTGCATTACTGAATCTTCTTTCGTGAATAACTTCCGTGTTTATTATCCGATCGACTTGACAGTAGATTAAGAGAGACTAAAGTATTGTACATGCCAAATCTTAAAGCTGTATCTTGAAAATTGTTACTGTAAAACGGTTTTAATCGATTTGCGGGGGAACGGGGGAGATATCTGAAATATGAAACAAACTTGATCTGCGTATGGTATACAGGAACCTACATTCCAAATTTGGTGTCTCTAGCTCTTGTAGTTGCTGAGATCGACGCGTTCATACGGACAGACGGACAGACAGACGGACATGGCCAAATCGAAATCTCTTTTGATACTGATCAAGAATATATATACTTTATAGGGTCGGAGATGTCTCCTTCTGTCTGTTACATACATTTGCACAGATGTAATACCCCCTTTTTACCCATTTTATGGGTACAGGGAGTAAAAATGACAAGTTCGTCATATTTTTAATATGTTGCCATTCGCCCCGGCATTTTTTAGTATTTTCTTATCGAACTCACGATGTTGATCGATTAACTGGTGCAAAGGTAAACAATGACGAGTTGTGCGCCAAAATTAATTTTTAAAATAAATAGTAAAATGCTTATATCTTAATCTTCCTGTATTTAGTAAGGATGAGGTTAAAAGGGAAGGTTTGTCCGGAGGTGCACCCTCGAAATGGCAACATTTTGAAAAGGTACACCGCCTTTTAGGAGCATTTAAGTTTGCTTCACAGGTACGCACTCGCAATTTCATTGCAAACTTCTCCCATCTCCGCATCCCAGACATCTTCCAACTGTTCAAAACCGTACGAACACATCGCAACTAAATGCCTATTGATATGCAACTTTGACTTTTTACAGTTCTGCTATTATTTGCCATATTTTTCACTTTTTGTGAAAATTTTCATCAAAACAAGCCGAACAGCTGATTTATTTTGGGCAAATGACAAATTGCACATTTGACCAAGGAAACACCATCATCCACATTTTTGAAATGTGACATTTTTTGGCTGTAGTGGAAACAGGCTATTACTTGTTCTTACTCCCTGTACCCATAAAATGGGTAAAAAGGGGGTACTAAATCTGTGCAAATGTATGTAACAGGCAGAAGGAGACGTCTCCGACCCTATAAAGTATATATATTCTTGATCAGTATCAAAAGAGATTTCGATTTGGCCATGTCCGTCTGTTTGTCCGTCTGTCCGTCCGTATGTATGAACGCAAGGATCTCAGCAACTATAAGAGCTAGAGACACCAAATTTGGAATGTAGGTTCGTGTATAGCGGAGCAGGTCAAGTTTATTTTAGATTTGAGATATCTCCCCCGTTCCCCCGCAATTCGATAAAAACCGTTTTACAGGAACAATTTTTAAGATATAGATTTGGGATTTGGCATGTGCAATACTTTAGTCACTCCTAATCTACTGTTTCAATTTCAAGTCGATCGGATAATAAGCACGAAAGTTATTAACGAAAGGAGATTCAGAGCTTCAGCGCAAGGAGAAGAAGAAGCACAGCCACCACTTCAAATGCCCCGCTTGCGCTGCGCTCGAGCTGTCGCTCGTGTGTGTGCGTCTTTTGTGTATGTGTAAGTGTACGTAGATGCGATCGGAAATTTTTGACCTGGGTACAGGGAGTTTTGTAGTCGGGCTTACTTGACTATAGCATTCTTACTTGTTTTATAAAGCTGAATGTATGAAACGGTTTCATCGATTTTCGGAGGAACGGGGGAGATATCTGAAATATGAAACAAGCTTGATCTGCGTATGGTATACAGGAACCTACATTCAAAATTTGGTGCTTCTAGCTCTTGTAGTTGCTGAGATCGACGCGTTCATACATACGGACGGACAGACGGACAGACAGACGGACATAGGTTAGGTTAGGTTGCAGTGGCTGGAGCAGAAACCTACTCCACACTTGGGCCAAGAATTGGCCCCTTGTGGTACCACATGATGTCTTTTAAAAGCTGTTTGCAAAAAAAGTTACACTTAGTGCAAATGAAAATGTGCAAGAGCAGATGACGCCAAGCCAACCAAATGTCGAAGACTGCTTCCTCGTGACTACTATTAAAAGTAAGTATTTATTTATATTATTGAGAAAATAAAATAAAAATATTTTCTTTTAGATATGTGCCATGTAAAATTCAATTGTACGGACAAGGACATGAACGTTGTCCTCCAAAAGCATTTTGTCCACGCCAAAGATAGGCTGACCAAAACAAAACGCGTGGAATGAGTTTTTCGATTTATGTATTTAAATATGTTCGTATTCATTTCTAGTTTTAAGCTCACTTTGAATTAAATAAATTACTTTTCTACATATTATGACATTTAATTTAAATGTAATTTTAGAGTGGTTTTTAGAATCATTTGCTTTCAATAAAAATAGAAATATTTCATTGTATGTATTTTCATACGCATGCCACGAGCATTAAGACACATACATACATATGTACATACATACGAACAATATGCATTCTTGCTGCATACATTTTGCAAAGCGAGCGCATAATTTAGTAAGCTGTGACGTCACAGCGCTTTAGTTTTTTAAAATTGACTTGTACAGCCCTTTTACCCCCTGTACCCATAAAATGGGTAAAAAGGGGGTACCAAACCTGTGCAAATGCATGTAACAGGCAGAAGGAGACATCTTCGACCCTATAAAGTATATATATATGTATATTCTTGATAAGTATCAAAAGAAAATTTGATTTGACCATGTCAGCTTGTCTGTCCGTATGTATGAACGCGTTGATCTCAGCAACCATAAGAGCTAGAGACACCAAATTTGGAATATAGGGATCGTGTATAGCAGGCGCAAGTCAAGTTTATATAAAAAACCGTTTTACAGCAACAATTTAAAAGATATAGATTTTGGATTTGGCATGTATAATATTTTAGTCATTTCTAATTTACTGTCCAAAATTCAAAATCAAACTAAATGTATGTATTTGAAATACAATTGCATTATTATATCAAAAATACTAGCTAAACTCATTTGTTTACATATGTATGTATGTATGTAGGTCATGAAAGCAAGCTCAGTTTGTTTACGTTCTGCAAGCGAATCCTATACCACACACATGTACACATACAGATGCACAATATCTGAATGCATGTACATTCCATTGATGATAGGAGAGGGCACCAGCATTCATCGTCAGGATGAAAGCTCTGCCTTCTTGAGGAGCAACAAAATGCCGAGGTCGTCGACAAATGGCTTAGCCGAAGCAACCGCGGAGATAAGGGCACACCCTTCTCAAGCCAGACAGCAACCGCAGAACCATGCTTTCTACGAACTCGGCGAGGAAGTAGCAAAGCTGGTCGAAATGCTCGAGGACGGAAAGAGGCGATCGATTCATCAACCGATGCGAGACTCAATCGAAAGCATTAGGGTGCTATACGAGTTGGTAGCCATCCAAATGCATGACGATAGAGCTAAGGCAGTAATTAGGGCGCACCAGTCTTCGCAGACGTCGCCGATATTCAAGACGATATCGGATGTCAAGAGAAAGCAGGGACCTGGTGGTCGGACGCCGAAGACCAAGAGGGGCAAAGGAGTGGGCGACGAGAATCCACGAGTTCTAGAAGCGTCCCCAGTTGCAGTTTCGCCAGCTGAGCCAGGCTCGCAGGTGATACCAATGGAGCAGAACAGCGAAAAGTGGCAAGCTGTTTCCAGAAGGAGGAACAAAAGGCCCAAAGTTGCGATGGTGGAAAGGACTCGCCCGGATGCTATCGTAATCTCGGCGAAAGGTGAAGCCAGCTACTCCGAGATATTGAGGAAGGTCAAGGCGGAAGAAAAACTCACCGATCTTGGAAAAGCAGTTAAAAAGGTGAGAAGAACACAGAAAGGGGAACTCTTACTGGAGCTAAGTAAGTCAGGCGAAGAGACAGAGGCGTATAAAACCCTAGTCGGCGAAGCACTGGGTGGCCAAGCGGATGTGCGATCACTCTCGCACCGCGTCAGTATCGAGTGCAAAGACCTGGAAGAGGACACTTCGGTAGAGGACATCGCGGAAGCTTTAAAGCAACAGCTTCAATTGTCGGATGTGGCACTTACCGACATACATCTCAGGAGAGCGTATGGCCACACTCAAATAGCCACAATACGTCTGCCTGCTATTAGCGCACAGAAGGCCTTAAAAATGGGATCTCTGAGAGTTGGCTGGGTTAGCACCAGGCTGCGGGTAAAAACGACTCTCACTAGATGCTTTAGATGTCTGGAGTTTGGACACCAAGCAAGGAGCTATACGAGTGAGGTGGATCGCTCGAACCTTTGTCGTCGTTGCGGGATGAAGGATCATCTTGCCAGGAACTGTGACAAGGAGCCCGAGTGCATGTTCTGTAAGGACAAACACACAGATGCCAAACACATCGCTGGAAGTAGCAGGTGCCCCATTTTTAGGAGTGCACTTGCGAAACAATCATGAAGATAACGCAGATTAATCTTAATCATTGCGAGGCTGCACAGGATCTCCTGATGCAAGCAGTGCGTGAGAAAAGAACGGATGTTGTTCTAATAAGTGAGCCATATAAGAATGGAGTGGAATCGAGGGAATGGATGGGCAGCCAGTAGCAACCAAAAGGCAGCTTTATGGTCGCGCACTTACCCAGTCCGCGAAGCCAACTCCAACAACGAAGGTTTCGTGAGAGCAAAAATAGAAGGGATCACCTTTTACAGCTGCTACGCACCCCCAAGTTGGAGTCTGACGCAGTTTCAGGACATGCTTGACAAAATAGCCACGGACGCGCGTCGTAGAACCCCGCTGGTCATAGCAGGAGACTTTAACGCTTGGGCGGTCGAATGGGGCAGTAGAGAAACAAATGCCCGAGGCTACAGTCTACTAGAAACATTCTCGACCCTGGAAGTCTGCCTCGCAAACGATGGCGAAAAGTTTACCTACCGCAAGGCGGGTAGAGGATCCATCGTCGACATTACCCTGTTGAGTAACTCCTTGCATAGCCAAACAAAGTGGAGTCTTAGCGAGCAGTTCACTTTTAGTGACCACCAAGCTATTCACCTCGAGATAGGTAGGTGGAAGAAGCATTATCAGCCGAAACCAAGTGGGCCTAAGTGGAGGGACAGTTGCCTGGACGTAAATACTTTTACGGACACCTTCAACGATACTGAATGCAGCCAGGGATCAGCGGAGCAAATGACTCTAAAGCTAAATCAGGGTATTACACAAGCGTGTGATGCGTCCATGCCAAGGAGACAGCCGTGCAAAAGAGGACCACCGTGCTACTGGTGGAATGACGAGATCAGCCAACTTAGGAAAGTCTGCTTGCAGGCGAGAAGGCGTTCCCAAAGATCGCGTGGTCGTCCAGACTTCAGCGCCCGAACCGACGACTTCCGGTTAGCGAAGAAAGCTCTTAAGGTGTGCATAAAGGAAAGCAAAGCCCGATGCTTTCGACAAATCTGCGAGGAGGCTGATATTAACCAATGGGGTACAGCATACAAGGTTGTGACCAAAAAACTGAAGAGTCAAACCACACTAAGGATTACATGCCCAGTTTTACTTCGCAAGATAGTCGAGGCTTTGTTCCCGCGCCACCCACAACTACAGCCAATAAGCTACAGTCCCCAAGTGGAGGCTATATTGCCAGTAACCCTGGAAGAAGTAAATACTGCTATTGCTAGAATTGGTGATAAAAAGGCCCCTGGACCTGACGGAGTCCCCAATACAGCTCTTAAGACTGCCATTGACCACAAGCCTGAGTGTTTTATGAACACCTTCACAAAATGCCTACAGGAAGGAGTGTTTCCAAAACTATGGAAGAGGCAGAGACTTATCCTGTTGCCGAAGGGAGAGAAACCTGCCGAGGATCCTTCGTCGTATAGGCCAATCTGTTTGCTAGACACAGTTGGTAAAGTTTTGGAGAGAGTAATCTGTAATAGACTGCTAGCAATAACAGAAGCAAAAGAGACTCTCTCTGACATGCAGTTCGGTTTTCGAAAGGCTCGTTCGACTGTAGACGCCGTAAAAACAGTCGTAAATATTGCAGCGGAAGCAATTCAAGGCACCAGATGGAGATGGGGTAATAAAGAATACTGCGCAGTGATTACATTGGATGTGCGTAATGCATTTAATTCGGCACGCTGGTCGCGTATCCTGATGACCTTGGCCCAAATTGGATTACCGAGCTATCTATTGAAGATAATCTCGAGCTACTTGTCGGATCGGGTACTTTTGTACGACACGGACGAGGGCCAGAAGCACTACGACGTAACGGCGGGAGTCCCACAAGGGTCAGTTCTTGGCCCGCTCCTGTGGAATATAATGTATGATGAGGTGCTTAAGCTTGGTCTTCCACAAGGATGCAGAATGGTCGGTTTTGCGGATGACTTAGCATTAGTCGTGGTTGCCAAACACGTGCACGAAGTAGAGACGGCGGCAAACACGTCCATCCAAGTGGTCAGTAACTGGCTCGAAAGAGTCGGACTGGAATTAGCTCAACATAAGACGGAAGCGGTCCTTATCACAAGCAGGAAAGTCATGGAATATATGACTATTCAAGTGGGTGCAACAGTGATCAAATCGAAGTCGGCCATTAAATACCTCGGAGTCATGATAGACAACAGGCTCAACTATCGCTGTCATATAGACTACGCGGCTCAAAAGGCATCGCGCATGCAATCTGCGCTTTCGCTTTCGCGAATGCTACCAAACCTCGGAGGACCTAGACCTGCAAGGCGACTACTTCTCGCCAAAGTAGTAGCATCTGTATTGATGTATGCTGCACCCGTATGGTCCGAAGCCCTGAGAACCAAGGAGCTCAAACGGAAGCTTGCAGCTCCGTATCGACTTAGCGCCCTCCGCGTCATATCTGGATTTCGAACAGTCTCGGACGACGCAGCTCTGGTATTAGCCAATATGATGCCAGTAGACATACTGGCGTCTGAGATGGAATCAGTGTACCGTAGGCGCAAGGCAGCGCGAGAGGCATCACCAGCGCACTTTCACGCCATCCGAAGGGAGGGAAAAGCTAAATCTATGGCCGCTTGGCAAGCAAGGTGGGACTCGTCGACGAAAGGAAGATGGACACACATACTTATCCCAAGATTGGAGCAGTGGACTGCAAGGCGTACTGGAGAAGTGAACTATCATCTGACGCAATTTTTGACAAACCATGGAGGGTACAGAGAATATCTGTTCAGGTTTAAGCACGACCGAAGCCCCCTATGTCCGGTATGCACGGAGCAACCGGAAAACGCAGAGCATGTCCTGTACCGATGCCGGAGATACAGGGAAATGGTTGGATCAATCCCACCCCCTGGGGAGTTGATCGCCCACATGATAGAAGACGATAAAAATTGGCTAGGAGTCAGCCAGCTCGTAATATGCATCCAGGGAGACTTGAGACGATGCGAAAGAGCAAGGCTAGAAGAGGAGAGTGCCTAAATAGGCAACCTTCCCCCGCGATGTACTACCTAACGGTGTTACCGCGGGGTGAGAGGTGTGTGTGTGTGGGGGGTGTGTTTAGTACGTAGGCGCCTTGTTGGCGAATCGTGCATGCTGCAAGTACGGGCTTGCAGTATCTTGCGAAGATTCACACCCCCCTGGCGGACCCAAAAAAAAAAAAAAAAAAAAATGCATGTACATATGTGTATGTGTATGTGAGTACAAGAATTAGAATCGCCAAGCGATCGTGAAAAATGTTCACGCCTTGAACGATTTTCGTTGGGACAATATCGCACTTGTAAGCCGAAGAATGCATACCCTGGAAATTAATTATAATTATACTATGTTCCCGAAGGGAAAATAGTATATTGGGTTTTCGAAATGTCCGTCTGTCCGTCTGGCTGTCTGTTCGTCTGTCCGTATGAACACATTTTTTTGCCTTTATCTTAAGCTAGAGCAACCAAACTTGGTACACATGTTGGTGTATATCCTCAATTTATGATGAGTCGAGATCGAATGCGAGCGCGTTTCATATCAGGGCCACCCGACGGAATACGAAGTCTAAATGGCCCTGATCCAAGCGAATTTGTCGTCTTGCGACCGTCGTTCAATTTGGGTTGTCTATACATTTAGTCGTTGATGGTATAATCGACAAGAGCATTCTTACAGCCTGTTTCCACGACATCATATTTCCACATTTTTCGGCATATTTTTGATTTTGGAAAAATGTCCTATTTTTCCTGTAGAAATCCCATAAGAAAAAAAATGACAAGTTCGTCATATTTTTAATATGTTGCCATTCGCCCCGGATTTTTTTAGTATTTTCTTACTGGTGCAAAGGTAAACAATGACGAGTTGTGCGCCAAAATTAATTTTTAAAATAAATAGTAAAATGCTTATATCTTAATCTTCCTGTATTTAGTAAGGATGAGGTTAAAAGGGAAGGTTTGTCCGGAGGTGCACCCTCGAAATGGCAACATTTTGACAAGGTACACCGCCTTTTAGGAGCATTTAAGTTTGCTTCACAGGTACGCACTCGCAATTTCATTGCAAATTTCTCCCATCTCCGCATCCCAGACATCTTCCAACTGTTCAAAACCGTACGAACACATCGCAACTAAATGCCTATTGATATGCAACTTTGACTTTTTACAGTTCTGCTATTATTTGCCATATTTTTCACTTTTTGTGAAAATTTTCATCAAAACAAGCCGAACAGCTGATTTATTTTGGGCAAATGACAAATTGCACATTTGACCAAGGAAACACCATCATCCACATTTTTGAAATGTGACATTTTTTGGCTGTAGTGGAAACAGGCTATTACTTGTTCTTACTCCCTGTACCCATAAAATGGGTAAAAAGGGGGTACTAAATCTGTGCAAATGTATGTAACAGGCAGAAGGAGACGTCTCCGACCCTATAAAGTATATATATTCTTGATCAGTATCAAAAGAGATTGCGATTTGGCCATGTCCGTCTGTTTGTCCGTCTGTCCGTCCGTATGTATGAACGCAAGGATCTCAGCAACTATAAGAGCTAGAGACACCAAATTTGGAATGTAGGTTCGTGTATAGCGGGAGCAGGTCAAGTTTATTTTAGATTTGAGATATCTCCCCCCGTTCCCCAGCACTTCGATAAAAACCGTTTTACAGGAACAATTTTTAAGATATTGTAGCATGTGTACATATATATAGTAAATAATAATTCTAAACATAAACAAGGCAGCAACACTTTGTTGTTATGCCAACATAAAATATATAAAGCGGTGACTTTGTCGCAGCGCGCCTAACGCTAAGTGCCCTCTGCGCATATTCAAGTGCAGACGAAATATGATCCGCACTTGATAACAACGACCGCCCAAATAGCTAAGTCAGCGTTCTCACGCTTGACCGTCGCTGTGTATACATATGTGCGCGCATGACTCTCTCTGACTCTCTTGTTGTATATAATAAGCCTTAAAACCATGTATGTAAAACGGCTGCTCACTGCTTCACGGTGGACAGCTCTAACTCTAAGAAGAATTCAATAAAGAACCATACGAGAAGACTGACGTCTTCTCGTTACAACAAGCAATGACTGTTACTTAACAAATGGGAAACAACAACTGAGAGATACCCATATATCTGAATATTTATGAAAATGAATCAAATGCTATGTGCGCAACAAACGGTTCTAAATGGGAATCATTATATGGCGACCGTGACATCGATGGAAATCGGACTTCAACTAAAAAACTAACTAAAAATCTGAGTGAGTACAGGGCTGATGGTAAAGATAAAGGCAAAGAAGCCAAGACGCAGTGGCGTGAAAGAGCGTATCAGGCAGCGAAAATCCGAATTGGTACGGCTCCTATACAAAAACGCTAATCCCCTACCGTGGGACACTGCAGTGAAATTGCACAGCGAGCTCGAACATCTCGAGTCGTTGTTACAAAAACCTAAGACACAGCCCTGTCACTCAATTATATCAACTAAAGAAATTAATAAGTCTACACATCGTCCAGATCCAGAGGAAATCCCAAAGCGGCCGAATAAGTGCCCAGCGGATTGTGAAGGGCCTCTATACAGCCCCACCTGTATCGGAACGTGCCAAGGGCCGGCACCATCGAATGCATGAGAGGCAGACCGCCCCTTGTGCCAACGCTGGAACATAAGACGACAAAAGATATGCAGATGCACGAGAGGCAGACCGCCCCTTGTGCCAACGCTGGACCATAAGGAAACGACAAAAGATATGCAGATGCACGAGAGGCAGACCGCCCCTTGTGCCAACGCTGGACCATAAGGAAACAACAAAAGATATGCAGATGCATGAGAGGCAGACCGCCCCTTGTGCCAACGCTGGACCAAAAGGAAACAACAAAACATATGCAGATGCATGAGAGGCAGGCCGCCCCTTATGCCAACGTTTGGAAAACAGCAAGCTGAGAACTGACCGACAGCGCTATCAAGAGCGCACATCTAAAATATTTTAAATTATAATTTTAAATTTTTATAATAATATTGTAATGCCCGACGACAATTGAGTCGACCGGCAATAAGTTTAGCCCGTAAAGCTAAACAAAACACTAGGCAGGAAAACCTGTAAAAATATTGTTCAAAAAAAAATATAGAGATAGATATGAATGTCAATAGAGACAAATAAAATAAGTAAAACAATCGACAATTTTGATACAAAAAACAAAATGGGATTAGTAGACGTTAAGTCAGTGGATTCCACTGCTAACGTTATAAATAAAGTAGAAGCAACAACCATAGATTTAGAATTAACAAATATCCTATTAATAGTCATTATTGTTGTTATGTGTGCAAATACGTTTTATAAATTGTATAAAATGCACAATAAATGTTTAAAGAAAAAATATATGAGCCAAGCAAATGACTTGGACAAAATATAATTAAGAATGCACATAACAACAAAATGACAAATATACTTAAGAACAATATGAAATAATTAAAAATAAAAAAGAAACAAAATATCAATAAAATTAAATGGCAACACTAAAGGCTATTATACAGGTGTATGATAGGGATGCTTATTTTAAAGAAAGAATTCTAAGTTTGGTCTCAACGACCCCAGTAAGCATCAATCAGTTAGAATATATGTATACAGAAAAATACAATATAGAATTTTCTCCTTTAATACATTGCACTAATACACAAAAGGCAATCGTATTAACAACCATTCCCGGTATACAGGTTAGATCAGTTATAGACGACCACCCAATGCTAGGCAGAACTCTTATAATGATGGTATTCATTAAATAATTCATATCCATAAAACAATGGAATGGAAAGAGTTACTAGCAGAGCTAAACAAAATAAAAACAGAGTTTGACAAATCGTATAAGTCACTAACTCAAAATAGGCCAATAAAAAACCCCACAATAAATAGGCATGCAGCCATATTAGTAAACTGCTTTAATGAAGCACGTGGACTAGTATATGAGCATAGAACACACTTGAATAAAGACCATTGGTCTCAAGTATCAAATTTTTTGATCAAACTAAGATCAAATTTGATTTCAATAAAAGAAAAGTTCAATTTGGAAATTTCAGTACCAACTATACTGAATAGCCCATTGGTAATTGTAACTGGTGATGAACCGGAAACATCCAACACTGAACCAAAAGAATCGCAAGAGTTTGAAGTTGCAAGCTCAAAGATCGAAGAAGAAGACTTGAGTAATCTGACAATTCCAGCCATACTAACACAGTCTGAAGTGTTAGATCTAGAATATTCAGATTCTGAAACAAATTCAAGCATAATAGAACAAAAGCATATAAACATAAACACCATGGCCCAAAATCCTTCAAGTCATGAGTTTATTGCCGATGCAACCAGGCTTATACCAGCTTTCGATGGTCAGGCTAAGCATCTAGCCAGTTTCATCGATGCTCTAGAAACAGTAGACGGATTAAAAGGCGAACATGAATCATTAGCTATTTCGATAATAAAAACGAAGCTAAAAGGTTATGCCAGAGATCTGATCGATAACGAAAAAACAATACCTGAAGTAATTGCCAGACTTCAAGGTACTGTCAAAGGCGATACTGTAGCAGTTCTATCAGCAAAATTGATGAACATACAGCATCACAATAAAAACGCAACCCAATATACAGTAGAGGTAGAGCAAATGGCTCAAGCTTTACAAAACGCGTACAAAAAAGATGGCTTATCCTATGAAGTAGCCAGAGAGTACTCCACTAATCTTGCAGTCAAGGCAATGATTAAAAATTGTCCAATTGATAAAGTCAGAGTTATCATGCAAGCCGGTAATTTCAAAACCATGGCTGAGGCAATTGCAAAATACATAGACACGTCAGAAGCAAATGGACAGTCAAATAATGTCCTTTTCTATAACAATCGACCACATCGTGGCGGAAATCGAGGACGTGGAAACTATAGAGGTAATTTTCGTGGTTATAATAATAACTACAATAACCAATATAGTAATAACCAAAATAATGGTGGAAGAGGCAATTATAGAGGAAACTCTAGAGGCCGTGGCAATCGAGGCCACAATAATAACAATAATGTAAGAGTTACCCAAAACAACTCGGGAAACTCACAACAACCCTCAGATATTCAACAGTAAACCATAAAGTTCACACCATCAATCTTAGTCTCAATATTTTCGTTAACTTTTTCAATGTAGAAACAAATAAAAACCTTGTCTTTTTAATAGACACTGGTGCAGATATCTCACTCTTAAAAGAAAATTCCGATATCTTTCATAATATTAATGAAAATAAAAAGATTAATATTCAAGGCATAGGACATGAATTAATACAGTCAAAAGGACTAATATCAATAGAAATTCAGACAGGTAAATATATAATTCCACACGACTTTCATTTAGTAGATTTGCATTTCGCAATACCATGTGATGGAATAATAGGCATTGATTTCATTAAAAAATTCAATTGCCAGTTAGATTTTAAACCTAATGAAGATTGGCTCATAATGAGACCAAATAATTTAAATTTTCCGATTTATGTTCCAATAACATACAGTTCTGGTAATAACTCCATTATTCTACCAGCAAGATCCCAAGTTGTCCGAAAGATTAATCTATTATCGGATGAAGATAGTGTTTTAATTCCAAATCAGGAAATTAAAGAAGGCATTTATGTTGCAAATACAGTTGCAACCACCAAAAATGCATTTGTCCGATTACTGAATACGACCAGTACCGACCAAATAGTAAATATTAAAAATTTAACATATGAATCACTTTCGAACTACGACATAGTTCAAAACAATCCTGAAAATAGAGAAAAACTGTATTATCTCAATTAACAAAAAACTTTCCACCACAATTTAAAAAAGAATTAACTGATTTATGCACACAGTACAGTGATGTATTCGGACTTGAAACCGAATCAATAACAATAAACAATTTCTACAAACAAAAACTAAGATTGAAGGATGATGAACCAGTTTATATAAAAAATTATAGAAACCCTCATAGTCATAAAGAAGAGATAGAAGTTCAAGTTCAAAAATTAATCGACAATAAGATAGTCGAGCCGTCTGTATCACCTTATAACAGCCCACTTCTGTTAGTTCCAAAGAAATCTCTTCCCGGTTCTGACAAGAAAAAATGGCGATTAGTAATTGACTATCGTCAAATTAATAAAAAACTGTTGTCGGATAAATTTCCACTACCTAGAATTGATGATATTTTAGATCAATTAGGGAGAGCAAAATACTTCTCATGCCTAGACTTAATGTCTGGTTTTCATCAAATTGAACTCGAAAATAGTTCAAGAGATGTAACGTCTTTCTCAACAAGCAATGGCTCATATCGCTTCACGCGATTGCCATTTGGCTTAAAAATAGCGCCAAATTCCTTCCAGAGAATGATGACAATAGCATTTTCCGGATTGGAACCTTCTCAAGCTTTCCTTTATATGGATGATTTAATAGTCATTGGTTGTTCCGAAAAGCATATGCTCAAAAACTTAACTGATGTTTTTGAGAAAAGTAGGAAATACAATCTTAAACTACATCCTGAAAAATGTTCATTTTTCATGCATGAAGTCACATTTTTGGGACACAAATGCACAGATAAAGGAATCTTACCTGACGACAAAAAATACGACGTCATTAAGAATTACCCCGTCCCACATGATGCGGACAGCGCTAGACGATTTGTTGCATTTTGCAATTACTATAGACGTTTTATCCAAAATTTTGCCGACTACTCTCGTCACATAACACGATTATGTAAAAAAGATGTTAAATTCGAATGGACAGCTGATTGCCAGCATGCCTTCGAACATCTCAAATCATCATTAATAAATCCAAATTTATTACAATACCCAGATTTCAGCAAAGAATTTTGCATAATAACAGATGCAAGTAAGCAAGCATGTGGAGCAGTTTTAACTCAAAACAAAAATGGACTCCAACTTCCAGTTGCTTATGCATCAAGATCGTTTACTAAGGGTGAAAGTAATAAAAGTACAACAGAACAAGAATTGGCAGCAATTCATTGGGCAATTACTTATTTCAGACCATATGTTTATGGTAGACACTTCACTGTCAAAACAGATCACAGACCGTTAACATTTTTGTTCTCAATGACAAATCCAAGCTCAAAACTAACGCGTATGAGACTTGAACTAGAGGAGTATAATTTCACCGTTGAATACCTGAAGGGTAAAGATAATCATGTAGCGGATGCGTTATCAAGAATAACCATTCAAGAACTCAAAGACATACAAATAAAAGTCCTGAAAGTCACTACCAGGCAACAAAGTAGACAAAAATCCTGCGCAGGAGATAATAATGAAGAATTGCCTATGCAATTTAATGAAAAAGCTTCAAAGCCCAACGTATATGACGTCATCCAAAATGACGATGTGCGTAAAGTAGTGGCCTTGCATGTACAAAATATGATATGTTTCTTTAAACATGGAAAAAAAATTACTGCAAGATATGATGTTAGCGATTTATATACTAATGGAATTCTTGACCTAGGTCAATTCTTTCAAAGGCTTGAAAAGCAGGCCGGTATAAATAAAATCAGCCAACTCAAAATGGCACCGTGGGAAAATATCTTTGAATAAGTTTCAATAGATAATTTTAAAGAAATGGGCAATAAAATATTGAATTCATTAAGAGTAGCGCTACTCAACCCGGTGACCCAAATTAAAACTAATAAAGAAAAAGAAGCAATACTGTCTACATTTCATGATGAACCTATGCAAGGAGGTCATACTGGCATTTCAAAAACCTTGGCCAAGGTCAAAAGACATTATTATTGGAAAGGAATGTCCAAAGATATTACAGAATACATAAGAAAATGTCAAAAAGCTAAAATAACAAAGCACACTAGAACTCCACTTATATTGACAGAAACTCCTATTAAAGCTTTTGACAGAGTGATAGTGGATACCATTGGTCCGCTACCTACATCTGAGAATGGAAACGAGTATATTGTCACATTAATATGTGATTTAACCAAATACCTAATTGCCGTTCCAATTGCAAATAAAAGCGCAAATACTGTAGCAAAAGCGATATTCGAATCATTTATTCTGAAGTACGGTCCAATGAAGACGTTCATTACGGACATGGGAACAGAGTATAAAAATTCGATCATAGATGAATTGTGCAAATATTTAAAAATAGACAACATAACGTCTACAGCACATCATCATCAAACAGTTGGAACAGTAGAAAGAAGTCACAGAACATTTAATGAATATATACGCTCATATATATCAGTTGATAAAGCTGATTGGGACGTATGGCTTCAATACTTTGTATTTTGTTTCAACACAACACCCTCTATTGCACACAATTATTGTCCATATGAGTTAGTTTTCGGCAAACAAAGCAATTTGCCAAAATATTTTAATAAAATAGATTATATAGCACCCCTATACAACATAGAAAACTACGCTAAGGAATCAAAATTTAGACTAGAACAGGCATATAAAAGAGCAAGAGTTATGCTAGATAAGATTAAGATTAGAAATAAAATGCATTACGATAAACAGGTGTTAGATTTTAAAACAAAATTAGGAGATAAAGTTTTATTAAGAAACGAAACTGGCCATAAATTGGATCCAGAATATATAGGTCCATTTACGGTAGTAGCATTAGAAGAAAATAATAATATAATTATTAAAAACAGTAAAAATAAAGAGCAAAAAGTTCATAAGGATAGGTTAAAAAATTTTAATTCATAATAATTTTTAGTGTGGCCACAGATAAAAAAAAATAAAAAAAAATTAAAAAAAAATTTTGTTAAATATTAATATTTTTGATATAAAAATAAATATTTTCATATTGTTAGTAAGTTAAATTTAAATAAAAAAAAAACAACAAACAATAAAAAAGGATATAATAATAATTAATAATTTCTTAAAATAACTTCATAATATTACGTTATTTTTCAAAAGGAGGGAGATGTAGCATGTGTACATATATATAATAAATAATAATTCTAAACATAAACAAGGCAGCAACACTTTGTTGTTATGCCAACATAAAATATATAAAGCGGTGACTTGTCGCAGCGCGCCTAACGCTAAGTGCCCTCGCGCATATTCAAGTGCAGACGAAATATGATCCGCACTTGATAACAACGACCGCCCAAATAGCTAATAGCCTGTTTCCACGACATCATATTTCCACATTTTTCGTCATATTTTTGATTTTGGAAAAATGTCACATATTTCCTGTAGAAAATCCCATAAGAAAAAAAATGACAAATTCGTCATATTTTTAATATGATGCCATTCGCCCCGGCATTTTTTAGTATTTTATTATCGAACTCCCGATGCTTATCGATTAACTGGTGCAAAGGTAAACAATGACGAGTTGTGCGCCAAAATTAATTTTTAAAATAAATAGAAAAATGCTTATATCTTAATGTTCCTGTATTTAGTAAGGATGAGGTTAAATGGGAAGGTTTATCCGGAGGTACACCCTCGAACTGGCAACATTTTGACAAGGTACACCGCCTTTTAGGAGCATTGAAGTTTGTGCACTTCACAGGTGTGCACTCGCAATTTCATTGCAAATTTCTCCCATCTCCGCATCCCAGACATCTTCCAACTGTTCAAAACCGTACGAACACATCGCAACTAAATGCCTATTGATATGCAACTTTGACTTTTTACAGTTCTGCTATTATTTGCCATATTTTTCACTTTTTGTGAAAATTTTCATCAAAACAAGCCGAACAGCTGATTTATTTCGGGCAAATGACAAATTGCTCATATGACCGTGGAAACACCATCATCCACATTTTTTAAATGTGACATTTTTTGGCTGTAGTGGAAACAGGCTATAAGTCAGCGTTCTCACGCTTGACCGTCGCTGTGTATACATATGTGCGCGCATGACTCTCTCTGACTCTCTTGTTGTATATAATAAGCCTTAAAACCATGTATGTAAAACGGCTGCTCACTGCTTCACGGTGGACAGCTCTAACTCTAAGAAGTATTCAATAAAGAACCATACGAGAAGACTGACGTCTTCTCGTTACAACAAGCAATGACTGTTACTTAACAAATGGGAAACAACAACTGAGAGATACCCATATATCTGAATATATATGAAAATGAATCAAATGCTATGTGCGCAACAAACAGTTCTAAATGGGAATCATTATAATATAGATTTGGGATTTGGCATGTGCAGTACTTTAGTCACTCCTAATCTACTGTTTCAATTTCAAGTCGATCGGATAATAAACACGAAATTATTAACGAAAGGAGATTCAGAGCTTCAGCGCAAGGAGAAGAAGAAGCACAGCCACCACTTAAAATGCCCCTGCGCTGCGCTCGAGCTGTCGCTCGTGTGTGTGCGTCTTTTGTGTATGTGTGTTTGTATGTGTAAGTGTACGTAGATGCGATCGGAAATTTTTGACCTGGGTACAGGGAGTTTTGTAGTCGGGCTTACTTGACTATAGCATTCTTACTTGTTTTATAAAGCTGAATGTATGAAACGGTTTCATCGATTTTCGGAGGAACGGGGGAGATATCTGAATTATGAAACAAGCTTGATCTGCGTATGGTATACAGGAACCTACATTCAAAATTTGGTGCTTCTAGCTCTTGTAGTTGCTGAGATCGACGCGTTCATACATACGGACGGACAGACGGACAGACAGACAGACAGACGGACGGACAGACGGACAGACAGACAGACATAGGTTAGGATAGGTTAGGTTGCAGTGGCTGGAGCAGAAACCTACTCCACACTTGGGCCAAGAATTGGCCTTTTGTGGTACCACATGATGTCTTTTAAAAGCTGTTTGCAAAAAAAGTTACACTTAGTGCAAATGAAAATGTGCAAGAGCACATGACGCCAAGCCAACCAAATGTCGAAAACTGCTTCCTCGTGACTACTATTATAAGTAAGTATTTATTTATATTATTGAGAAAATAAAATAAAAATATTTTCTTTTAGATATGTGCCATGTAAAATACAATTGTACGGACAAGGACATGAACGTTGTCCTCCAAAAGCATTTTGTCCACGCCAAAGATAGGCTGACCAAAACAAAACGCGTGGAATGAGTTTTTCGATTTATGTATTTTAATATGTTCGTATTCATTTCTAGTTTTAAGCTTACTTTGAATTAAATAAATTACTTTTCTACATATGATGACATTTAATTTAAATGTAATTTTAGAGTGGTTTTTAGAATCATTTTACCCATTTTATGGGTAAAAAGGGGGTACCAAACCTGTGCAAATGCATGTAACAGGCAGAAGGAGACATCTTCGACCCTATAAAGTATATATGTATGTATATTCTTGATAAGTATCAAAAGAAAATTTGATTTGACCATGTCAGTCTGTCTGTCCGTATGTATGAACGCGTTGATCTCAGCAACCATAAGAGCTAGAGACACCAAATTTGGAATTAGGGATCGTGTATAGCAGGCGCAGGTCAAGTTTATATTGGATCCGAGATATTTCCTCCCACTCCTCCGCTCTGCGATAAAAAACCGTTTTACAGCAACAATTTAAAAGATATAGATTTTGGATTTGGCATGTATAATATTTTAGTCACTCCTGCTGAGATCGACGCGTTCATACATACGGACAGACAGACGGACGGACAGACGGACAGACGGAGAGACAGACGGACATAGGTTAGGTTAGGTTGCAGTGGCTGGAGCAGAAACCTACTCCACACTTGGGCCAAGAATTGGCCCCTTGTGGTACCACATGATGTCTTTTAAACATTTTGTTCCCCCTTAAACCAATTTTACGATTTTAGAATTTGAGGATATTGTGTATCCCAACCTCGGATACGTACGATAGGGTATCAAAACTGTAGTGTCCCAGGTACTGGAGCCGTCTCCTGCTGAGTACGGGGCAGTGACAGAGCAGATGTTCTACGCTCTCTATCTCTTCTACTATACCACATTTTCTACAGAAGTCATGGTGTGTTACGCCCAATCTGTTAGCGTGAGTTCCTATGAGACAGTGGCCTGTGAGAGCCCCTATTATAGTCGAGATGTGGGATCTCCTATGTTTAATCAAAGCAGATGTGCGCTTTGGGTCAAGGGTGGGCCAAGTGAGTTTGGAGACCGTGCATGTAGTGAGATTACTGCAGCGTTCAGCGGCTTGACGCTTGGAGTACTCCTTACTATGCAGCCTGAAAGTGGACAGAGGCATGCCGACGCTGCTCCTCTCAGCGAGGAGTATATCGTTGGTGCCTTGCCTGGCCAGTTCATCTGCCAATTCGTTTCCTTCAATATTACGGTGTCCAGGCACCCATACGAGGTTGATACTGAGCTGTTGGGCTATCTCGTTTAGAGATTGGCGACACTCAGTGAGTGAGACTGCGTTGTTGGTGCATGAATCAAGCGCCTTTAAGGCGGCTTGACTGTCTGAGTAGATGTAGATATTCCCTGCACTGATGTTAAGCGTGCGCAGGCAGAGGGTGGCTTCCTGGATGGCCCTCACCTCTGCCTGATACACGCTACAGTGGTCGGGAAGACGGAAACTGGTTCTGATTCCTAAATCGGGGGAATATACACCGCCGCCCACACGTTCTTCCAGCTTCGACCCATCAGTGAAGATTCTGATCGAGCCTGGTACATGTTGAACCGGCTTTTCCCAGTCTGATCGGCTAGGTATGCAGACTCTGTATAACTTGTCAAAAGTTAGTTTTGGTGTGCAGTAGTCTGTAATAGGGGGAGTCCGAGGTATGGACTTGAGAACTACGGTATGACCCGTGGTGCCCGTCGTCCAGTTGTTAGATTCCCTGAGTCTAATGGCTGAGTTTCTAGCTAATTCTTTGGACAGTAGGTCCAGCGGTATTAGATGAAGCATGATGTTCAGGGCTTCGGTAGGAGTGGTGCGTAGGGCACCACTAATGCAGATTTCTGCACCTCTCTGAACTTTATGGATTGTTTTGAGGTTGATGGTAGGTCGAGTGCGGGCCACCACACTAACACTCCATAAAGTAGGATGGGTCGGATGACTGCTGTATACAGCCAATGGACTATGCGTGGAGAGAAGCCCCATCTAGTGCCTATGGCCTTCTTGCATGCAAAAAGAGCAATGGTAGCCTTGCATACCCTCTGCTTTATATTTTTTTCCAGTATAGCTTACTATCTAGAACTACACCTAGGTACTTCGCCTGAAAGCTCCGGTTCAGAATCGTGTTATTGATTCTAGGGAGGTTTAAACTCGGGGTTTATATTTCCTAGTGAAAAGAACGAGCTCTGTCTTGCTCGGATTCACGCCTAGTCCACAGTCATTGGTCCATTTTACTAAGGTATTGAGCGCTGATTGCATTCTGTCGCAGAGGGTTTGCGGAAATTTACCCTGGGTTAGGATTGCAACATCATCCGCGTAGGCTACCGCCACGTGCCCCTCCTCCTCCAGTGTACATAGCAGTTGGTTCATCACCAGTACCCATAGAAGTGGAGATAGGACACCTCCCTGAGGAGTGCCCCTACTAACACACCTGCTGATCGAGGACTCTCCTAAGCAGGAGCTCACTGTCCTGCTGGTGAGCAACAGACCTATGAGCTCCACCAGGGGGTCCTCAACCCCCAGACTCGTCAGTGCGGAGGTGATAGCTTCTGGAAGAACGTTGTTAAAAGCTCCCTCTATGTCTAAGAAGGTCACCAAGCTGTATTCTTTGACACTAAGCGATCTCTCGCTACGAGAGACTAGAGAGTGCAGAGCTGTCTCAGTGGACATGCCCTTGGTATATGCGTGATGTGCACGCGAAAGTAGAGGTTAATGGAGTTTCTGAGATGGACATCTAAAATCCTTTCGAGGGTTTTTAAGAGAAAGGAGGAAAGACTAATTGGTCTGAAGTCGTTCGGTCTGACGTGGGATGGTTTTCCTGCCTTGGATATGAAGACTACTTTTGTTTATCTCCATGCTGAGGGAATGTGGTTCGTTGTAAGACAGCCTGTGAAGATGCTACGAAGCCACGCTATGATATAATTGATACTATGTTGGAGTTGAGCCGGGTATATGTTGTCTGGACCCGGTGACTTAAAGGGCTTGAAGGTACTGATCGCACACCTAATCTTATGATCATTTACTATTTTATTAGCCCTGTTTGTTTGGCTGCGATAGGTCTGAGTCGCTGGTCGCGGTGTCTGAGAGTACCCCGGAAAGTGGGTATCTAGCAAAAGTTCGAGTGTTTGCTGTCTTCTCTTTGTAGAAGCCCTAGGGGGTAGGTGAGGAGGCTAGAATCTTCCTCAGACGCGATACATCCGAGGTAGTTTCAATATTACTGCAAAAATTGGCCCATGAGGCCCTTTTTGCCTTTCTTAAGGCTTTTTGTAGCTGTTTAGCTCGGTCTTGTACTGCGCCCAGGTAGTGTCAAGCGTCGTACTTTTGGCATGATTAAAAGTTGTCCTGCACTTAGTTTTGAGTGCATCGAGATCTGAGGACCACCATGGTGGCTTGAAAGAATCTTTGGGGGTTATTTTTGGACAAGATTTGTCTAGGGCGTCGTTACAGACCTTTGTTAGGGTGTCGACTAGGGAGTCTACCTCTGCGGCCGGAGGCGTTTGAGCCAGATTTTTCCTAAGTAGTCGCATGTATTTACCCCAGTTGGTTTTTTTGGGGTTTTGGGTTTTCTTGAGTGGTGGACGAGATTCGTCAAAATTAAATACGATGTAGCGATGGTCAGAGAAGGAGTGTTCTGGTAGAACTTTCCAGGACGCCACCCGCTGTGAAATGTAGTCTGAGATAAGGGTAATATCCAAGACCTCACTTCTGTTTTTAATGATAAAGGTGGGGTCATTACCTCTATTACATAAGTTTAGATTAGTGCTAAGAAGAAAGTCAAAAAGTAACTCACCCCGCTCGTTTGTGTTTGTACTTCCCCATTGTGTGTGGTGAGCGTTAGCGTCTCCACTCATAATCAGGTTCGTCCTCGAGTCCGTGCTGCTTGTGACCAGGTCTCGAAAAGTGGGTGATGGTATACATCCCTCGGTGTCATGAGGTAAGTAGAAGGAAGCCAGCCTGTAAGAGTTAGCCCCCAATTCGAGGCTAGCTGTCGTGATGTCACCATCACTGAACTGGGTGAGTAGAAAAGCAATGTAATGTTTCTTGATTAATAAGCAGGTTCTTATTTTACCTTTACCGGTACTGTGAAGTAGGGTGTATTTGGGAGTCCGCAAGCCACAGACTCTGTCAGCAGCAATCCATGGCTCTTGGACCAACACCACATCCACCACGCCAGGTGCTAGGCGCAGTAGAAGCGCAGCAGAGGCCGCCCTACTGTGATGCAGATTTATTTGGAGTATCTGCATCAAGTAGGACAGCACTCCCCTCCGTAATGGTACGGTCCGCTTCATCGGCCGAGGTTTCATCCAGAAGCTCCTTCTCCGTGTACATGCGGCCCAGTGTACCACCGTAATCTGAGCCCGATAAGATGTAGCCGTCGATAGTGCCTGGTGGGGCAATATCTTCGGCTTCCATCTCCTCGGTTTCACTCGGTGGGTCCACAGATTCCGCCTCAACGCAGTTGGCCAGTTCCGCCTGCGCTCCAGCGTCAGATTTGTACACCTTGACGCCTACCTTTCCAAAAGAGTAGCAGATGCTACCGCCCTTAGCCTCCAAATGCTTCGAACTTTCGTTATCGATTTGAAAGACAACCGGCATCGAGGCACGATTGTCTTTTCCACCTTAAGGACCCGCCAATTGGCTGCAGGCATATCCGGGTTGCACAGCCTTACCATCTCGAGGATCTCCGCCGGCTCCGAGGGTTCGCACGGAAGCCAAACTCTTGCCCTCGGTCTGGAGGGGATGTCCTTCGCATCAACTGCTGCGAGTTGCGCTCCGGGGTATACCTCCCCTAGCTGACCGACCGCGGCTTTGTACAGCTGCGCCGACCTCTCATCCCCGCATGCGATCAGCTTGATGGTTCCTTGGAACCATCCTGCATCCTCGCATATCGGTGGTGGGCCTGGTGATTCACGCAGCATCTTAAGGCAGACTGGTGCTAGGGCCACCTGCACCCAACGCCACTGGTGTCGTGGAATCCGGCCTTCTTGACAATTTTTGTCAACGACCCATATTAGGATCTTGTCCTTCGCCACCTCTGCGAAGGATCTTGACAAAGGAGCGTGGGTTCGCGCTCTTTTGGCCGTGGTGCTCGGCTCCTCCATTGAGCGATCTCGCTTGGTTGCGGTTTGTTGCGCAGGATCCTCAAGTTTAAAGTTGGACAAGACAGCCTTTGCCCACTCCAGATCCTGTTGGATCTTGGCGAAGTCTTCTGCCCACGCCTGCTCCCTGGTGATCGGAGCGATTGCGTTGCGTATCAGAATCCGTTTGGCCGTCCGCTTGTCATTCGGACGGGCCTTAGACGGGTCCGGTCGAGTGAAATCGGCCGCCCTTTTTCTCACAACTGTATCCACACCCGTTTTGCTGCCAACTGACGCGCCAATATGTTGGTGCCATATATGGCTATGTTAAAGCAGCCCAGGGTGGACACAGCAGGATTTTGGTCCATAGCGCCGCTTGTCACAGCACTCTTCACCATCGCCGTTTCCGTCTTCTTGCCGACACACCAGTGACCGGGGGCCTACTAGCGGCTTTGATGCCGGCAGAAGACGGGCGTGCTTCGGTTGAAATGCCGAAAACTGCTGGCTTCTGCGTGCTCATACGGGTTGGAGCACTCTTCTTACTTGAGCTGGTTGCTCCTTCCGGTTTTCGTAGAGTACCGGGCTCTTTTGTTGTTGTTGTTGTTTTATTGTTATTATTGTTCATCTTTTTTTGATTCCCACGAGTTGCGGAGAAGGGGAACGGTCCACCCGGGCAGAGATCCGCAGTACCCGGGTAAGGCAAAAATAGAACAGGTGTTTGCCAAGCACCTGAGCCCTCCGTTCACGACTGAGATATATTTGTTAAACCTGGGCCCCCAGCCAGTCTGACCATCAGCACGGGTCGGATGACACCTTGGTCCGGCCCAGGTGTGAGATGTGAGGGGTAGGATTGGGTAGGAACACATGTAGGGATGGGGTGTGTGTGAGACTATAATTTTAGAAGGCGGTCAGACAAACGCCTCGTCAGTACAGTGGTGACTTCCGCAGTACCCGCTGGCTGTCCGGGACTGCTTATTTGGATATTCGCAGCTGACCCCCTACAGGAGGTCGTTCGCTATCCGCAACCTGCGACCCGTCCGGTGGCCTCAGCTAGGCCGCCTTCAGAACCACCTCACAAGCTCTTAAGGATACTTCGGAGACAGACGGACATGGTCAAATCAAAATCTCTTTTGATACTGATCAATAATATATATACTTTATGGGGTCGGAGATGTCTCCTTCTGCCTGTTACATACATTTGCACAGATGTAGTACCCCGTATTTAGCCATTTTATGGGTACAAGGAGTGAAAATGGCATGGAAATAAATAATTTCATGCGAATCAGGGGTTAATTAAGGCGCCAATAACCAACCTACACCTACCAAGAGCTCTTGTTATGGGTCAGGGAGGGGCAAAATAAGATTGAGTAAGTTATAAAAATAATACCCTTCAAAAACATCGCAATGATATATTTTAGCCCGCGATACCACATACGGGTTAATGATTTTTACCGATCAGCTGTTTGGCAGCCAATGTGTGTGCAAAATGTTAAACGTGTTGGTGTTGTCAATTACAGGGCTGACGAACTCTTAGATGCAAAAAGGTATATATTACTATATATGCATATGCACAACACAGGTTATTTTGCACTATTTAATATGTAAAACTGCACACCATTTAATATTGCCTTTTTGCAAAGTATTGGCTGCTGTATGGCCTGGCCGACACTTTGCACTGCCCGGTGTGGGCTTGAAAATATGGATCAGCTGCGTGGCTGCCAACACAAATGGAACGGACTCACTTTGATCACTGCAGCTGGTTGGTGATGGAGGCCTCAGATCTTGTCCGCCGTGTTCGCTCCAGCGCACCTCTCTGCCACTTGCCGGTGAGTTTATGGTATGAGTAAAATTTCACACACAAAAAATTTCCAACTTATATATTGCTGCCTTCCAGCATGCACTTAACCTTGCCAATCCCGTGCCATTTGCTTTTCACTCCTATTTATTCCCTTACAAGAACCTGCGCACCCTCACTAATACATATCTATTTTCCCCACAATACTGGACGCCTTCTCCCCGCTAATACTACATACACCTAGACTCCCCCAACTAAACACTTCTTACTAAACGATTTTTTTTCAGCCCTGGTCTTGTGCGCGTTGCCACTTTGCCCCGGTACAAAATGGAACACCACCACGAGTGGGTGGACCGACCCAGGATGACTACCGGCCTACAGACTTGGCTAATCTAATGCCGGCGTGCCCTACAATCTTATGCAGACGCGCTCAACGTAGGCCACACCCACATACGCCTACACACGCAGATCTTTGGCGTGGTATATTCCGATTGGACGCCCGTTGAGATCCTCCAGTGCGTACGGGTTGTTACCTACTGGCTTGGTAACTCGACATCTGATAAATTTTCGTGCGAACTTAGCGTTGAAGCTTTTGTCGAAGTTGCTTAGCACGAAGTTGCGACGACACACCTCCTGTCCAGGCTTCGCAAAGAACTGCCGTGACCGCTGATTATACCACGCTCAAATGCCTGATGTAATTTCTTCCGAATCTCCTCTTGAATAAGCTGTCGCTTATCTTGAGCCCTCAGCAAGGACACCTCGCACACTGCGAAAAACGGAGTCACTCCAGTTACCTTATGCACCGAGTTTCGAATGGCCAATTCTATCTCGGGCAGATGCGCATCCCATTAGCTGTGATCGTCCTCCAAATATGTTCGAATCGCGTTGAGGACTGTCAGATTGACACGTTCAGCTGCGTTGCTCTGCGGCGAATGTACTGCTGTTCTCATGTGTGTGATTCCAAACGCCATCTCCTGGAACGTCTTCGATTTAAATTGTGGTCCATTATCGGAGTGAATCAGCTCAGACACTCCAAACATATAGAACACTTCATGGACGAGGAAGCTAAATACCTCTCCTGCTGTTGCTGACTTCATTGTTTTGAGGAAGGTGAATTTTGAAAAGTAATCCGTGGTTGATTACTTATCCGTGTCTGTCCATTCTTCAACCGTGGAAATTTATCCAAAAAGTCGACGTATAGTTTTTGGAATGGACGCTCCGTGACCACTTCCTGTCCAATCCCAACCTGCATGCGATAATTCTGCGCTTTCGACTCCCTACAAATGCTACAACGTCGGATGTAGTCGCGTACTTCCAATGCCATGTTCGGCCAGTAATACTGCCTGCGCAATAGATGCAGTGTTTTCACGATCCCACCGTGAGCTCCCTCTTCATCCGTGTGTGCACGCTCTATCAGTGTCGACGTCAATGAGCTTGGCACCCACAACTTTCAAACGAAGCCTTCCAACTGATCGTCAAATTGTTCAAAGCGCATACACTTGAAAATCATGCCGCTTGTCATCCGGATTTTTGGTAAGTGGTCCCGATTTTCTAAAATTTGCTTGACTAACACCTGGTATTCCTCACACTCAAACTCCACAGTATCGAAGCCCAGCACGCTGGTTGGATCTACCTCCAGCTCTTCGATGCTTCGCGACAAGGTGTCGGCAACTACGTTATCTACGCCTTTTCGGTGCTCAATGCCAAAATCAAATGCCTAAAGTTGGAGAGACCATCGAGCCAAGCGACCATCCAAATTCTTCAGTGTCATGAGCCATTTAAGGCTGGCATGATCTGTGATCACCGTAAACGGCATAAGCTATACTTATGGGCGGAACTTCATTATCGCCATGAGCGCTGCCAGACACTCCTTTTCCGTCACCGAATAGTTCTTCTGGCGACAATTCAATTTAGCTGATAAGAACGCGATGGGCCTTTCATGATGTTCGCCGTCTCGTTGGAACAGTACGGCTCCTACTCCGTAGTGTAAAGCGTCGCACTGTATACAAAAGTGCCGCTTAAAGTCAGCGCGGACCAAAACTGGGGCCGAGATAAGAGCAACTTTTAATTTCGCAATGGTGTGTATTGCATCCTCCGTCAATTTAAATGTGCCTTTCGCCGACTTCTTGAGAGCGTCTGTGAGCGCGACTGCCAGCTCTGCGAAATTTTTAATAAATCGCCTGTACCAGCCTGCGGTTCCCAGAAAATTGCGCAGCTCTCGGACAGATAGTGGCTCATGCGTAGGATAGCAGAGACGCGATCAGGATCCATTTTCAAAGCTCCCCCTCCGACAATGAAACCCACATACTTAATATTCCTAAAGCAAAAGTGAGATTTCCCTAACCCAATTGTCAAATTCGCTTTTCGTAAGTGCTCTGCAACCTGCCTGAGAATCTTTACGTGCGTACTGAAATCCTCAGCGATGATCAGCCAATCGTCAAGATAGGCATAGACGTAGGATCTCATCTCACTAGCCTGCATAGGCGCTGAGCGGCGTTGCAGAGACCAAACGGCATCATTCGGAACTGATACAGCGGCCGCCCAGGCACAGTGAAAGCTGTATAGGCCCTACTTTTCTCCTCCAGCTCGATCTGCCAAAAGGCGAATTTAAGATCGACGCTAGAGATGTAGATCCTCTGATCGAGCCACGACAAAATCCCCTCGATGCTAGGTAGTGGATACGCGTCCTTAATGGTCAATTTGTTGAGCTTGCGGGCATCGAGACAGAAACGATTTTTACCCGGCCGTCGCACAACAGTAGTGCGGTTGCTCCACGGGCTATCACTGCACTCGATGATCCCCAAAGCCAACATTTTGTCCACCTCTGCATACACTACCTCCTGCATCGCTGGTGACAACGGATAATGTCGATCCTTTACAGGCTCGGCATCATCCACTAGTTGGATTTTGTGTGTTTCCCTAGACGTCTTCCCCAGACCTACAGTCTCGGATGTTAGGAACTCGTTTTCACTTCATCCAACTCTGCTTGCTGCTCAGCTGACAATCGCCACTCTTCCTGTACTATTTCATCCTCAGTTCCATTCACATAGTGAGCCACCTGATCCGCCATCACCTCTTCCACTAGACGCATTGACTCGCCGATTGGACCGGTTCCCATGACTGCGGGAGCCAATGCGAATGATCGCCACAATTCTATGCCTAGGTAGATCTCTTGCTCGAGAAAAGGGCATAAGAAAAACGTTATTTTCCTAACCTCTCCCTTGTACTCCACCAGCAATTCTACTCGGCCAACAATTGCACGGTCCTCCCCACTGGCTACCTTCACCATCGAAACATACTTTCGAGGTGCTACACCTAGCTTCTCCAGGAACTCGTGACAGCTATTTCCCAACATGCTATGCGTAGCGCCAGAGTCAAGCATCGACCGGTAAGTCCGAAAATATCCTATTTCTTGCTTTCAAGTAATTTCTAAGACGCTCCTCATATGATGAATTTCTTAACATAGCATGCAAACTATCTCTAATTATCTTATTCCCTATATCCTCCTCTACCTTTTCTGTGTAGGCCCCATCTGCGAGCGTGATTCGCCTGCCTGAATCGCACTCCTTCTCGCGTTTCCTGAACAATTTGGACAAGTGGAAGCATACGCATCCGGCTTTCCACACCTATAGCCGAAGATACGCCTCTCTACTGCTATACAATCCCTGAAGCCGTGATCTTTTTGTTGTTCCAGCCAATCAGCTTCTGCTGTGGACGGCGTACCATTTGCGCCTCCTCGACGACTTCAGTCTCCTCACAAGCCAGTTGCTCCTGCGCGATCTCACTCACAATCGCTCCTCACCCACAAGTGCTGGCTTTTGGGGCTCCTCGCCACGACGATCGGGTCTTCCGCTTGATGTTCGCCTCGATCTCCACGCAATCATCTCCCAGCTGGTCCAAGGATTACACTCGTAGGCCATAGACGAAACTAGCTATTTCGTCTATGAGTGCCTTCTTGATGATCTTGATCATCTCGCTCTCAGATGGTGGCATCTCCAGTCGCGACGCGAGCTTCCGCATGGTGTGGAAAAATTCTTCCACGCTCTCGTTTGGACGTTGCGTCCTTTCGCAGAGCTCCCTCATGTGGTCGAACTCCGAAGCAGTGCCTCGAAAATGGCTAGCTAGATGGTCCCGCAGTTCCATCCAATTCTCCACGCGATGATCCTGCACGTACTGCCAGTACCACTCGCGTGCGTGACCCGTGACTAGGTGGTGGAATCCCTTCAACACCTCCTCCCAGGAACATCTGCATTGATTCTGCAGGAACTCGATGCGGAACACAAAATCTTCCACTGCCATTTTCGTTGCGTCTCCATCGAACGTGACATCCCATTTCTCGACTTTGCGCCATCGTGGCCTCTGTCTAGAGTTTGGCATTTGTGGACTCGGCTCTTCACGTTGGTACTCTCCTGCTCGTCTATTCTCAACTCGCCAGTGACTATTCTGCCTAGATTTTCGCCACCATCACGCGTGCTGCTCAGCCCGGTTACCCGGCTCCCCAGATGCAGTAGCCCCTAAAATCGACGGATCACTTCCACCCGGTCAAGATCGTGGCAGAAATGGTTTTGGTGGCGGTGCTGACGCGTCTGTCGCGCTGGAATGGTTCCGTTTCGGGATTGCTCCCTGTGATACCTGCACCTGACCACCCTCATCTTTTTCTGGCACATTAGACTGTGGTGCCGGTTGCCTGACGTGCTGCAGCACCTCCTATGTCTACCAGAAACGCGTTATTCTGGGTACGCGATCGCGTCTGATAGTTTTTGCTGTACCCTGTATGGGACATTTGATATGACCGGCACCGATGTGGAAGCAGCCACGAAGAAGTTTCTGTGGGTATGTATAAATTAATAAATATATTCATTCACTTAAATAAATAATCATTCAAATAAATATTTAAATAAATAACCAAATACTTAAATAAATAAATACTTAAAGACTAAATAAATAAATAAACACCCAAATAAATAAATAAATACCCAGAAAAAATAAAGAAATACTTAAATAAATATTTAGATGAATAAAAAAATTTTCATATAAATAAATATATATTTAAATCAATAAATAAATACTCACATAAATAAATAATTAAATAAATAAATATCTTTTGCACCTAACAAAAAAAATATAAACTTCACGACGCCTATTTCAAATACCAACCAAAAACAAGTAAGTCGATCTCGACACTTCATAAATTGACGGTATACACCAACAGGTGTACCAAGTTTGGTTGCTCTAGCTCAAAGATAAAGGCAAAAAAATTGCGTTCATACGGACAGACGGACATTTCGCAAACCCAATATACTATTTTCCCTTCGGGAACATAGTATAAAAATCACCTAGAGGAGGAAGACACGTGACTGGCCGGAACCAGTAACCGCTCCAGTTTCTGAGCTCCACCTTGACAGTCGCTACACGGACACTCTACAATTACTAACATACTAGTGTGACTTGTCGTCTATTCTAGTCATCACTTTAAGTGATGGCCGATAGACAAGAGTCTCGCAATGCACGAGCTCGCTTTACTTGCGTTTTGGCATCAACTCTCCATCTCAACGCTCTGCCATGCAAATGAATGCATCGCGGGTTTTCTTTCCGACACCCGGGCCACCCACTTCACACAATATTACGGTAGACAGATGAGCTGGACCAAAACACGAAAGCGGCTTATTCTACAAAAACAACACGGTGTGAAAACTACACCGAACAGGTAAATAACATACAACTTAATCTGACTTATTCCAATATCACATTTCATCACAGATTTATTCAATATCACAGTCCACCAGAAAATTGTCCGTCGCTAACTACCTATTCATTTATGAACGGTAGTGACTTACGTCCAACAAATATTCTCCACATATTTGTTTGTTCCTTGTCTCCTGTCTGGCAGACGCAAAGCTATGGTGACATTGGTTAAGATGAAACCCGGACGCGCGTCTGTCCAGACCGGAAGATTCAGTTTGGGCGCCATTTTGTTACAATTTAGCATTTTGTCGGTGGGGCAACGCCGGCTAGCTGTCGGTCCCAGGGCTGGATACGACCCAATGCCCGCTAAATGTAAACAAAAGAAAGAGACATACAGCATCTCACAACAAGCACGAAAACAACAACAACAAAAACTACGCAACAACAAAAATAAACAAACACAACAAACAAACGAACGAACGACTGCCAGATGAATGAGGCTTCGATGTTTCCACCTCGCGCGCCCGCCCTGCCTGTGGTCCAAGTCGTCATAATCATTTGGGCCACCCTCTGCTGGAACGGTTGCGGCTGGCCTAATCCATGGCACAAGCCACGCGTCCTCCATCTAAATTAATTTACAACTCCATATTTTCTCCTTCACTTGATTTAATATTTATATTCCGACCCTCATACAAATTTCATTTAATTTAATTAGATCTAATGTTAGCTTTAAATAAATAAGTAACAAAATTTTGCAAACAATTTATGAAATTATAATAAAAATGAAAATTTAAGAAATTATAAAAATTGAAATTCAAGCACCAAAACTTTTAAATGCCAGCAAAATACATAAAGAAAATAAACATAAATAAGCCCAAAAAAATGTTCATGCACGTATGTGTATATAAAAAAAATGCCATGGGAATAAAATATTTCATGCGAGAATGGGGCGTTAATACGCTGTTAAGAAAGCGCCAATAACCAACCTACACCTACCAAGAGCTCTTGTTATTTGTCAGGGAGGGGCAAAATAAATATGTATTAAATTATACAAATAATATTCACCCGCGACACCACATACGGGTTAATGGTTTTGTCCGATCAGCTGTTTGGCAGCTAATATGTGTGCACAAATGTTAAAAGTGTTGGTGTTGATTAGGACAGGGTCGATGCACTCTTAGATGCAGAAAAGGTAAATATTACAAAAATTCACAATTAAATAAATAAATAAATACATATATAAACTAATAAATAATTAAACATAAACAGGAACGTGGACTAGCAGCTTTATTGTTGCAATTTGCATTTGCATTTTAAGTTTGCACTATTTTTAATACGTAAAAATGCACATCACTTAATGCTGCCTTTTTCAGGGTATTGGCGTATGTATGGCCTGGCCGAAAACAGTACTAGCCGCCTGTTCCCCGCTACTTTTACATACCCCTAGACTCACCCAACTAAACACTGCTTACTAAACGATATTTATTTTCTTTCAGCCCTGGTCTTGTGCGCGTTGCCACTTCGGCCCGGTACAAAATGGAACAACATTCGAATTCGCTTTCGCATTCGCAACGGACGTGTTTTTTTTCTTGCGCATCGTTTTTGTTTATTTTCCTCGTGATATCAAATGATAACTTGTGTTTTTTTTGTTCTTGTGACGTGTGTTATACATCGGTTGTGTGAACACATTGTTGGACACTAAATTGCAACTTAATATCATTAATATTTACTAAATTTGTTCAAATACAACAACAAACTGCATCACATGCAATCTTGTGGTTGATTTGTACAGTTTGCATTGTGCTTATATTTGTATTTGTATTTCTACTAATCCGCGCTTTAAATGCTTGCTTAACGCTCTCGCGCGCTTCTTTCGTTGGTGTTGGTTACGGTTTCTCTCTTTGTTTTCTATTCCGTTGCTGATTTCGGTCGACGCGCCCGCGCTTTAATATTTTCTAATTGGTGTTGTTATGCGTAAGTACAAATCAGCGTCAACAAATTTAACCCTAGGGTGCCTTCTTTTTTATTTTGTACTTTCTATTTCTTGTGCAGTGGTTCCTGTTTATTTTATTTTTTATCTATTTATATTTTTCTTTTAATAAAATGTTTGTCTGCTATACTAAAAATTGCCAGGTTAGAGCAAACTCTAAGATGGGCTTTGTTTGCTGCTGGCTGTGTGATAATGTATAACACGAAAAATGTGCTGGCCTTAACGGCAGAATTGTGGACCAGATTGAGTCAAAATCTGGCCACAAGTGGACATGTGTATCCTGTAGGGATGTTGAAAGGGATAATATGGGTCTTATGAGGCAGACTAAGAAAGGCTTTGGTGACATTTTCGGGCGGCTTAAAAAACTGTTCGATGGTTTTTCCGAATTGGAGAACGAATTTAAAAGTATGAAACTTTTAAATGAGTCTCCAAAACGGAAGAAGGCTAATTTTAGGCTGTCTATTGGCCCCAATGAACTGCAGCTCCCTACACATGCTTCCACTACATCCGTAACTACTAAACAGTTAGAATTGATAAATTTATCGTCCCCCTCTCCTCATAGTTTAATAATCAGAAGTGACGAGAATAGCATCGTACCCATGGATGTT
Organism: Hirtodrosophila confusa; assembly: GCA_035043065.1. Lineage (NCBI taxonomy): Eukaryota > Metazoa > Arthropoda > Insecta > Diptera > Drosophilidae > Hirtodrosophila > Hirtodrosophila confusa. The sequence continues at coordinate 83,621 of JAWNNI010000193.1, forward strand.
GTTCCTTCTGACCCCGTAGAGCATTCTGATTCGCTGGCTATTAACACTGTTGTTTCAGATCAACACTCTAGTGATAATATACCAATCGAATCAACTGGTCTAGTAACCAATGCTGTGGCTCCATTGGATACAACTGCTTTGGCTACCAAGAAGACCCTTATAGGTATTCCACCACGGAAACAAATCTTTGTTTCTAGGCTTGCCCCTGATACTACATCTGATGATGTGAAGGCCTTTATACAGGCTAAATCTAAAGCACACATTACGGTGGAAAAGTTCAAATTCACATATTCTCGGGAAATATCGTCATTTAAAATAAGTGTTCCGGCAGAGTATTTCAACAACATTTGTTGCAAAGAATTCTGGCCCGACCACTTAGTTGTTAAGGAATATACGGCAAAAAAGAAAAATCGGCCTCCGATGTCACTTCCTTCCTCCGGTGGTAGTTCTAATCCACATATTGTAGTATTTGATAGTTCAAAAAACTAACATCCTCCCTCTCATTGGGCTATCAGAATGTAAGAGCTCTTTGTAGTAAACTTAGTAATCTTTATCTAAATAGCCTAACTTTTTCTTTCCATGTCGTTGTCTTTTCTGAAACATGGCTAAGGCCCGACATTCTTAATTCTGATATTCTTTCTAATAAATTCTCTATATATAGAAAAGATCGCACTACTCGTCGTGGTGGTGGTGTACTTATTGCTGTTGACGTTGATTTGTCACCTGAGATAGTTATAACCGATAGCTCTGTAGATATTGAATTTATTGCTGTTAAAGTTAATTTTTGTGGTGTTTGTTTTTTTATTACTTGTTCATATATACCACCTTCTTCAGATTTCTCTGTTTATTCTTCGCATGCTTCTGCTATATATTCTGTCTCATCTATGCTTTCTGATCGTGATTTTCTTGTAGTTCTTGGTGATTTTAATATTGCCGGAACTACCTGGATTTCTAGTCCTGACTCCAGCGTGTTGACACCCACGACTCAGCATGATTTTACTGATAGTTTATTTGGGATGTCATTGTGTCAAATCAATGGTATCCCAAATTCTTTACATAAAATGCTTGATCTTATTTTTGTCTTGAATTCCTCCTTCTATTCTGTCTCCCGGACTATACCTATATCCATTCCTGAAGATCCTTATCACCCATCTTTGGAAGTGTTGATTGACTTACCAGCCAGAATGCCAAGCCCAGGCAGAAAATTTGCAGAGCGAGTTCGTCAATTTCGGAAAACCGATTTTTCTAAACTTGCTCTGCTCCTAGCCCAGACTGACTGGTCCCAGCTGTACATGTGTAGAGATATGGATTGTGCAATCGAATATTTTTATTTAACTTTAAATTCATTAATTGATTCCTGTGTTCCATTTTGCAACCCACGTAGGTCTAACAAACCTGCGTGGTTTACACGGGACTTAACTAACTTAAAAAATAGAAAGTCGAGATTGTACAAAAAGTTCAAGGAATCTGGCTCTTTCTTGGATTTTTCGCGCTTTTTGATTGCCCGATCTAACTTCTCTGTACTTAATATACACTGTTATAATAACTACCTCAGAAGCTGTAGGTTACAGTTTCAGCGGGATCCTAAAAGGTTTTATAACTTCGTTAATGCGAAGCGTAGGTCATCAACACTTCCATCAACTGTATTTTTCGAAAAAAAAAAAAAGAAAAAAAGACAGCTGACTCAGATCAGGCTGTTGCCGACTTATAGTTCACAACCTTATCATATGGTTTCGCCTTATCCTTATCATGTAAATAACTCCAATTGCATTTCTGGACCTTTAATAACTGAAAGTTCGCTTCTACGTGATTTAAAGGCCATTAAGCCCGTATTTTCACCGGGACCTGATGGAGTACCAAGCTGTGTGCTTAGGTACTGTGCTGAAGGTATTTTAAATCCACTATTTTTTATTTTTAAACTGTCCGTGGAGTTGTGCTCTTTCCCCAACATTTGGAAAGAATCATTTATTATTCCTCTCCATAAAAAAGGAAACAAGTCTAATGTTGAGAACTATAGAGGTATTTCTAAGTTGTCTGCTATTCCTAAGATTTTTGAGAAATTAATAACTTCTCAACTTCAACATTTATGTAGATCTATAATTTCACCCTGCCAGCATGGGTTTGTAAAATATAGATCTACTACCACTAACCTATTGGAATTTACTTCATTTGTCATCAAGGGATTTCAATCTAAAAAGCAAACAGACGTTATTTACACTGATTTCAGTAACGCCTTTGACTCTGTTAATCATTCTCTTTTACTTCATAAACTTCACCTTCTGGGATTTCCAAATAACTTAATTCTTTGGATCTCCAACTATTTAACTCTTAGAATCCAAAAAGTGTATTTCAAAGGCTTAGTTTCTAGGTCTGTTCAAGTTACTTCCGGAGTTCCACAAGGAAGTCATCTTGGCCCTTATTATTTACTCTGTTCATAAATGACCTTCCTTCTGTTGTAAATCACTCCCGGGTGCTGATGTATGCCGATGATGTTAAAATTTTTCTGTCATCTACTGATTTCTTATCTGGTCAAAGGGTGTAAACTGATCTTGATAGTTTTCAATCCTGGTGTCGGGTAAATTTATTAAATCTTAATTGTGGTAAGTGTAACGTAATGTCCTTTTACAGGCGAATGCCCTTTCTTAATAATTATATTCTTAATGGTAAGCCGCTTGCTCGAATTGAGTCGGTTGATGATTTGGGTATCCTCTTAGATCCCAAGCTTAAGTTTGACAAGCATATATTGTCTACCGTTAATCGTGCCTTTGGTGTCCTGGGTTTCATTAAGCGTTGGTCGAAGGAATTTAACGATCCCTACATTACTAAAACTCTTTATACTTCTCTTGTCCGACCTATTCTTGAATATGGTTCTTGTATTTGGTGTCCCCAATACAAGGTTCATCAGGATAGATTAGAATCGGTACAAAAACAATTTCTGCTCTTTGCACTCCGGGGTCTTAACTGGAATACTAATACTCGCTTGCCTTCTTATCGTAGTAGACTTTTATTAATAAATTTGCCTTCTCTTTCTGATCGTAGAACCATGCTGGGTGCAATTTTCTTACACAAACTAATTAATGGGGAAATTGATTCTTCTGAATTAATCAGCCAAATTAGTTTTGCAGTTCCGATCAGATGTTCTAGAAACTTTCTTCCACTATCTCTTCAAGCTTGTAGTTCTAATTATGCTATTCATAACCCCTTTCGAGTCTTATGCTCTTACTATAACAATCTTTTCCATCTAATAAGTAATGCTACTTCAATTTCTACACTTAAAACTTTACTCTTACGTTATTTATGTAATCCTTAGGAACTTTTGTATAATGTTATTGTTGTATTTGCATGTCCGCGATCTTTCGCTACCGTACGTTATGCGGCGTGCCCCTTGGTCGGTTGGGCGGGAGGTGGGTTGCATTTATGCTTGGGTCCGCGCGTTAGCAAGCCCGTGCTTGGTGTCGTTGGGCCACTTGTGTGTACTGTTAGTACATCAACGTCCAGAAAAAAATAAAAATATGCACACATAAACGCATTTGCTTAGAAACTAAACATACAACCCTCGCAACCGCAAGAGGCACACCAAAAACAACCAAGTCATAAATATACACGTGCATTCGATCCTCGCTAACCCAGGCCACTTGAAAACGGTCTAGGGGACAATGCACATGTGGGTGCTCGAGTTGCAAGAGGGGAAAAAAGGCGACCAATTAAAAATAAGATTCCACATGTACTATTTAGTAAACAAGAACAATAATGTATATCTGTTTAAATAGAATCCACAAAAACAGGGTATAATAATCCATGGATTTTCAATAAAGAATCAGTACCAAACGAAATCGCGACCTTGTGTAAGCATTTCTTAGGGAACCGGCAGTGCGAAAGTTTTTCTCAATAGTTGCAACTCTCAGGAGTTGCGCTGCAGTGAACAAAAGCACCAAGCAGTATAATTGGGGATCAACCAAGTTTATATTGCACATTTGGTCCTTCGAGCATAAAAACATCTGCTCACGAAGGCTGCCAAACCGATGTGACACTCGTAAAACGGTATCCACGGTCAAGTCCGAAGCCAGCACCCTCTCGGTGCTCCACGGCAAAGTTAGGGCATAAATAATTCAATAATAATACCCAGACAGCCACGGTGGACAGGCAGACGGCGTGGGAGATAATAAAAATAAAAAAACCAGCGACGAAGCGATCGACAGCAGCGTTGGAGTGCCGTAAACAGCGGCATTGAACGACTGGGAAATCGACGTGGGATCTACAAGCAAGTCGACTAGCGGGGTTGCACATCGTAAGAACCAGACTAGGAAGCTAAAAAGGAAGTGTCAGCGGAGGCTACAGAAGCGTCGTACCGCGGCTTAAACAAAAATAAAAAATCGACGAAGCGATCGACAGCAGAGTTGGCGCGCCGTAAAACAGCGGCGTTGGACGACTGGGAAATCGACGTGGGATATACAAGGAAGTGGACTAGCGGGGTTGCACATCGTAAGAACCAGACTAGGAAGCGAAAAATAAAGAAAATTTAAAAAATAAATAAATAAATAAATAAATAAAAAAATATTATTTTTTCTCTCGTAACTAATACTGCAAAATGGTGCTAACAAGAGAGCAAGTAAATGCCCTGGCAGCAAGCCAGAATAACATTTACCTACAGCTAAAGAAATGGGATGAGGAGTTTGGTCTTTTGGACGGTCAGAATATGCAACTGATGACCGAAGTACAAGGTCAACGGGATCTTTTCAAAGTACAATCTCAGATGTTAAAGTATTAATCTTCGTTTGTAGGAGATTATTTTGAAAAAGGAGGTTATGAGAAAACACAGAATCTCAAAAATAAAATCCTGACGGAATTAAACAGAAAGGCAGCTGAGCATACGATGAACACATCGATGCAACAAAACATTGAAGTACATTGTACTCCCACCAGATGGACATCGACGAAATTAAAGAAGATTTCGATCAACTGACGGAAACTTACAAGGACCTAGAGAAGAATGGTCTGGAGACTCCGTCAATTCAATCAAAATATGAAGAACTTAAAGCGATGAAAAGAGAGAGGATGAGATGTCTGGTGAAAAACAAGCCAGCGGAACAATATATACATCTCAAACAAATAGAGATACCACCGTTTTTTGGCGACATCTCCACATGGTCAAATTTTTTCGACATGTTTAAGGAAATAGTAGCAAACAACAACAGTATCTCAAAGAGAGAAAAACTAATGCGCTTAAAAGAGTCAATAAAAGGTGAAGCATCTCATCTAATAAAACATCTAGTAATTAACAAGGAAAATTATGAAATGGCATTGAACATTCTAAAGGATAGATATGAAAATCGAAGAGAGCTATTTATGAAGCATTTTAAACAGATTCTGGAATTACCAACAATGAATAGCGAATCGGAGAAAAACGTTCAACAAATGCTAGACACTATACAAAAAAGTATACATGCTATTCGTGGAATGGGAATTAATCTAGATGACACCGATGTATTCATGGCAGGAATAATTCTGAAAAAATTTGATCGTCAAGGATTGCAACAATACGAACATACATCCATTAAGACGAAAAATGTACAAATTCTAAAGGACGTAATACTCTTCATGGAAAAGCATTTACAATCAATAAAAGCTATGAAACCGAAGTCATATAAGGAAAATCCAAGAATATTGAGCACTACGGTCGACAACGAATGCATGCATTGCAAGATACCAGGCCACAGGATATTTAATTTCAGGAAATTTAGCAATCTAGCGATACATGCGAGATGGGAATTTATACAATCAGGAAACATATGCTTTAAATGTTTAAATCATAAATTTACACCAAGTCGATTCTGCAATGAAAGATGCACAAAATGTAAAAACAAACATCATGAACTATTGCACTATGAAACAGAATCGAAAACATCGTTGACAACAGGAACTGCACAAAACACGCTTCTAGCAACAGCCCAAGTTGAAGTGCAGGATCATATGTCGAGCACTTGTAGATCAGGGATCACAGATAACAGTGATATCCGAAGAAGCCGCGCAAAGGTTAGGGTCACCAAAAAAGGAAAAAGTGACAGAAATTTATGGACTTGGCGATAATCCAGTAGGAGTCTCAAAAAATATAATGGAGCTAAGGATGCGGCCCCGATTTCCAAGAAGCGATAAATTCCAAACTGAAGCAGTCGTACTCGAAAGGATTGTGAGTTCACAGCCAGCAAACTCATTTAGTTAGAACAAACAAATTTGGAAAAATGAAGTACTGGCAGATCCGACATTTAATCAAAAATGCAGAATAGATATACTAATCGGAGGAAATCTGCTCATTCAAATTATGAAAAAAAAGGAATAAAAGAGGAAGAAAACGTGCTTCGACAGTGAACTAAGTTAGGATGGATCTTATCGGGAGTAGTCAACATACCAGGAAACAAACATATCCAGTCAGCAGTGAACTTGGAGAAATTCTTGGAATTGGAAGAAATCCCAGACACCACAACTACCACAGACAACGAGAAATGTATGGAAATATATGAAAATACAACTCAATTCAATGTTCACGGCAGATTTGTAGTGAAAACGCCATTCCTAGAAGACACTTCACTTGGTGAATCAAGGGAAGGAGCAATGGCAAGATATCTAAATCAAGAAAAAGCCTGGTCAAAAGACGTTCAGCTTAAACAACAATACACATCATTCATAGAAGAATGTGAAATGAAAAATCACATTGAAGAAACGAACTTCATAGGAGCAGAAAAGAGACTAAATACGGAATTCATACAAGCCTTACAGCAAAATAGTATATCTCCAGTGCTAACAGAAGAAAAAATAGAATGGCATTTTATCCCGCCGGCAAGCCCCATTTTGGAGGACTATGGGAAGCTGGAGTAAAAGCAGTAAAACATCACTTGAAAAGAATCATAGGCGACAGTACACTGACCTATGAAGAAATGAGTACATTATTAGCTCAAATAGAGGCAATATTAAACTCAAGACCGTTATATCAAATCGACCACAGCAACGAGCTCGACGGCGTTTTGACACCGGGTAATTTTTAATTGGAAGACCCATGATTGACGTACCAGACAATGTAAACGATATGGTGGTATCAGCATTGGATCGTTGGAAGTTAATGACCAAAATGAAAAAACATTATTGGCAACAATAGAAGGAGAAGTACCTCGTAACTCTTGAAAAACGATTAAAATGGCAAAAGGAATCAGCAAATTTAGAATTAGGCCAGATAGTATTAATAAAAAATGAAAATACTAGCCCAACAAAAGGGCCTCTCGGACGAATTGAAGAAACGCACCCAGGAAGCGACGGAAAAGTCAGAGTTGTATCAATCAAAACTCAAAATGGAATCATAAAAAGACCGATCCATAAAGTATGCCCATTGAGATCAGAATTGGAAGAGGTCAAACCAGCAGTCATCCAGCATTGTCTCCTAATATTATCAATGATACAAGGGGTATCAACATCAGAAGTACAGAAAATCAAAAATGAAGTGACGCCACTAGAAAATAGCACGATGATATACATGGATAATTTGGGCTTGGTGAATATAGTGTCTTCAAAATGGAACATGATCATATATTACAAGTTAGACCCATACGAAACAGAACTAAACCAAATCGGGAAATACATTGAAGAACTAACAATAAATTGCAAAGCATTGGTACATTGGTATTGGTTTGAAGTATTGGTCAAATCATGGCAACAACAATGAAGAACCGTTACAATCAACTTAAAGCAAACAATGAACTCATATTCAAAAACAAAAGAGCTAAGCGCGCACCATTCGAGTTTGTTGGGACATGACATCACATACTATTTGGGACAATGTATGCCGAAGACAGGTAAGGGCAAAATAAGAACTTGCTTATTAATAAAAAAACGTTACAATGCTTTTCTACTCTCCCAGTTCAGTGATGGAGACATCACGGTAGCCAGCCTTGAACTGGGGGCTAAATCTTACAGGCTGGCCTCCTTCTACCTTCCTCACGACACCGAGGGAAGTATTCCATCGACAAATTTCCGTGACCTGGTCTCACAAAGTGCAGGCACGAGGACGAGCATTATCATGGGAGGAGATGCAAACGCGCATCACACACAATGGGGAAGTACAAACACCAACGAGAGGGGTGAGTTACTTTTTGACTTTCTTCTTAGTACTAACCTAAACTTATGTAATAGAGGTAACAACCCCACCTTTATCATCAAAAACAGAAGTGAGGTCTTGGATATTACCCTTATCTCAGACTGTATTTCACAGCGGGTGGCGTCCTGGAAAGTTCTACCAGAACACTCCTTCTCAGACCACCGCTACATTGAATTTAGCTTTGACGTATCTCGTCCACCACTTAAGAAAACCCAAAACCCTAGAAAAACCAACTGGGGTAAATACATTCGACTACTTAGGAAAAACCTGGCTCAAACCCCGCCCCTTATTCCGAAAAATGCAGCAGAGGTAGACTCCTTGGTCAACACCCTAACAAAGGTTTGTAACGACGCCCTAGACAAATCTTGCCCAAAAATAGCCCCCAAAGAATCCTTCAAGCCATCATGGTGGTCCTCAGATCTCGATACACTCAAAACAAAGTGCAGGAGAACTTTTAATCATGCAAAAAGTACGACGCTTGACACTACCTGGGCCCAGTACAAGAACGAGCTAAATAGTTACAAAAAAGCTTTAAGAAAGGCAAAGAGGGCCTCGTGGGCCAATTTTTGCAGTACTATTGAATCCACCTCTGACGCATCACGTTTAAGGAAGATTCTAGCCTCCTCCCCAACCCCCCAGGGCTTCTACAAAGGGACGACGGATCGTGGACAGAATCCAGTTCGCAAACACTCGAACTTCTACTAAATACCCACTTTCCAGGGTGTTCTCAAGCACCGCGACCAGCGACACAAAGCTATCATAGCCGAACAAACATGACTAACGTAATAATAACCGATCGCAAAATTGGGTGGGCAATCAGCACCTTCAAGCCCTTTAAATCACCGGGTCCTGACAACATTTACCCAGCTCAACTCCAACATAGCCTCAGCTACATCATAGCGTGGCTTCGTAGCATCTTCACAGGATGTCTTACGACAAACCATATTCCTCTAGCATGGAGGGAAACGAAAGTAGTCTTTATACCCAAGGCAGGAAAACCTTCCCACGTCAAACCGAATGATTTCAGACCAATCAGTCTTTCCTCCTTTCTCTTAAAAACCCTCGAAAGGATTTTAGATGTACATCTTAGAAACTTCATTAACCCCTCCCTACTTTCGCGTACACAGCACGCATACACCAAGGGCATGTCTACCGAGACAGCTCTGCACTCTGGGGGTTGAGGACCCCTGGTAGAGCTCATAGGACTGCTGCTCACCAGCAGGACAGTGAGCTCATGCTTAGGAGAGTCCTCGATCAGTAGGTGCGTCAGTAGAGGCACTCCTCAGGGAGGTGTCCTATCTCCACTTCTATGGGTACTGGCGATAAACCAACTGCTATGTACGCTGGAGGAGGAGGGGCATGTGGCGGTAGCCTACGCGGATGATGTTGCAATCCTAACCCAAGGTAAATTTCCGCAAACCCTCTGCGACAGAATGCAATCAGCACTCAATACTTTAGTAAAATGGACCAAAACCTGTGGACTAGGCATGAATCCGAGCAAGACAGATCTCGTTCTTTTCACTAGGAAATATAAACCCCCGAGTTTAAACCTCCCTAGAATCAATAACACGATTCTTACCCAGAGCTCTCAGGCGAAGTACTTAGGTGTAGTACTGGATAGCAAACTACACTGGAAAGAAAATATAAAGCAGAGGGTATGCAAGGCAACCACTGCTCTTTTTGCTTGCAAGAAGGCCATTGGTACCAGATGGGGCTTCTCTCCACGCATAGTCCACTGGCTGTACACAGCAGTCATCCGACCCATCCTACTTTATGGAGTGTTAGTGTGGTGGCCCGCACTTGATCTACCATCCAACCTCAAAACAATCCATAAAGTTCAAAGGAGTGCAGAAATCTGCATCAGCGGTGCCCTACGCACCACTCCAACCGAAGCCCTGAACATCATGCTTCATCTAATACCGCTGGATCTACTGTCCAATGAATTAGCTAGAAACTCAGCCATTAGACTCAGGGAATCCAACAACTGGACGACAGGCACCACGGGGCATACCGTAGTTCTCAAGTCCATACCTCGGATTCCCCCCTTTACAGACTATTGCACACTTAAACTGACTTTCGACAAGTTATACAGAGTGTGCATTCCTAGCCGTTTAGACTGGGAAAGCCGGTTCAACATGTACCAGGCTCGATCAGAATCTTCACTGATGGGTCGAAGCTGGAAGAACGTGTGGGCGGCGGTGTATATTCCCCCGATTTAGGAATCAGAACCAGTTTCCGTCTTCCCGACCACTGTAGCGTGTATCAGGCAGAGGTGAGGGCCATCCAGGAAGCCACCCTCTGCCTGCGCACGCTTAACATCAGTGCAGGGAATATCTACATCTACTCAGACAGTCAAGCCGCCTTAAAGGCGCTTGATTCATGCACCAACAACGCAGTCTCACTCACTGAGTGTCGCCAATCTCTAAACGAGATAGCCCAACAGCTCAGTATCAACCTCGTATGGGTGCCTGGACACCGTAATATTGAAGGAAACGAATTGGCAGATGAACTGGCCAGGCAAGGCACCAACGATATACTCCTCGCTGAGAGGAGCAGCGTCGGCATGCCTCTGTCCACATTCAGGCTGCTTAGTAAGGAGTACACCAGGCGTCTAACCGCCGAACGCTGGAGTAATCACACTACATGCACGGTCTCCAAACTCACTTGGCCTACCCTTGACACAAAGCGCACTTCTGCTTTGATCAAACATAGGAGATCCCACATCTCGACAATAATAGGGGCTCTCACAGGCCACTGCCTTATAGGGACTCACGCTAACAGACTGGGAGTACCACACCATGACTTTTGCAGAAGTTGTGGTATTGTAGAAGAAATAGAAAGCGTAGAACATCTGCTCTGTCACTGTCCTGCACTCAGCAGGAGAAGGTTCCAGCACTTGGGACACTACAGTTTTGATACACTATCGGACGTATCCGAGGTTGGGATTTACAGTATCCTTAGATTCTTGAAATCATCAAATTGGTTTAAGGGGGAATAAAATGTTTAAAAGACATTATGTGGTATCACAAGGGGCCAATTCCTGGCCCAAGTGTGGAGTGGGTCTCTGCTCCAGCCACCGCAACCTAAACTAACCTATGCCGAAGACAGGAACATGATGGAAACAAACATAAGGAATGTTTTTGAAAACCAACAAGACCTACAAAAACTCTACAAAAAGCAAACATCACTGATTGACTCCACACTCAATATATTAACAAAAACCACGGAGGATATGAACAACCAGTTCAAAGAAGTGGATGACGCAATACAACGGCAGCAGTACGAAATAAAGGAGAACCAGTATGTAAATAAGATGGCACTATCGTATCAAATAGTACTATCACAAATAACCTAGCTTATAGAAAACTGTGAGAAAACACAAGCATCAGTCACAAATTTACTCATCGATTTGAACCATGGGCGACTAAATCCACAATTACTGAAACCAACACAAATAAAACAAGAAATAAGCATCATCAATGAAAAACTACCACCTAATCTACAAATACCAGGAACAACAACTGGAACAGAAATTAGAGAAATCTACAATCTTATGAGTTCACAAGCCATCATTGTGGATAAGAAACTAATAATATACGCAGAGATTCCGTTATTTAATCAGGAGTCCTCCAACGTGTATAAACTAATTCCCATACCTTTTGAAAGATATGGGAAAACCATCACGGACCAATTAAAGACTGACTTCCTGATCTATAATTTCAACATGGACGCCTACACGCTCATAACAGCTACACAATTAAATACCTGTTCACGTCAAACGAACAAACATTTACTGTGCCGCGGAAACTGGGTATGGAAAACCGCCTCAGACAAGTCATGCGAACTATCCGCCCTTAAACAAAGTCCGGATCAGTCCTGTGAATTTCAACAAATAGCATCTGAGAACATGTGGACGGAATTAACGACACCAAATACATGGTTATTTAAAACTGCAATCGATCCGGTATTAGAATGGACATGTGGAAATCACCAGAGCCAAGTGATGAAACTCCCCGGCCAAGGGGTACTGAAGATGCGACAAGGCTGCACTGCTCGCAATGGCAAACATCTACTAGCTGCTGCACATGATTTAACAACTCAAGACGTCATCACGGAGCGATTTTCCCTCTCTTTTCAATAGCAGATAAGATAAAATTAGAAAATGTAAAACCAATGGTAACTAAATTAATAAATAACTCGTATGAAAGAAATAAAATTAAGAAATTGGTAGAAGAACAAAAATTAGAAAACATAAAATTAAGAGGTATAAATTTTCACAATGTAAGTGGTCATGCATCGCTTACGCTAATAATTATTGGAATATTAGCAATAGGCATATTATATGTAATAAGAAAATGTAAAACAGATTTTCAATAAAGAATCAGTACCAAACGAAATCGCGACCTTGTGTAAGCATTTCTTAGGGAACCGGCAGTGCGACAGTTTTACTCAATAGCTGCAACTCTCAGGAGTTGCGCTGGAGTAAACAAAAGTGCACCAAGCAGTATAATTGGTGATCGGCCAAGTTTATATTGCACAGCATTTAGATACATAATGCATTTGCTTTTGCACATAGTATATACATTTACATATACATATGTATGTATATCGTACATGCCCAGCACACATTTAATGAAATCTCCGCATCATCGACGCGTTAAGAATATATCTACAATATGCTGGCAAGGTTTTCAAAATAAATAATAATAAAAGTCAGTTATTTTCATACAAGTTGAAAAGCGTGCGCTATTCTAGGGGTAATGTGACGTCACACGCTCGCGGCGCCGAATAACGACGACTAACGGACATGCGCCTGGCGTAACCTACTGTCTCTCAACCATGGACTGCATACATATGTACATATGATTTTTTACGTTTTGGTCTGTGACTTTTTGACTCGTGTTGTCAAGTTACGCACTTGTATATGGTGGTAAGTATATGGGCGCGCTGCTCAGATCTCGGTGTACAAATTAACCAATTACTGGTATTGATCTGTTTGGGTACTGAGTTTTCAACACGTACTTGTTGGAGTTATTCTGTTTATTGCAGCGCGATCGCGTCTGTAGTCAATAATATCTTCTTAGAAACTGAATAGCAAGAATTCTTAATGTTAATAACTCAGCCCTACATTCGCTGACCGGCCGGCTGACCTTGCGCCTCGTGCAAGGTGTCAGCTTACCGTCGCAACATATTCCTAGCGACGCAGACTTTACTGACATGTCGCCCTTCAGTTCCTTGATAAAGTTAAAATTTTCCGCATTTAGCCGATGCAGGAACGGTAGGCTTAGGATGTCGTCATGCCCAGTGATGTTTAGCAGGGACAAGCGACACCTGGGACCTGGCTCAGCATGCTATTCGTGTTGAAGAACTCTGTGTCGTTTATGATTGCTGAGCGGTCGAAGGTTAACAAGTGTGTCCCGGTCAGGAGTAGCTGTGAGCCGGCGTCGATGCTGACCCTGGCCGTGTGGTCGTTAATTATGATCAGTCCGTCATCGGCGACTGTTAACGCACCTAAGTGGCTGGGTTGTGTCTTGCATTGGGCGACGCCACCGGCATGTAGTGCTTGCGCGCACGTGTTGTTGGTCGTCAGCTCGCAGAACGCCGCGGTGGTGGTCGGTGCGCATTTTGTGACAGCCAGTATTCCAGAATCGCAGTCTGCCAAAACATTGTCGGCCAACTGCAAGGTCTCCCATTGTGTGCGACAGGGTAGATTACTACCTTCTAAAAATTCGTACTTAACTAAAGGGTATCTTATAATAAGGTGAATCACATTGTCGGATTGAAAAATCTTAATACTAGATACTTCCATCAAATTTGTGACCGATATTAAGGTAGACTGACCGACCAGAGTGGACTTAAATCGTCCTGATCTAGAATTGCCGGGTTTATTATATTTGACTTGGCTAGCGTGATAGTGAAACATTACATTTTGAACTTCGGTAATCAACATTCTATTCCTTGAGAGTAGTATTTCAACTAAATGGCCTGTATCGACTTGTTCATTCTTAGAGTACTTTATGATTTTGTTGACAGTTTCGTCAGTTGGATAATTTTTCTGTGTTTGCGAATTAATTTTAATCTGCCTGAAATGTAAAAACGTGACCTCAAGGTTTACCTAATGTTATCCTTGTGGACCACCCTCCCTTTAATTAGGACTGTTGTCCCCGTCGGCCTCGATTACTCCTTCTGTGCATAGGGGTGTTAATTTGTTGCCCAGTCTTCTATTTGACTTCACCCACACTTTCTCTCCTACTTCAAAAACCCTGTTCTGCCTGTTTTTGTTGACCCTATTGAGCTGCAGTAGCTGTCTTTTTTGCAACTTGTTTCTTATTAACTGTTGCAATTCAGCTGCGGCTGAATGTACATGTCGATTGGTTTTTTGTTAGTGACCGAGTGTATTGACCCATTGCTCTGAGGACCAGATCGACCGTATTGTTACTGTCTGTGTCCATTCCCAAGCTTCTTGCAATATCACCTAACGTCGAATGAAAACGTTCCACCTGGCCGTTGGATGTACTATGCAACGGAGGTGCGTTACTTATTGAAACCTCGAAGTGAACTTGGCCTTCGCGCAAGTTTTGCAATTTGAGACCACCTCATTCGCCAACCTAGTCATTTTCGGAAAGTAATAATCCCCTAGTATTTGCTTGACATTTTCTTGGGCTCTATGTGCACGATTATGTTCCGTCGTGACTATTTCTGACATATCGTTCTTATCGAAGAAGTCTGCCACAAGATTCTTACAATGCCAGAACTTTGTTGCCGGGAAGGCCCTCACCAACTCGTTCTGAATGTGAGCCAGAATGGGTAGGTCGCAGTGTATCGCGTTTACCACCCCAGGATTTACGACCAGCTTTAGGGTCTCGAAGAGCGATTCCTTGCTAATGAAATTTACTATGTGCCTCGTCTTTTCCCCAAATAAAATGAAATTCCGTCTTAACGGGAACCTTGCTTCTTCTAGGATAATTTGGTTCCTGAAGCAGTTCAAAGGTTTATCTGTGCCGGCAATAGTATAGGTGAGGGACACCTCGCTGTGCATTGTCGCTGCGTCAGACTCAGCATCCTGATCTTCAACTGCATTGACATGCTGTCGCGAAAGCGCATCGGCGACGTAGTTTTCTTTCCCAGGTTTATAAGATACGTTTGCGTTGTGTTCGTCGATAAATGCCTTCCAGCGCTTAATCTTTGCGTTTGGGTTTCTTTCCGAGACCGAGGCTGGTGGTATGTGAAGATTCCCTAACGCCCATACGATTGCGAGCAACTCCCTCTCGTTTTTCGCATAGTTCATTTCAATATCTTTGAGCGTCCTCGCAATCATTGTAATCGGACGACCGTTCTGTGAAAGAACTGCTCCAATACCGTACGCTGAAGCGTCCGTTGTCAAATCGAACGGTTTCTTGTAGTCCGGGTAAAGGAGCATGACATCTTCTGATGCCAAAATATCCCTCAACTTTTCAAATGCGTGCCGTTGGACTTCATTAAATTTGATAGCAATCTTCTTTGACCTATGTTTACTAACCGAACCGTTCTCCCCCTTCAGAATGTCCGATATTGGTCTCGCGATTGACGCGAAATCCCTCACGAAACACCTGTAGTAGCTAGCTAGCCCTAGGAAAGACCTTACCTCGAACAGGTTTCTTGGCTCAGGGTACTCCTGGATAGCTTTTACATTTTCGGGGTCTGTTTTTGCGCCCTCGTTGCTTACAACAAACCCGAGGTATTCGACGCGCTTTTTGAAAAACTGCGATTTTTCTCGCGCTACCCTCATGTTGGCCTCATACAGGCTCTTCAACACCCAGTCAACGTGTTTGACATGGTCTGTCTCGATTTTGGAGAATATAATTACATCATCGACGTAAACGTAGCATGACTTCCCGATCTGCTCCCGCAGAACATCATCGATCGCTCGTTGGAAGATGCTGCCAACATTCTTAAGCCCAAATGGAAGTCGACAGAATTCGTACTTCCCACCGTTGACTGAAAACGACGTCTTTTCTCGATCGCGCTCTGCCAACACTATTTGATGGTAGCCGGACTTCAGATCTCGAGCCGTGAAGTACTTGGCTTTGCCCAGATTGGCTAAAATCATCGAAATGCTTGGTATCGGATACTTATCAGCAATCGTTTTCTCGTTCAGTTTCCTGAAATCGATAACCAATCGCTTCGTTTTATCTCCGGACTCATCAGTTCCTTTTTTGTCAACAACCCATATCGGGTTGTTGTACGGGGATCTCGATTTCCTAATGACCCCATTTCCTAAAAGCTCCTGCACCTCTTTGCCCACAAAGTCGGCTACACACATAGGATATGAGTACAGTTCAGTATAGATTGGGGCATCGTCGGTCGTTCTTATGGTAGCCACGACCGACGTGTTATATGGAAGCGCCTCGTTAGAGGTCGCAAAAACCTTTGCCCTATATCCTAACAGTTTTTCGAATTCTGCCTTTACGGAAACTGGTACGTCAGACTCGATCACTTTTGTGAAGTTAACGTCTGCGCACTTTTGGTATCGGATTTTCTCCGAACCCGAGTCGAACTCGATTCGGTTAGACTTGAGGTTGACGGTGGCTCCCAACTGCGTTAGCAAGTCAAGGCCAATGATCCCGTCGAATGTGGACAGCCCGTCCAGAAGGAAAAATGGTGTTGTTACCCCGAAGATAGGTAACCAGCACTTTTTGTTAATCTTATTGGAGCCGTGTATAGAATACACGGCAAATGGCTTGTCGACTGGGGCGACATTTTGCAACCGCTTGCAGGGTCTGATGTAGTTTTTCGACGCCCCCGTGTCGACTAAGAAGCGCATTAGGGTTCCTGCTACTTTCTTCTCAACGAAGGGTAGCAGGGACGTACCCCTACAAAATTAACACTATCGCTGTCATATTCCCCACCATCGTCTTCAATTTCTGAGCTGGCCTCACTGGCCGTCTGATCGTACGTGGGTGTTGCCGTTTCGGGGCCCTGAGTCATGTGATCTACTCTTTGTCTGCTCTGGCCCGTCAAGCGTTCTGACGTATTACCTCGTTTCCCCCCTGGTAGGAAACGCTCATTTGATTTCGAAGAACCCTGCCCCTTTTGAAAGTTTGTGGGCTGTTGGAACTTTGACGAGGAAGGATCCACGTCCATTGGTTCAGCCGATTCCCTGCGCTGGGGCGCTGCCTCGGCCCTCTCAACCTGCCTTTGGCATCTTTTTTTCTTAAAAAATAGGCTCTTCCCTTGAGACCCCTGACCTTTTTGGTCGTGTTGCTTGGATCTTTGCTGATTTTGAGGATGCTGTTCTGTCCTCTGCTCTGCACTCTTTGCGAAGCTAGCCGCGAAAGCATATCTTTCGTGGTTAGCCTGCACCTCCTGAGCCAACGCTTGGGCGGATGGCAAATCTGCAGGGTGCGCCGCGAAGAGTACATCGGTGAGAATCCTTTTTAACCCGGAAACGAACACACGGAGTGCGTCTCCCCTAAACTTTTCGCACATACCCTTTGCCAAGGTGGTATCGTATGACATGTTCACCTTGTTAGTCAATAAGGTGAGTTTTTTCTCTACCTCGTCGTAGTATTGTAGCAACGACAAGTCCCCTTGCCTCAACGTGCCCATCTCCTGTTCTATGACATGGATGGGGCGCTTATCACTGTACGTAAAGTCCAATCTGCTAATAATGGCGTCAAAGCTTAGAGCTGTGTTGAAAGAAGCCAGCACTGCGTCTGCGGGACCCTCTCACCTTGCGTCCAATAATAATCACGGCCTGGTAATGCCACGTAGTTCTCCTGTGCTCCATTAAATTCTGGCATACACTTCATTGCATCCAATGGCTCCTCACACTTGACCCCTTCATGTATTTCAATGTCGCGATATACCTCTACCTCCGGCAAGGCCACGTATGTATTTTTTAATTTGCTCGTTAGGTCGGATATTTGTCGATTGAAATCGTCCCTAAGCTCATTGTTAGCTCTTTCGAAATGCGCTGCTTGTGACCTTAAGGCACTGTCTACCGCTACCTGTATGAGCTGTCCGAACTGCTGTGCGTCCATGTTCGACCTGGTTCTATGAAACGCCTGTTCGGAATATCTTTTAATCGCTAGGCTATCTATTCCCTGCACTAGTTCCTCTAGCTCGCTATCGTGGTCGCTATGAAACCGATGTTCGTCAGAGTTATCGTTAATTAATTAGATTCAACACGATTCCCTCTTCACTTACACAGTTTCAATATTTGCCATTTAAATGAAATACACTTGTAAGCACGGTAGTCCGATATCTTTAGAACATTTAATTTTAAATTTGTACAGGGCTAATCACGCTAATCAAACGTAATTAAGAATTTTTCAATTTTAAGAATTTTTATTTTTATACTGAACTTTGAGGGTTTTTATTTATTCAGAAAGTTTTTGGCATCACTGGTCAATCACTCTACTTACATTTTACTCTCTTATTTGATAGTGTCCGATGTCGACGATTCTTCCGCACTGCGTAGTCGGTCCTCCTTCAGGTGGTGCACTTCTACAGATTGATCGTCTCCGCTGCCCAAGCCGTCCGCTTGGTGTAACAATTGGATTAAATTGAATGCCTGTACTTATACTCGTGGGTTAACTCGTGGTAAATCGCAATTTCAGATTTTAGCTTTATCTGTATAATTTGTCTTTGACTCGCTCAGCGTTCTGTTTTTTTGGTTTTGCGTGACCGCGCACTTTGCACTTTATGTTAGGGTCGTGGCTAAACTTTACTTTAACCGGTTGGGCGCCAATTAACCAATTACTGGTATTGATCTGTTTGGGTACTGAGTTTACAACACGTACTTGTTGGAGTTATTCTGTTTATTGCAGCGCGATCGCGTATGTAGTCAATAATATCTTCTTAGAAACTGAATACAAGAATTCTTAATGTTAATAACTCAGCCCTACATCCGCTAACCGGCCGGCTGCGCTGCCGCTGCAGTGCGAGGAATTGCTGACTTTGCGCCTCGGCCCGCTCGTTGCCAAACTGCATGATCGGCGTGCAGTCCTTAGACTGAACCCAAAAACCCAATTAGGCTGGATTCAGTCGGGTTGTTAACTTACATACATACAGACATACTCTCTTGTTGTCGTTATTATCACACATGTACACATATTCGCATACACATCTACTTGTATTTGTATGTATGCATATGCGATATTTTGACGATCAACCCCAAAGCGTATTGTTGTCGTCTTTGTACATCTACACATTATGTGTAATAATTAAATTAGCTGCTTTATTGAATTCCCTGCAGTTCTGGCAGGCCATTTTCAACTGGAGGAGGAGAGCGCAAACATCTAAACTAGTGTATAATATTATTATAATAAATATATTAAGAGATCATGTACTTTCACACATACATATGTATGTATTTACAAGCACGGATATGAAACTATCGCATAAGCATATATCGTCACCAACGATTGTGTTCATGTGTATTAAAGCATTTCGAACAAGTTCCGATCACATGAACATAACGTATACGTACATACATACACATGTAAATATATGGTAATGCCGAAAACAAATCAATATTCCAAACGCCATGATCGTCTCCTGGAACGTCTTCGAATTAAATTGTGGTCCATTATCGGAGTGAATCAGCTCATGCACTCCAAACTTATAGAAAACTTCATGGACGAGGAAGTAAACCACCTCTCCTGCTGTTGCTGACTTCATTGTCTTGAGGAAGGTGAATTTTGAAAAATGGTCAACCACGATGAATATCCACGCCTGTCCATTCTTCGATCGTGGATATTTGCCCAAAAAGTCGACATAGAGTTTTTGAAATGGACGCTCCGTGACCACTTCCTGTCCCATCCCAACCTGCATGCGATAATTCTGCGCTTTCGACTCCTTACAAGTGCTACAACGTCGGATGTAGTCGCATACTTCCAAAGCCATGTTCGGCCAGTAGTACTGCTTGCGCAATAGATGTAGTGCCTTTGCTATCTCACCGTGTGTTGCCTTTTCGTCTGTGTGAGCGCGCTCTATCAGTGTCGACGTCTATGAACTCGGCACCCACAACTTCTAAACGGAGCCTTCCAACTGGTCGTCAAATCGCTCAAAGCGCATGCGCTTGAAGATCATGCCGCCTGCGATGTTTCGCGACAAAGTGTCGGCAACTACATTGTCTACGCCTTTTCGGTGCTCAATGCCGAAATCAAATGCCTGAAGTTGGAGAGACCATCGAGCCAAGCGACCATCCAAGTTCTTGTGCGTCATGAGCAATTTAAGGCTTGCATGATCAGTGATCACAGTAAACGGCATAAGCTCAACATAGGGGCGGAACTTCAGAATTGCCATGAGCGCTGCCAGACACTCCTTCTGTCACCGAATAGTTCTTCTGCAATTCAATTTGGCTTAAAAGAACGCGATGGGCCTCTCATGTTGTTCATGTTGGATAAAAAAGTGCCGCTTAAAATCAGCGTGGACCAAAACTGGTGCTGAGGTAAGTGCAACTTTTAATTTCGCAATGGCGTGTATTGCTTCCTCCGTCAATTTAAATTTGCCATTCGCCGACTTCTTGAGAGCGTCTGTGAGCGGAACTTCCAGCTCTGCGAAATTTTTAATAAACCGCCTGTACCAGAATGCGGTTCCCAGAAAACTGCGCAGCTCTCGGACAGATCGGGGCACAGGAATGCGTAGGATAGCAGAGACGCAATGATCCGACAATGAAACCCAAGTACTTAATGTTCCTATAGCAGAATTGAGACTTTCCTAACCCAATGTCAAATTCGCTTTTCGTAAGTACTCTGCAACCTGCCTGAGAATCTTTACGTGCGTACTGAAACCCTCAGCGATGATCAGCAAATCGTCAAGATAGGCATAGACGTTGTATCTCATCTCTACCGGAATCACTTTGTCCACTAGCCTGCATAGGCGCTGAGCGGCGTTACAGAGACCAAACGGCATCATTCGGAACTGATACAGCGGCCGCCCAGGCACAGTGGAAGCTGTATAAGCCCTACTCTTCTCCTCTAGCTCGATCTGCCAAAAGGCGAATTTAAGATCGACGCTAGAGATGTAGATCCTCTGATCGAGCCGCGACAGAATCCCCTCGATGCTAGGTAGTGGATATGCGTCCTTAATGGTCAATTTGTTGAGCTTGCGGGCATCGAGACAGAAACGATTTTTACCCGGCCGTCGCACAACAGTAGTGCGGTTGCTCCACGGGCTATCACTGCACTCGATGACCCCCAAAGCCAACATTTTGTCCACCTCTGCACACACTACCTCCTGCATCGCTGGTGACAACGAATAATGGCGATCCTTTACAGGCTCGGCATCATCCACTAGTTGGATTTTGTGTGTTTCCCTAGACGTCTTCCCCAGACCTACAGTCTCGGATGTTAGGAACTCGTTTTCACTTCATCCAACTCTGCTTGCTGCTCTGCTGACAATCGCCACTCTTCCTGTACTATTTTATCCTCAGTTCCAATCACATAGTGAGCCACCTGATCCGCCATCACCTCTTCCACTAGACGCATTGACTCGCCGATTGGACCGGTTCCCATGACTGCAGGAGCCAATGCGAATGATCGCCAAAATTCTATGCCTAGGTAGATCTCTTGCTCGAGAAAAGGGCATAAGAAAAACGTTATTTTCCTAACCTCTCCCTTGTACTCCACCAGCAATTCTACTCGGCCAACAATTGCACGGTCCTCCCCACTGGCTACCTTCACCATCGAAACATACTTTCGAGGTGCTACACCTAGCTTCTCCAGGAACTCGTGACAGCTATTTCCCAACATGCTATGCGTAGCGCCAGAGTCAAGCATCGACCGGTAAGTCCGAAAATATCCTATTTCTTGCTTTCAAGTAATTTCTAAGACGCTCCTCATATGATAAATTTCTTAACATAGCATGCAAACTATCTCAATTAACTTATTCCCTAAATCCTCCTCTACCTTTTCTGTGCAGGCCCCATCTGCGAGCGTGATTCGCCTGCCTGAATCGCACTCCTTCTCGCGTTTCCCGAACAATTTGGACAAGTGGAAGCATACGCATCCGGCTTTCCACACCTATAGCAGAAGATACGCCTCTCTACTGCTATACAATCCCTGATGCCGTGATCCGTTTGTCCGCAGTTCCAGCAAATCAGCTTCTGCTATGGACGGCGTACCATTTGCGCCTCCTCGACGACTTCAGTCAACTCACAAGCCAGTTGCTCCTGCGCGATCTCACTCACAATCGCTCCTCACACACAAGTGCTGGCTTTTGGGGCTCCTCGCCACGACGATCGGGTCTTCCGTTTGATGTTCGCCTCGATCTCCACGCAATCATCTCGCAGCTGGCCCAAGGATTACACTCGTAGGCCATAGACGAAACTAGCTATTTCGTCTATGAGTGCCTTCTTGATGATCTTGATCATCTCGCTCTCAGATGGTGGCATCTCCAGTCGCGACGCGAGCTTCCACATGGTGTGGAAAAATTCTTCCACGCTCTCGTTTGGACGTTGCGTCCTTTCGCGGAGCTCCCTCATGTGGTCGAACTCCGAAGCAGTGCCTCGAAAATGGCTAGCTAGATGGTCCCGCAGTTCTATTCGATTCTCCACGCGATGATCCCGCACGTACTGCCAGTACCACTCGCGTGCGTGACCCGTGACTAGGTGGTGGAATTCCTTCAACACCTCCTCCCAGGAACATCTGCATTGATTCTGCAGGAACTCGATGCGAAACACAAAATCTTCCACTGCAATTTTCGTTGCGTCTCCATCGAACGTGACATCCCATTTCTCGACTTGGCCCCATCGTGGCCTCTGTCTGGAGTTTGGCGTATATGGGCTCGACTCTTCACGTTGGTACTCGCCTGCTTGCCTATTCTCAACTCACCAGTGACTATTCTGCCTAGGATTTCGCCAACTTCGCGCGTGCTGCTCAGCCTGGTTACCCGGCTCCCCAGATGCAGTAGCCCCTAAAATCGACGGATCACTTCCACCCGGTCAAGATCGTGGCAGAAATGGTTTTGGTGGCGGTGCTGACGCGTCTGTCGCGCTGGAATGGTTCCGTTTCGGGATTGCTCCCTGTGATACCTGCACCTGACGACCCTCATCTTTTTCTGGCACATTAGACTGTGGTGCCGGTTGCCTGACGTGCTGCAGCACCTCATTATGAGAACGCATCATCTCCAAGAACCCCTGACGTATCTCTTCCTGCACCACGCGACTTATGGAGTCTGACTGCGCAGCCCTATGGGTCACATGAGCCTGCGCCAGCGACGCATTAACAGCTGAACCGAGCTCTGTAGGTAGCTTCGGAGGACTATCACCCCAATCAGACTGTGCCTGATCTCCACCTCTTGCCTGAACCGGTGTCCTACGGAAAGCACTTCCTGGTAGCCGTCCATCAACACCCTCTTTTGCCATCGCACCTGCCCCTCCTATGTCTACCAGAAACGCGTTATTCTGGGTATGCGATCGCGTCTGATAGTTTTTGCTGTACCCTGTATGGGACATTTGATATGACCGATATGTTTCCGATATGGAAACAGCCCTGAAAAAGCCTACCGAAAACTACTTCCTAGTTTCTGTGGGTATGTATAAATTAATAAATATATTCATTCACTTAAATAAATAATCATTCAAATAAATATTTGAATAAATAACCATATACTTAAATAAATAAATACTTAAAGACTAAATAAATAAATAAACACCCAAATAAATAAATAAATACCGAGAAAAAAAATAAAGAAATACTTAAATAAATATTTAGATGAATAAATAAATGTTCATATAAATATATATATATTTAAATCAATAAATAAATACTTATATAAATAAATAAATACTCACATAAATAAATAATTAAATAAATAAATATCTTTTGCACCTTACAAAAAAAAATATAAACTTCACGAACACCTATTTCAAACACCAACAAAAAAATCTTTTCAGAAAAATCACCTAGAGGGGGAGGACACGTGACTGGCCGGGACCAGTAACCGCTCCAGTTTCTGCGCTCCACCTTGACAGTCGCTACACGGATACTCTACAATTATTAACATACCAGTGTGACTTGTCGTCTATTCTAGTCATCACTTTAAGTAATGGCCGATG
Organism: Hirtodrosophila confusa; assembly: GCA_035043065.1. Classification (NCBI taxonomy): domain Eukaryota; kingdom Metazoa; phylum Arthropoda; class Insecta; order Diptera; family Drosophilidae; genus Hirtodrosophila; species Hirtodrosophila confusa. The sequence goes on from JAWNNI010000193.1 coordinate 107,809, forward strand.
GACAAGAGTCTCACGATGGACGAGCTCGCTTTACTTGCGTTTTGGCATCAACTCTCCAACTCTCAACGCTCTGCCATGCAAATGAATGCATCGCGGGTTGTCTTTCCGACACCCGGGCCACCCACTTCATACAACATTACGGTAGACAGATGAGCTGGACCAAAACACGAAAGCGGCTTATTCTACAAAAACAACAAGGTGAGAAAACTACATTGAACAGATAAATAACAAACAACTTAATCTGACTTATTCCAATATCACATTTCATCACAGATTTATTCAATATCACAGTCCACCAGCAAATTGTCCGTCGCTAACTACCTGTTCATTTATGAACGGTAGTGACTTACGTCCAACAGTGACATTGAATTGTGAAAAAAAAATATAACATTAGTAAGTCGCCAAACCATAAATTTTTATTTTTGTAACACTTGCTTTCGTATCTCCCCCTAGCATTCATCACTTCGCGCAATTAAAGGCCAGCTTTACGCTCCCTTGTATTTGTATGTATGCATATGCGATATTTTGACGATCAACCCCAAAGCGCATTGATGTCGTATTGTTGTCGTCTTTGTACATCTACACATTATGTGTAGTCATTAAATTAACTGCTTTATTGATTTTCCTGCAGTTCTGGCAGGCCATTTTCAACTGGAGGAGGAGAGCGCAAATATCTAAACTAGTGTATAAAATTATTATAATAAATATATTAAGAGATCATGTACATTCACACATACATATGTATGTATTTACAAGCACGGATATGAAACTATCGCATAAGCATATATCGTCACCAACGATTGTGTTCATGTGTATCAAAGCATTTCGAACAAGTTCCGATCACATGAACATAACGTATACGTACATACATACACATGTAAATATATAGGAATGCCGAAAACAAATCAATATTCCAAACGCCATGATCGTCTCCTGGAACGTCTTCGAATTAAATTGTGGTCCATTATCGGAGTGAATCAGCTCATGCAGTCCAAACTTATAGAAAACTTCATGGACGAGGAAGTAACCCACCTCTCCTGCTGTTGCTGACTTCATTGTCTTGAGGAAGGTGAATTTTGAAAAATGGTCAACCACGATGAATATCCACGCCTGTCCATTCTTCGATCGTGAATATTTGCCCAAAAAGTCGACATAGAGTTTTTGAAATGGACGCTCCGTGACCACTTCCTGTCCCATCCCAACCTGCATGCAGTGTCGACGTCAATGAACTCGGCACCCACAACTTCCAAACGGAGCCTTCCAACTGGTCGTCAAGTCGCTCAAAGCGCATGCGCTTGAAGATCATGCCGCTTGCGATCCGGATATCGGGTAAGTGCTTTTGATTTTCAGTGATTTCCTTGACTAACGCCTAGTATTCCTCAGACTCAAACTCCTCGGTATCGAAGCCCAGCACGCTATTTGTATCTACCTCCAGCTCTTCGATGTTTCGCGACAAGGTGTCGGCAACTACGTTGTCTACGCCTTTTCGGTGCTCAATGCCAAAATCAAATGCCTGAAGTTGGAGAGACCATCGAGCCAAGCGACCATCCAAGTTCTTGATCGCCATGAGCAATTTAAGGCTTGCATGATCTGTGATCACAGTAAACGGCATAAGCTCAACATAGGGGCGGAAGTTCAGAATTGCCATGAGCGCTGCCAGACACTCCTTCCGTCACCGAATAGTTCTTCTGCAATTCAATTTGGCTTAAAAGAACGCGATGGGCCTCTCACGTTGTTCGTCGTCCCGTTGGAATAATACGGCTCCTACTCCGTAGTGTGAAGCGTCGCACTGGATATAAAAATGCCGCTTAAAATCAGCGTGGACCAAAACTGGTGCTGAGGTAAGAGCAACTTTTAATTTCGCAATGGCGTGTATTGCTTCCACCGTCAATTTAAATTTGCCTTTCGCCGACTTCTTGAGAGCATCTGTGAGCGGGACTGCCAGCTCTGCGAAATTTTTAATAAACCGCCTGTACCAGCCTGTGGTTCCCAGAAAACTGCGCAGCTCTCGGACAGATCGGGGCTCAGGAATGCGTAGGAGAGCAGAGACGCGATCAGGATCCATTTTCAAAGCTCCCCCTCCGCCAATGAAACCCAAGTACTTAATGTTCCTACAAAAACAACAACAAAAACTACGCAACAACAAAAATAAACAAACACAACAAACAAACGAACGAACGACTGCCAGATGAATGAGGCTTCGATGTTTCCACCTCGCGCGCCCGCCTTGCCTGTGGTCCAAGTCGTCATAATCATTTGGGCCACCCTCTGCTGGAACGGTTGCGGCTGGCCTAATCCATGGCACAAGCCACGCGTCCTCCCTCTAAATTAATTTACAACTCCATATTTTCTCCTTCACTTGATTTAATATTTATATTCCGACCCTCATACAAATTTCATTTAATTTAATTAGATCTAATGTTAGCTTTAAATAAATAAGTAACAAAATTTTGCAAACAATTTATGAAATTATAATAAAAATGAAAATTTAAGAAATTATAAAAATTGAAATTCAAGCACCAAAACTTTTAAATGCCAGCAAAATAAACATAAATAAACCCAAAAAAATGTTCATGCACGTATGTGTATATAAAAAAAAATGCCATGGGAATAAAATATTTCATGCGAGAATGGGGCGTTAATACGCTGTTAAGAAAGCGCCAATAACCAACCTACACCTACCAAGAGCTCTTGTTATTTGTCAGGGAGGGGCAAAATAAATATGTATTAAATTATACAAATAATATTCACCCGCGACACCACATACGGGTTAATGGTTTTGTCCGATCAGCTGTTTGGCAGCTAATATGTGTGCACAAATGTTAAAAGTGTTGGTGTTGATTAGGACAGGGTCGATGCACTCTTAGATGCAGAAAAGTTAAATATTACAAAAATTCACAATTAAATAAATAAATAAATACATATATAAACTAATAAATAATTAAACATAAACAGGAACGTGGACTAGCAGCTTTATTGTTGCAATTTGCATTTGCATTTTAAGTTTGCACTATTTTTAATACGTGAAAATGCACATCACTTAATGCTGCCTTTTTCAGGGTATTGGCGTCTGTATGGCCTGGCCGAAAACTTGCCCTGCCCGGAGCGGGCTTGATAATGCGGATCAGCTGTGTGGCTGCCAACACAAATGGAACGGACTCACGTATATCACTGCAGCTGGATGGTGATGGAGATGGTGATGGAGACAACTTAGAATTTGCTGCCTTCCTGCATGCACTTAACCTTACCAATCCCGCGCCATTTGCTTTTCACTCCTATTTATTCCGTTACAAGGGCCTGCGCACCCTCACTAATACCATCAACGACTTAATTTATAGACAACCCAAATGGAACGACGGTCGCAAGACGACAAATTTGCTTGGATCAGGGCCACTTAGACGTATTCCGTCGTGTGGCCCTGATATGAACGCTCGCATTCTCGTGAGAGCGCGAGAGCATAATTTATATGGCATCAGAGCCACACAGCCTTCGCTCTCGGTCTGGTGGCTCTGATATGAAGCGCGCTCGCGTTTGGTCTGTATGTATGTATGTGTATACGAATGAACGCAGTGCAGCGTGTGGCTCTGATGTGAAGCACGTTATCGCCGCGTTCGCATCCCATTCAAACGTTTACCATTGACTGCTTATATGAATACCCATTATATTTGAATCTATGTATAATTAGTTAAATTATTAGAACACTCATAATTTTCAAAATAAATGTATATATAAACCAATATACAACAAATTAAAGTTGGTATTTTTATTTCATACAGGCCAACCCGTATAAAAAAATATAAGAATTATAATTCATTTCCAGGGTATGCATGCTTCGGCTTACAAGTGCGATATTGTCCCAACGAAAATCGTTCAAAGCGTGAACATTTTTCACGATCGCTTGGCGATTCTTATTCTTGTATTCACACATGCATACAGATATTGTGCATCTGTATGTGTACATGTGCGTGCCATAGGATCTGCTTGCAGAACGTAAACAAACTGAGCTTGCTTATATGACCTATGTCAACAATGGTATTTGGCTACTATTTTGATATAATCATGCAATTGTCTTTTAAAGGCATAAGGAGGTCTTGTGCGCGCTGCCACTTCGGCCCGGTACAAAATGGAACAACATATGTATTTAAACACGCATGTGCACGCATAAACGCATTTAGATACATAATGCATTTGCTTTTGCACATAGTATATACATTTACATATACATATGTATGTATATCGTACATGCCCACGCGTTAAGAATATATCTACAATATGCTGGCAAGGTTTTCAAAATAAATAATAATAAAAGTCAGTTATTTTCATACAAGTTGAAAAGCGCGCGCTATTCTAGGGGTAATGTGACGTCACATGCTCGCGTCGCCGAATAACGACGACTAACGGGCATGCACATGGCGTAACCTACTGTCTCTCAACCGTGTTTAAGTTTTGGTCTGTGACTTTTTGACTCGTTTTGTCAAGTGCGTATCTAAGTATATGAGCGCGCTGCTCTGATCTCGGTGTACATACATACAGACATACTCTCTTGTTGTCGTTATTATCACACATGTACACATATTCGCATACACATCTACATGTATTTGTATGTATGGATATGCGATATTTCGACGATCAACCCCAAAGCGCATTGTCGTCGTATTGTTGTCGTCTTTGTACATCTACACACTATGTGTAGTCATTAAATTAACTGCTTTATTGATTTCCCAGCAGTTCTGGCAGGCCATTTTCAACTGGAGGAGGAGAGCGCAAATATCTAAACTAGTGTATAAAATTATTATAATAAATATATTAAGAGATCATGTACTTTCACACATACATATGTATGTATTTACAAGCACGGATATGAAACTATCGCATAAGCATATATCGTCACCAACGATTCTGTTCATGTGTATTAAAGCATTTCGAACAAGTTCCGATCACATGAACATAACGTATACGTACATACATACACATGTAAATATATGGTAATGCCAAAAACAAATCAATATTCCAAACACCATGATCATCTCCTGGAACGTCTTCGAATTAAATTGTGGTCCATTATCGGAGTGAATCAGCTCATGCACTCAAAACTTATAGAAAACTTCATGGACGAGGAAGTTAACCACCTCTCCTGCTGTTGCTGACTTCATTGTCTTGAGGAAGGTGAATTTTGAACAAGTAAGAATGCTTTAGTCGAGCTTACCCGACTACAAAACTCCCTGTACCCAGGTCTACAACATCCAATCACATCTACGTCCACTTACACATACATACACACATACACAAAGACGCACACACACAGGTGGCAAAAGCGACAGCGCTAGATCGGAGGCTTACCTGGAGGGCCCACTTACTAAGGAAGAGAAAGCAGGCGGAGGATAAGCTTAAGTCGTACTACTGGCTTATTGGCCGCAGAAGCAAGCTCCGCACCCGATCCAAGCTTCTTGTTTACAAGTCCATCATCAAGCCAGTGTGGACCTACGGCATCCAGCTTTGGGAAACTGCCTGCCGAAGCAATAGAAGGCTAATCCAAACGTTTGAGAATAAAGCTCTGCGCATTGTCACTAACGCGCATATCTACCACGATAACGCCACAATCCACAATGTTCTCGGGATCCCGTGGGTCTCGGAACTGATCGCCCAAAGCAACTCCACCTACATCGAGCGCTTGCATCAACATATAAATTGTTTAGCGATTGGACTGCTGGATAACAGCACCACAACCAGGAGACTCCGAAGAGTTCATCCGCTGGACCTGCCCTGGAACTAAGCTGAATGAAATTTAAAACTTTGTAAACACAGATGAAATTCTAAAAACTTATTGTAACACTTGTTAATGATAGAGATAGTACCCCAAGATCAAATTTAATTATTGTCCATGAAGGACAGATCTTAAATAAAGTTTAAAAGACAGTTTAAAAAAAAAAAAAAAAACAGGTGGCAAAAGCGACAGCGCAAGCGGAGCATTTAAATTGGTGACTGTGCTTCTTTTCTCCCCTCTCGCTGCATCACTGAATCTTATTTCGTGAATAACTTCCGTATTTATTATCCGATCGACTTGAAATTTGAACAGTAGAATAAGAGAGACTAAAGTATTGTACATGCCAAATCTTAAAGCTATATCTTGAAAATTTTTACTGTAAAACGGTTTTAATCGATTTGCGGGGGAACGGGAGGAGATATCTGAAGTATGTGTGTGCGCGCTCTATCAGTGTCGACGTCAATGAACTCGGCACCTACAACTTCCAAACGGAGCCTTCCAACTGGTCGTCAAATCGCTCAAAGCGCATGCGCTTGAAGATCATGCCGCCTGCGATCCGGATATCGGGTAAGTGCTTTTGATTTTCAGAGATTTCCTTGACTAACGCCTGGTATTCCTTAGACTCAAACTCCTCGGTATCGAAGCCCAGCACGCTATTTGTATCTACCTCCAGCTCTTCGATGTTTCGCGACAAGGTGTCGGCAACTACGTTATCTACGCCTTTTCGGTGCTCAATGCCAAAATCAAATGCCTGAAGTTGGAGAGACCATCGAGCCAAGCGACCATCCAAATTCTTCAGTGTCATGAGCCATTTAAGGCTGGCATGATCTGTGATCACCGTAAACGGCATAAGCTATACTTATGGGCGGAACTTCATTATCGCCATGAGCGCTGCCAGACACTCCTTTTCCGTCACCGAATAGTTCTTCTGGCGACAATTCAATTTAGCTGATAAGAACCCGATGGGCCTTTCATGATGTTCGCCGTCTCGTTGGAACAGTACGGCTCCTACTCCGTAGTGTAAAGCGTCGCACTGTATACAAAAGTGCCGCTTAAAGTCAGCGCGGACCAAAACTGGGGCCGAGATAAGAGCAACTTTTAATTTCGCAATGGTGTGTATTGCATCCTCCGTCAATTTAAATGTGCCTTCGCCGACTTCTTGAGAGCGTCTGTGAGCGCGACTGCCAGCTCTGCGAAATTTTTAATAAATCGCCTGTACCAGCCTGCGGTTCCCAGAAAATTGCGCAGCTCTCGGACAGATAGTGGCTCATGCGTAGGATAGCAGAGACGCGATCAGGATCCATTTTCAAAGCTCCCCCTCCGACAATGAAACCCACATACTTAATATTCCTAAAGCAAAAGTGAGATTTCCCTAACCCAATTGTCAAATTCGCTTTTCGTAAGTGCTCTGCAACCTGCCTGAGAATCTTTACGTGCGTACTGAAATCCTCAGCGATGATCAGCCAATCGTCAAGATAGGCATAGACGTAGGATCTCATCTCACTAGCCTGCATAGGCGCTGAGCGGCGTTGCAGAGACCAAACGGCATCATTCGGAACTGATACAGCGGCCGCCCAGGCACAGTGAAAGCTGTATAGGCCCTACTTTTCTCCTCCAGCTCGATCTGCCAAAAGGCGAATTTAAGATCGACGCTAGAGATGTAGATCCTCTGATCGAGCCACGACAAAATCCCCTCGATGCTAGGTAGTGGATACGCGTCCTTAATGGTCAATTTGTTGAGCTTGCGGGCATCGAGACAGAAACGATTTTTACCCGGCCGTCGCACAACAGTAGTGCGGTTGCTCCACGGGCTATCACTGCACTCGATGATCCCCAAGGCCAAAATTTTGTCCACCTCTGCATACACTACCTCCTGCATCGCTGGTGACAACGGATAATGTCGATCCTTTACAGGCTCGGCATCATCCACTAGTTGGATTTTGTGTGTTTCCCTAGACGTCTTCCCCAGACCTACAGTCTCGGATGTTAGGAACTCGTTTTCACTTCATCCAACTCTGCTTGCTGCTCTGCTGACAATCGCCACTCTTCCTGTACTATTTTATCCTCAGTTCCAATCACATAGTGAGCCACCTGATCCGCCATCACCTCTTCCACTAGACGCATTGACTCGCCGATTGGACCGGTTCCCATGACTGCGGGAGCCAATGCGAATGATCGCCAAAATTCTATGCCTAGGTAGATCTCTTGCTCGAGAAAAGGGCATAAGAAAAACGTTATTTTCCTAACCTCTCCCTTGTACTCCACCAGCAATTCTACTCGGCCAACAATTGCACGGTCCTCCCCACTGGCTACCTTAACCATCGAAACATACTTTCGAGGTGCTACACCTAGCTTCTCCAGGAACTCGTGACAGCTATTTCCCAACATGCTATGCGTAGCGCCAGAGTCAAGCATCGACCGGTAAGTCCGAAAATATCCTATTTCTTGCTTTCAAGTAATTTCTAAGACGCTCCTCATATGATAAATTTCTTAACATAGCATGCAAACTATCTCAATTAACTTATTCCCCAAATCCTCCTCTACCTTTTCTGTGCAGGCCCCATCTGCGAGCGTGATTCGCCTGCCTGAATCGCACTCCTTCTCGCGTTTCCCGAACAATTTGGACAAGTGGAAGCATACGCATCCGGCTTTCCACACCTATAGCCGAAGATACGCCTCTCTACTGCTATACAATCCCTGAAGCCGTGATCTTTTTACTCCCTGTACCCATAAAATGGGTAAAAAGGGGTATTGGATTTGTGCAAAAGTATGTAACAGGCAGAAGGAGACATCTCCGACCCTATAAAGTATATATATTCTTGATCAGTATCAAAAGAGATTTCGATTTGGCCATGTCCGTCTGTCTGTCCGTCTGTCCGTCTGTCCGTCTGTCCGTCCGTCCGTCTGTCCGTCTGTCTGTCCGTATGTATGAACGCAAGGATCTCAGCAACTATAAGAGCTAGAGACACCAAATTTTGAATGTAGGTTCGTGTATAGCGGGAGCAGGTCAAGTTTATTTTAGATTTGAGATATCTCCCCCGTTCCCCCGCTATTCGATAAAAACCGTTTTACAGTTACAATTTTCAAGATATAGCTTTAAGATTTGGCATGTCCAGTACTTTAGTCCCTTATAATCTACTGTCCAAATTTCAAGTCGATCGGATAATAAACACCTAAGTTATTCACGAAAGAAGATTCAGTGCTGCAGCAAGGGGAAGAAGAAGCACAGTCACAACTTAAAATGCCTGGCTTGCGCTGTGGCTCGTGCGTGTGCGTATCTGTGTATGTATGTGTAAGTTAACGAAGATGCGATCGGAAATTTTTGACCTGGGTACAGGGAGTTTCGTAGTCGGGTATACTCGACTATAGCATTCTTACTTGTTGTTGTTGCAGCCAATCAGCTTCTGCTGTGGACGGCGTACCATTTGCGCCTCCTCGACGACTTCAGTCTCCTCACAAGCCAGTTGCTCCTGCGCGATCTCACTCACAATCGCTCCTCACCCACAAGTGCTGGCTTTTCGGGCTCCTCGCCACGACGATCGGGTCTTCCGCTTGATGTTCGCCTCGATCTCCACGCAATCATCTCCCAGCTGGTCCAAGGATTACACTCGTAGGCCATAGACGAAACTAGCTATTTCGTCTATGAGTGCCTTCTTGATGATCTTGATCATCTCGCTCTCAGATGGTGGCATCTCCAGTCGCGACGCGAGCTTCCGCATGGTGTGAAAAAATTCTTCCACGCTCTCGTTTGGACGTTGCGTCCTTTCGCAGAGCTCCCTCATGTGGTCGAACTCCGAAGCAGTGCCTCGAAAATGGCTAGCTAGATGGTCCCGCAGTTCCATCCAATTCTCCACGCGATGATCCCGCACGTACTGCCAGTACCACTCGCGTGCGTGACCCGTGACTAGGTGGTGGAATCCCTTCAACACCTCCTCCCAGGAACATCTGCATTGATTCTGCAGGAACTCGATGCGGAACACAAAATCTTCCACTGCCATTTTCGTTGCGTCTCCATCGAACGTGACATCCCATTTCTCGACTTTGCGCCATCGTGGCCTCTGTCTAGAGTTTGGCATTTGTGGACTCGGCTCTTCACGTTGGTACTCTCCTGCTCGTCTATTCTCAACTCGCCAGTGACTATTCTGCCTAGATTTTCGCCACCATCACGCGTGCTGCTCAGCCCGGTTACCCGGCTCCCCAGATGCAGTAGCCCCTAAAATCGACGGATCACTTCCACCCGGTCAAGATCGTGGCAGAAATGGTTTTGGTGGCGGTGCTGACGCGTCTGTCGCGCTGGAATGGTTCCGTTTCGGGATTGCTCCCTGTGATACCTGCACCTGACCACCCTCATCTTTTTCTGGCACATTAGACTGTGGTGCCGGTTGCCTGACGTGCTGCAGCACCTCATTATGAGAACGCATCATCTCCAAGAACCCCTGACGTATCTCTTCCTGCACCACGCGACTTATGGAGTCTGACTGCGCAGCCCTATGGGTCGCATGAGCCTGCGCCAGCGACGCATTAACAGCTGAACCGAGCTCTGTAGGTAGCTTCGGAGGACTATCACCCCAATCAGACTGTGCCTGATCTCCACCTCTTGCCTGAACCGGTGTCCCACGGAAAGCACTTCCTGGTAGCCGTTCATCAACACCCTCGTTTGCCATCGCACCTGCCCCTCCTATGTCTACCAGAAACGCGTTATTCTGGGTACGCGATCGCGTCTGATTGTTTGCTGTACCCTGTATGGGACATTTGATATGACCGGCACCGATGTGGAAACAGCCCTGAAAAAGCCTACCGAAAACTACTTCCTAGTTTCTGTGGGTATGTATAAATTAATAAATATATTCATTCACTTAAATAAATAATCATTCAAATAAATATTTGAATAAATACCAAATACTTAAATAAATAAATACTTAAAGACTAAATAAATAAATAAACACCCAAATAAATAAATAAATACCCAGAAAAAAATAAAGAAATACTTAAATAAATATTTAGATGAATAAATAAATGTTCATATAAATATATATATATTTAAATCAATAAATAAATACTTATATAAATAAATAAATACTCACATAAATAAATAATTAAATAAATAAATATCTTTTGCACCTAACAAAAAAAAATATAAACTTCACGAACACCTATTTCAAACACCAACAAAAAAATCTTTTCAGAAAAATCACCTAGAGGGGGAGGACACGTGACTGGCCGGGACCAGTAACCGCTCCAGTTTCTGCGCTCCACCTTGACAGTCGCTACACGGATACTCTACAATTATTAACATACCAGTGTGACTTGTCGTCTATTCTAGTCATCACTTTAAGTAATGGCCGATGGACAAGAGTCTCACGATGGACGAGCTCGCTTTACTTGCGTTTTGGCATCAACTCTCCAACTCTCAACGCTCTGCCATGCAAATGAATGCATCGCGGGTTGTCTTTCCGACACCCGGGCCACCCACTTCATACAACATTACGGTAGACAGATGAGCTGGACCAAAACACGAAAGCGGCTTATTCTACAAAAACAACAAGGTGAGAAAACTACATTGAACAGATAAATAACAAACAACTTAATCTGACTTATTCCAATATCACATTTAATCACAGATTTATTCAATATCACAGTCCACCAGCAAATTGTCCGTCGCTAACTACCTGTTCATTTATGAACGGTAGTGACTTACGTCCAACAGTGACATTGAATTGTGAAAAAAAAATATAACATTAGTAAGTCGCCAAACCATAAATTTTTATTTTTGTAACACTTGCTTTCGTATCTCCCCCTAACATTCATCACTTCGCGCAATTAAAGGCCAGCTTTACGCTCCCTTGTATTTGTATGTATGCATATGCGATATTTTGACGATCAACCCCAAGGCGCATTGCTGTCGTATTGTTGTCGTCTTTGTACATCTACACATTATGTGTAGTCATTAAATTAACTGCTTTATTGATTTCCCTGCAGTTCTGGCAGGCCATTTTCAACTGGAGGAGGAGAGCGCAAACATCTAAACTAGTGTATAAAATTATAATAATAAACATATTAAGAGATCATGTACATTCACACATACATATGTATGTATTTACAAGCACGGATATGAAACTATCGCATATATATCGTCACCAACGATTGTGTTCATGTGTATTAAAGCATTTCGAACAAGTTCCGATCACATGAACATAACGTATACGTACGTATACATGTACATACATACACATGTAAATATATGCGAATGCCGAAAACAAATCAATATGTTTTTTGGTTTTCTTCAGACATATGTATGTACATATGTATGCATGTGTGCACTTGTGTCAGAAGGGTAACGACAGTTCGTGGGATTACCGTTTTCAACAACTGTAGCAGCATTAGCTAATACCATGCCACAGCAGCCACGAAGCAGGAGCCGCAGCAGCAATGTAAATTTCTGTGATTTTAAATATTTACTGAGTTCTGGCTTTTCGATTTTGTTTTATAATGCAGTTGTCAATCAGAGTTCTACGATGCCATGCCGCGAGTGGGTGAGACCTGCTACGCATATGAGATTACACTACAGGCACAGTACGGACGATCCGATCACACGGAGCATAAGGAAATTCAGAATGTAATTCTGTAACCAACGCCACACAAATTTTTACTATTATTGTCTGCACGCAGCTACTCGACAAACCCGCTGGAACGGCTAATCACATACCAATCGATGTTACAAAGTTTTGATGTGATTGATAACACACAGGCTAGCATTGTAAACTTTATCCACGTGGTGTCTCTTCTCGACATTGGCCGCCAGCCCGTGCGCAAATCCATAGACTTGCGATTGGTACGCGAATGTAATAAGAAGAGCAACATTAAAACAATGCTTAACGATTCCTTATTCCAATTGGACACCTATGGCATCTATGCGGTCTCCATTGCGATCGTTTCCGTGCTGGTGGAGGTCGATAGCAAGCGGCGCCATGCTGAGACACTCTCCTTGCGCAACATGTATCGTGCAGCCATCACACTTTGCGATGGAGTGCGACATAAGCTTGTAGAGAAGCTGCGCGACATACGAGAGGAGGGTGATGACCCCCTGATGGACCTTGATAAAGAGGACGCTATAATGAATTTCTCAACTCCTATGGTTCAAGCGCTTCTACAATATGTAAAACGCACCTTTGCCAACAAGCAGGCAAAGGACATTTGCGGTCTAGTCTTTGTGCTTCTTAATTTTATTGCTCGTCTTTTGCCTCTCATAGCGAAAGGTCGTGTGTCAGCAGGAGACGTTTTTTCTTTCCAAGTGCTAAGTATTTTAAATCTAAAACGTGTTCAAAACGGGGGTTACCCTGATCATATAAAACTGTCTAATAAGCGCCCCAAGAGGGGGGCGTATTGAAATTACCCGAAAAAGCAGTAGTAAAAACTTAAGGCGAATGCACAGTTTCAAAAAGAAGAAGAGCAACATCTCAACCTAACGTCACAAAATCACGAAACCGCATGTGAAATGGAATTAGAAAACAACATCATGGTAGCAACAACGCCGAACGAACAACTAGTACCAGAAGAGGTAACAATTTGCAAGGATAATGATATTAACAAAATAACACAGATCCCATTTAACACCACTAACGCCATCAACAATAAAGTTAACCAGATTTACACTTATAACGAAACTCACAAGGGTCCATTTTTTATCTATGTGGATAAAAAAAACAAAGAAGACAATGAAAGAGCCGCAATAAATAAATTGAACTTTCAATAATCTTGCATGATTCAAAATTGGAGGGCATAATTGACGTGAGCAAAATTGACTACGGCAGATGCAAAATCACTTGCAGTTCAGCTGTTAGGGCAAACGCGCTTTCCAAGGAAAAGAGACTTTTTGATGCAGGCTATGAACCTAAGCTCTTGAAACATTTCGTATGCAAAACTGGTCTAATTTTTGGCATTCCAGGCAGGTTCTCAGAACTAGAAATCAGAGAGCATATTTCGTCATCTATCCCAATCGCAGAGGTAATTCGCGTTATGCGTAAGGACAGTGATAATAAAGATCTTCTAGTACCGACCAACCGTGTCAAACTTATTTTCCACGGTAATCATATACCGAACGAAATTACGTTTATGTATACAAAAGTTAAAGTTCAACCTTTTATTCTATTTTCCCAATGCTTCCGGTAGTTCAGATTTGGTCATTTCGCGCAGCACTGTAAGTGCAAAGACGCGAAGTGTCATAAATGTGGAGAAGTCCACGATTTAAATACTAACTGCTGCGCAATTAACTGTTGCAACTGCAAGAAGGAGCACGTCTCCACTTTTATTAACTGCCCCGCTAGGAAGAAGGCCTTTGGTATACAGAAATGTATGGCTTTAGAAAACTTAACAATGCAAGAGGTGCGCATAAAGTACCCGTCACTTTTTATCAAAAAATCCGCAGATCTGTAAAACACGAGCGATTTTCTTGCACCCAAGTGGGCAATGACAAATCGTACATACGATAATTCAAAGGAGGCAGCGAAAGAAATTCACTCAGTGATTTCTTATGCCAAGACGGTGAAAAACAACAAAAATGTTTTGAAAGAAGGCCAAAATGCGCGTGCTACAATGCACGAATGGCAGCAGGCAATCTCTGACAATTCATATAAGTTGAAAGAAAAATGTATTAATACAAACCATGTCAAAATACAATGTATGTCAAAAAACAATCTGAATTTATTAGCAACTTAAACGAAAACCCTGGGGCTAACGCCCAAACCTTTATTCTGAAACCAAGAGATCAAATCGACATCGCAAACGCACACATAGATTCCAATAAAATTAATAATATTTATACACCCACTTACTCTAATTTATCACAATCATGAAAATTTTACAAATTAATATTCAAAGCCTAAACCATAACAACAACAAACAACTCTTAGAAATGTTTTTAATAAATAACCAAGTAGATGTAGCCATCCTTTCCGAAATATGGATTAAAGACAATAGTAACAGCAGTCTCACAAACTTAAACTTCTTCTGTAAAACAAGAGAAGATGGGTATGGAGGAGTAGGTATTTTTATTCGCAAGCATATACGATTCAAACTGCTGGATTTGAATTGCTCTGTGGAAGCCATAGGCATTCAAACTTTAAATCTAGCTAACAACCTTAATATTTTCAGCGTATATACACCTCCCTCAACAAACACCAATACTTTTAAGGAAGGACTAAAATATATATTTTTTCTAAAAGTGCAACCCTAAAATTTCCTTCGCTTATTGGAGGTGACTTCAATGCGAAATCCCTTGTATGGGGCAACGATATTATGGACAGCAAAGGCCGAATACTTGAGAATATATTATTTGATAACGATTTTACTTGCCTCAACAACGGTTCACCAACCTATTCTCACAGCCCAGTCCATGCGTCGGTCTTAGACCTCACTTTTATAAATGGACAGAATTTCAATATTAACTGGAACGTAATAAATACAAAAATTTCAAAAAGTAATCACTATCCAATTGTAATTAGTATTAACAGCATAAGCCCGACTATCAAAAAAAAGGAAAAATTCTCCACAACAAAATTCTAAACGATTTTCAGTACCTCAATTTCTCTAATATTGAAACTCTCCAAAACGGAATCAACAGTCTAACTCGTAAACACACTGTCCATTTAACAGCCTTAAATCAATTTGTGCCAAAAAAGTGGTGGAACCCGGAGGCAGATAAGCTTTTACTCCCTGTACCCATAAAATGGGTAAAAGGGGGTATTACATCTGTGCAAATGTATGTAACAGACAGAAGGAGACATCTCCGACCCTATAAAGTATATATATTCTTGATCAGTATCAAAAGAGATTTCGATTTGGCCATGTCCGTCTCGTCTCGTCCGTCTGTCCGTCTGTCCGTCTGTCCGTCTGTCCGTCTGTCCGTCTGTCCGTATGAACGCGTCGATCTCAGCAACTACAAGAGCTAGAGACACCAAATTTGAAATGTAGGTTCCTGTATACCATACGCAGATCAAGTTTGTTTCATATTTCCGATATCTCCCCCGTTCCCCCGCAAATCGATTAAAACCGTTTTACAGTAACAATTTTCAAGATATAGCTTTAAGATTTGGCATGTACAATACTTTAGTCTCTCTTAATCTACTGTCCAAATTTCAAGTCGATCGGATAATAAACACGGAAGTTATTCACGAAAGAAGATTCAATGATGCAGCGAGAGGGGGAGGAAGAAGCACAGCCACCAATTAAAATGCCTCGCTTGCGCTGTCGTTTTTGCCGCCTGTGTGTGTGCGTCTTTGTGTATGTATGTGTAAGTGGACGTAGCTGTGATTGGATGTTTTAGACCTGGGTATAGGAGTTTCGTAGTCGGGTATACTCGACTATAGCATTCTTACTTGTTAGACTTAGAAACGTATGCAGAAGAAAATTTTACGCCTCTAAAAGTTTTGCAAACGCAAGACGGTTCATAGAGGCTGAGCAAAATCTTCAAAGCCATTTTAAAAATGCAAAAATGTCAACTTTAATAACCTGTTAGATGAAATTTCTAACTCTCCCAGCGACATGTGGAAAAAGTTAAAAAGTCTAAGAAACTACCAACAAATAAAACCTATAGGAAATAGCTGGTCAGAAGAGGAAGCAGGCAACTTTCTGAAAGTGATCCAGAATATTCCAAACAACCCAAACTGTCCTCACACCCCATATATTGATTTAGATCCCTCAGGCATGCCCCCATATAGACCTGCTAGCTCCAAAAACCCAGATTCGGCCATGGGCTTAGACGGTATTTCATATAGACTGCTGCTATCCCTACCCACTCTAAAGTAAGAAGAGGTATTCAACACCCTTAACCATCTCTGGCAAAGGGGGGAAAATCCAAAGGCTTGGAGAAAAATTCGAATAGTCCCGATTCAAAAAAAAAACACGGACACAACCTAAGTACAAAATTATAGACCAATTTGCCTACTCAGTGTTCTCTTCAAAGTACTTGAGGGACTGGTAAAGAACATTATAGACAAGCAGATAAATAAACACAGCCTACTCCCGGAAAGATCTTATGCTTTCAGGCGAAACCATTCAACGGCTTATTGCATAAACGACCTAACCAATAAAATCAGCGAGCTGAAACAGAAAGGGTATCAGGTGGTCGCTGCATGCCTCGACCTCCAAAAAGCCTTTGACTGTGTCGACATCTCAATCCTGACAAGTAAATTAAAACTTATGAACATTACCAATCACATAATTTCCTGGATCTCCAGTTTCCTGCAAAAAAGATATCTGGTTATAAACAATTGCAGTGTAGAAGTGACGAAAGGTGTCTGCCAAGGAAGCTGCCTCAGTCCGACCCTATTTAATCTATACACCAGCAATTTGCACGAACTAAACAATACAAACTGCATAATATTTCAATTTGCAGATGATTTTTTTCTACTATGCTTCCACAAAGAGCTCCCCGCTGCCCGAAATTTACTCAGGGACAAAATAATCCAATTTGAATCTGAGTGCAATGCCATAAACTTATCCTTCAACTCCAGTAAATCCAGCATCATTCACTTTAGCAACAGAAGAAAACCCCTAAATATCACCCACGCGAGTATTGCCATTAATGAAGTCGCTCAAATATAGTACCTTGGTAGACACATAGCTGCAAGCCAATCACCAGCTGCACACATCGATAATCGGATATCAAACACAAACAGATCATGCGGTTTCTTGAAGATGCTCAATGGCTGTCACTTTGGAGTCCATCCAAGACAAGCGCTAACCCTTTATAGAACCTTCTTGCGTAGCAAGCTGGAATATGCGTGCTCCTCCTTCGGTAGCATTTCTAAAACAGCTTTCAGAAAGATAACTGCAAATACCAACCACCTAAGAACACTTCTGGGGTTAGTCAGATTCACTCCAGTAGAGATTCTATATCACTTAGCAGGAGAGCTTCCCCCAAAATACAGAATGAAGTTCCTTACCTCCAAAGAAGTTGTAAAGGCATTTGCGTATGAGCTGCTGGTCAGCGAAACACTCAAACAAAATACTCATCTTAGTACTAATTACGCAATTACGTACAATGAATTCGCACATATTATAAATCATGTAGAAAGCCTTGCTACAACATCTTCTGGCTGTAAGAAATTAAACATTCAATTAGATTTTTTCAAAGGAGTTGCCAAAAATAAAAATGAAATAAACTCTAAGATAATTCAATTAATTGTTAAGGAAAAAACTGAAGATCTGAAAAGCAGACAGTATGAACTTTATTACACGGATGGTTCGGTTACAGACGCTCATTCTAGCGCAGCCTTTCTGCACGAAAGCTCTAATTTTATTGACAGCTTTTATACAAATCAAATAACTTCGTCTCTAACAGCAGAATTGATTGCAATAGATAACGCTCTAGATCATGCCATTCGCCAAAATTTTGCACGCACAGCCATACTAACTGACAGTAAAAGTGGAGCCCAGCTTCTACAAGAATCCATCCAAAATAACTACATTGCCACTAACATAACTAAGAAGATTAACAACAATAACCATTTACGCTCAGTGGAAATACATTACATTCCAGGTCACAAGGGTATTAAACATAATATCGAAGTTGACACCGCAGCCAAAAATGCACCCACAGAAGGATCATTCCTTACACGTATACGTACGTATACATGTACATACATACACATGTAAATATATGCGAATGCCAAAAACAAATCAATATGTTTTTTGGTTTTCTTCAGACATATGTATGTACATATGTATGCATGTGTGCACTTGTGTCAGAAGGGTAACGACAGTTCGTGGGATTACCGTTTTCAACAACTGTAGCAGCATTAGCTAATACCATGCCACAGCAGCCACGAAGCAGGAGCCGCAGCAGCAATGTAAATTTCTGTGATTTTAAATATTTACTGAGTTCTGGCTTTTCGATTTTGTTTTATAATGCAGTTGTCAATCAAAGTTCTACGATGCCATGCCGCGAGTGGGTGAGACCTGCTACGCATATGAGATTACACTACAGGCACAGTACGAACGATCCGATCACACGGAGCATAAGGAAATGGAGAATGTAATTCTGTAACCAACGACACACAAATTTTTACTATTATTGTCTGCACGCAGCTACTCGACAAACCCGCGGGAACGGCTAATCACATACCAATCGATGTTACAAAGTTTTGATGTGCTTGATAATATACAGGCTAGCATTGTAAACTTTATCCACGTGGTGTCCCTTCTCGACATTGGCCACCAGCCTGTGCGCAAGTCCATAGGCTTGCGATTGGTACGCGAATGTAATAAGAAGAGCAACATTAAAACAATGCTTAACGATTCCTTATTCCAATTGGACACCTATGGCATCTATGCGGTCTTCATTGCGATCGTTTCCGTGCTGGTGGAGGCGCCATGCTGAGACACTCTCCTTACGCAGCATGTATCGTACAGGCATCACACTTTGCGATGGAGTGCGACATAAGCTTGTAGAGAAGCTGCGCGACATACGAGAGGAGGGTGATGACCCCCTGATGGACCTTGATAAAGAGGACGTTATAATGAATTTCTCAACTCCTATGGTTCAAGCGCTTCTACAATATGTAAAACGCACCTTTGCATACAAGCAGGCAAAGGACATTTGCGGTCTAGTCTTTGTGCTTCTTAATTTTATTGCTCGTCTTTTGCCTCTCATAGCGAAAGGTCGTGTGTCAGCAGGAGACGTTTTTTCTTTCCAAGTGCTAAGTATTTTAAATCTAAAACGTGTTCAAAACGGGGGTTGCCCTGATACATATAAAAATGTCTAATAAGTGCCCCCAAGAGGGGGCTGTATTGAAATTACCCGAAAAAGCAGTAGTCGCAATTAAAAAACTTAAGGCGAATGCACAGTTTCAAAAAGAAGAAGAGCAACATCTCAACCTAACGTCACAAAATCTCGAAACCGCGTGTGAAATGGAATTAGAAAACAACATCATGGTAGCAACAACGCCGAACGAACAACTAGTACCAGAAGAGGTAACAATTTGCAAGGATAATGATATTAACAAAATAGCACAGATCCCACTTAACACCTCTAACGCCATCAACAATAAAGTTAACCAGATTTACACTTATTACGAAACTCACAAGGGTCCATTTTTTATCTATGTGGATAAAAAAAACAAAGAAGACAATGAAAGAGCCGCAATAAATCCTATTGAACTTTCAATAATCTAGCATGATTCAAAATTGGAGGGCATAATTGACGTGAGCAAAATTGACTACGGCAGATGCAAAATCACTTGCAGTTCAGCTGTTAGGGCAAACGCGCTTTCCAAGGAAAAGAGACTTTTTGATGCAGGCTATGAACCTAAGCTCTTGAAACATTTCGTATGCAAAACTGGTCTAATTTTTGGCATTCCAGGCAGGTTTTCAGAACTAGAAATCAGAGAGCATATTTCGTCATCTATCCCAATCGCAGAGGTAATTCGCGTTATGCGTAAGGACAGTGATAATAAAGATCTTCTAGTACCGACCAACCGTGTCAAACTTATTTTCCACGGTAATCATATACCGAACGAAATTACGTTTATGTATACAAAAGTTAAAGTTCAACCTTTTGTTCTATTTTCCCAATGCTTCCGGTGGTTCAGATGTGGTCATTTCGCGCAGCACTGTAAGTGCAAAGACGCGAAGTGTCATAAATGTGGAGAAGTCCACGATTTAAATACTAACTGCTGCGCAATTAAATGATGCAACTGCAAGAAGGAGCACGTCTCCACTTTTATTAACTGCCCCGCTAGGAAGAAAGCCTTTGGAATACAGAAATGTATGGCTTTAGAAAACTTAACAATGCAAGAGGTGCGCATAAAGTACCCGTCACTTTTTATCAAAAAATCCGCAGATCTGTAAAACACGAGCGATTTTCTTGCACCCAAGTGGGCAATGACAAATCGTACATACGATAATTCAAAGGAGGCAGCGAAAGAAATTCACTCAGTGATTTCTTATGCCAAGACGGTGAAAAACAACAAAAATGTTTTGAAAGAAGGCCAAAATGCGCGTGCTACAATGCACGAATGGCAGCACGCAATCTCTGACAATTCATATAAGTTGAAAGAAAAATGTATTAATACAAACCAAAGCAATGCTGACAACATCGCATAGGAGCAGTTGACTCGTAAGTCAAAAAACAATCTGAATTTATTAAACGAAAACCCTGGGGCTAACGCCCAAACCTTTATTCTGAAACCAAGAGATCAAATCGACATCGCAAACGCACACATAGATTCCAATAAAATTAATAATATTTATACACCCACCTACTCTAATTTATCACAATCATGAAAATTTTACAAATTAATATTCAAAGCCTAAACCATAACAACAACAAACAACTCTTAGAAATGTTTTTAATAAATAACCAAGTAGATGTAGCCATCCTTTCCGAAATATGGATTAAAGACAATAGTAACAGCAGTCTCACAAACTTAAACTTCTTCTGTAAAACAAGAGAAGATGGGTATGGAGGAGTAGGTATTTTTATTCGCAAGCATATACGATTCAAACTGCTGGATTTGAATTGCTCTGTGGAAGCCATAGGCATTCAAACTTTAAATCTAGCTAACAACCTTAATATTTTCAGCGTATATACACCTCCCTCAACAAACACCAATACTTTTAAGGAAGGACTAAAATATATATTTTTTCTAAAAGTGCAACCCTAAAATTTCCTTCGCTTATTGGAGGTGACTTCAATGCGAAATCCCTTGTATGGGGCAACGATATTATTGACAGCAAAGGCCGAATACTTGAGAATATATTATTTGATAACGGTTTTACTTGCCTCAACAACGGTTCACCAACCTATTCTCACAGCCCAGTCCATGCGTCGGTCTTAGACCTCACTTTTATAAATGGACAGAATATCAATATTAGCTGGAACGTAATAAATACAAAAATTTCAAAAAGTAATCACTATCCAATTGTAATTAGTATTAACAGCATAAGCCCGACTATCAAAAAAAAGGAAAAATTCTCCACAACAAAATTCTAAACGATTTTCAGTACCTCAATTTCTCTAATATTGAAACTCTCCAAAACGGAATCAACAGTCTAACTCGTAAACACACTGTCCATTTAACAGCCTTAAATCAATTTGTGCCAAAAAGGTGGTGGAACCCGGAGGCAGATAAGCTTTTTAGACTTAGAAACGTATGCAGAAGAAAATTTTACGCCTCTAAAAGTTTTGCAGACGCAAGACGGTTCATAGAGGCTGAGCAAAATCTTCAAAGCCATTTTAAAAAATGCAAAAAAGTCAACTTTAATAACCTGTTAGATGAAATTTCTAACTCTCCCAGCGACATGTGGAAAAGGTTAAAAAGTCTAAGAAACTACCAACAAATAAAACCTATAGGAAATAGCTGGTCAGAAGAGGAAGCAGGCAACTTTCTGAAAGTGATCCAGAACATTCCAAACAACCCAAACTGTCCTCACACCCCATATATTGATTTACATCCCTCAGGCATGCCCCCCCACCCGTTACATTTAAAGATTTTATAGACCTGCTTAGCTCCAAAAACCCAGATTCGGCCATGGGCTTAGACGGTATTTCATATAGACTGCTGCTATCCCTACCCACTCTAAAGTAAGAAGAGGTATTCAACACCCTTAACCATCTCTGGCAAAGGGGGGAAAATCCAAAGGCTTGGAGTAAAATTCGAATAGTCCCGATTCAAAAAAAAAACACGGACACAACCTAAGTACAAAATTATAGACCAATTTGCCTACTCAGTGTTCTCTTCAAAGTACTTGAGGGACTGGTAAAGAACATTATAGACAAGCAGATAAATAAACACAGCCTACTCCCGGAAAGATCTTATGCTTTCAGGCGAAACCATTCAACGGCTTATTGCATAAACGACCTAACCAATAAAATCAGCGAGCTGAAACAGAAAGGGTATCAGGTGGTCGCTGCATGCCTCGACCTCCAAAAAGCCTTTGACTGTGTCGACATCACTATCCTGACAAGTAAATTAAAACTTATGAACATTACAAAATACATAATTTCCTGGATCTCCAGTTTCCTGCAAAAAAGATATCTGGTTATAAACAATTGCAGTGTAGAAGTGACGAAAGGTGTCTGCCAAGGAAGCTGCCTCAGTCCGACCCTATTTAATCTATACACCAGCAATTTGCACGAACTAAACAATACAAACTGCATAATATTTCAATTTGCAGATGATTTTTTTCTACTATGCTTCCACAAAGAGCTCCCCGCTGCCCGAAATTTACTCAGGGACAAAATAATCCAATTTGAATCTGAGTGCAATGCCATAAACTTATCCTTCAACTCCAGTAAATCCAGCATCATTCACTTTAGCAACAGAAGAAAACCCCTAAATATCACCCACGCGAGTATTGCCATTAATGAAGTCGCTGAAAAAAAATGGTACCTTGGTAGACACATAGCTGCAAGCCAATCACCAGCTGCACACATCGATAATCGGATATCAAACACAAACAGATCATGCGGTTTCTTGAAGATGCTCAATGGCTGTCACTTTGGAGTCCATCCAAGACAAGCGCTAACCCTTTATAGAACCTTCTTGCGTAGCAAGCTGGAATATGCGTGCTCCTCCTTCGGTAGCATTTCTAAAACAGCTTTCAGAAAGATAACTGCAAATACCAACCACTAACCAACCACTAAGAACACTTCTGGGGTTAGTCAGATCCACTCCAGTAGAGATTCTATATCACTTAGCAGGAGAGCTTCCCCCAAAATACAGAATGAAGTTCCTTACCTCCAAAGAAGTTGTAAAGGCATTTGCGTATGAGCTGCTGGTCAGCGAAACACTCAAACAAAATACTCATCTTAGTACTAATTACGCAATTACGTACAATGAATTCGCACATATTATAAATCATGTAGAAAGCCTTGCTACAACATCTTCTGGCTGTAAGAAATTAAACATTCAATTAGATTTTTTCAAAGGAGTTGCCAAAAATAAAAATGAAATAAACTCTAAGATAATTCAATTAATTGTTAAGGAAAAAACTGAAGATCTGAAAAGCAGACAGTATGAACTTTATTACACGGATGGTTCGGTTACAGACGCTCATTCTAGCGCAGCCTTTCTGCACGAAAGCTCTAATTTTATTGACAGCTTTTATACAAACCAAATAACTTCGTCTCTAACAGCAGAATTGATTGCAATAGATAACGCTCTAGATCATGCCATTCGCCAAAATTTTGCACGCACAGCCATACTAACTGATAGTAAAAGTGGAGCCCAGCTTCTACAAGAATCCATCCAAAATAACTACATTGTCACTAACATAATTAGGAAGATTAACAACAATAACCATTTACGCTCAGTAGAAATACACTACATTCCAGGTCACAAGGATATTAAACATAATATCGAAATTGACACCGCATTGTTGGCAATGCACCCACAGAAGAATCATTCCTTACACTTTAATGGACAGTACAAGATGCAATAAATTCGATTTATCGTACGATTCTTTCACAATGGGAATCCGATTATTGGAGTTTCACTACCAACAGAAGCAGAGGCTATTGCGAACTATTGTCAGTCATCACCAAAGTGCCTTGGTTCCAGCAGAAGAACTGCAAAATGAAAGCTTTAGAAATTAAGCAAATAAATAGACTTCTCACTGGGCATGCTTTTGGCAAAGCCACCCTAGCCAAACTTAATGTGATAAGCAATAACATTTGTGATACATGTACCGCCTTGGAAGATGCTTCCCACATTATTTTTAAATGCGATAAATATTCATCGATCTGACAAAATTATCCAACACTAGCCAGATACGACAATTTCGAGATGAAAACATCCATAACTCATTTCCTAAAAGAAATTGATGTACATCTTTAACCAAAATTACCATTCACATGCATATTAAAACACTAAATCGGACATATCAACAAACTGGATCAATCCAGCCAATTTGGAGGTGGCGTTTTCCGCGTTTAAACGTGGTCGGCCAAATAATTCTTTATACCAACGGGCAAAAAGTAACTTTAAAAAAAAAAATAAAAAAAAAATAAAAATAATTTTTTTGCTTCTATCCCGTCGCTGCGAGGTGTGCTCTTGCCACAGTTTATGGTTGGACGTAACAGTATCTTTCCAGATTTTGAAAGTACACTCGAATCCCGTTGGCAAAATACAGTAAGTAGGTTATTAGTTCTATCAATAAGCGCCCTTCTGTTATTTTTATTATTTTAAGGTAAACAATCGGCGCAAGTTAACATATGTAATTGAAGTTATTTTTAAGTATATATTTTAATCAATTCTAAATTGATCTGAAATGAATTCTTATGTTCTATATTTACAGGCCATTCAGAAGTTTCACGATGGCGAGGCTAATCTCATGGTGTGATCATACTGGATCCTATCAGAACTTTCAATATGTATGTGCAGACCAAGCGACGTGCACGGTCCAAGGATGCGTCGTTCATATTGTTCTCGGCGGACATCGATCAGCAAAAGATATCTAAGCAAATTCAACAACATCGACGGGCACACCTTGAGATCAGGGAGTATCTTAAGGATCGTGTATTGGAA
The DNA here is from genome assembly GCA_035043065.1 of Hirtodrosophila confusa. Taxonomy (NCBI): domain Eukaryota; kingdom Metazoa; phylum Arthropoda; class Insecta; order Diptera; family Drosophilidae; genus Hirtodrosophila; species Hirtodrosophila confusa. The sequence goes on from JAWNNI010000193.1 coordinate 133,099, forward strand.
CGTTCCGAGCCGCTGTTGGACGATGTCAACCAGCACTTCAAGCATATAATCAAACCTTTCATCAATTCGAGTGGCGCTGTGCTGCTGGCCAGCTCCGCGCTACTTATATTGCATCGTTACTGCCAGCAGATGCCACCGAATGCGTTGTGCTGCCTTGGTTCAAGCTGCTACAGGATGATGAGCGCAAACAATTTACATATTGTGTCCGTTGAGCTGCCATTAAGTTCGACCAACAATCTACGCGAAACAATCTACGTAAACCACTACAGAGGCACTCCAACACATCCTCTAAAGCCATATTCTTTTGCAGAGCGACCCCATGTTATTGGCCCGGGATGCCAAGTTTTCGGCCGCTTTTACCACCTGTATGAAACTGTATAATATTGGCACTGAATGACCGCTTCCTGCCCATAACTGCGAATGAGCGCGTCATTGAGATCGCTAATGTTAACTTTTTTATTTTATTATAATCAAATTTAGTTTTAAGTATAAGGAGCTTTTTGTATACCTACATATGTTATCTTTATTAAAGTAAGTAGTTTTAAATTGATTAAGAACATATTCCATATAATATAAGATGTTTATTACTTTATTTATTTATTTAAAAATTATAAAAATCTAATTTTATGTTTTTATTTTATTTGTCCAAATAAGCCTGTGGCATCAGATGCAAAACACTGCAGATGTTTGCGCTCTCCTCCTCCAGTTGGGAATGGCCTGTCAGAACTGCAAGGAAATGAATTAAGCAGTTAATTTAATGTCTACACATAATGTGTAAGTGTACAAAGAATTCTTAATTAATTTTAATATAAACCACTATTACTTGTTTCTGCCTCTCCCTATGAAACAATAATAAACCAACTAACTGACCTACGACAACAATGCGCTTTGGGGTTGATCGTCAAAATATCGCATATGCATACATACAAATACATGTAGATGTGTTAGTTAACAAATAAGATTACCAAATATTTATTAAGTTACCCTCTCATGCGCAACGCCTAAAATCCTATGTGTCGGGGTTTTCGTTGCAGCGACCAGCGGCGGTAACCTGACACTTCTGTTTGTGTCGCAACATAGTATGCGGTCAGTGCCAGTGATTGGAAAGCTTTAGCTTTCCCAACGTAATCGTCTGTAATCATCATTACTGGCAATTATATCACAACCAACCTGCGACGTAAGCCAGCCAAAGAGGAAGACTCGCCAGGAACATCAAACACGCCTAGAAGTCAACCTATGCATCTTGAAGGAAGACCACCCAGGTGAATAACTTATTTGGCGCCTAACTAAATAGAGCCTGCGGATAAGTTAGCGATAAGAGCCTAACGAAACATGTAAGTTCAACAAGAAACTTCAAAGCTAAAACGAAGTAAATATAAAGTGAATAAATTTCATGCAAGCAGCAGTGACTGTAAAAATCAAATAAAGTTAGGAAAAACTTAAATCACAAAAATAATTGCATCCTTGCCGATTGCAATGCGATATAATATAATGATATAATACGGTATAATACGATAGTGACGACGGCTGGGACATTGATCCCCACAATAGTTTCCAATAACAAACTCAAACAGAAGCAACTATGAATGTAAATGAAATTCAGGCGTTAACAACAGCCGCTGTCGGCCAAGCTTTGGCGCAGCAAGAAGCAAGCTTTCAGTCACGTATTAGTGAAATGCAATCTCAATTAACTAATTTGCGTATAGAGACCCCACAAGTCGAGGCGTATCAAAGAATCCAAATAAACCCGGAAATAATCTGCGATATCCCATTAGACATTGTAAAATCTATTCCCGATTTTAACGGGACACAAGACGAATATGTAGCATGGCGACAATCAGCCACAGATGCATATGAGCTATTTAAGGCATTTAATGGCAGTAGCACACACTATCAGGCAGTGTCAATTATGATAAATAAAATCAAGGGGCCCGCGAGAGCAATTTTAGTCTCGCATAATACATTACTTAACTTCGATGCTATAATAGCTAGGTTGGATTGTACTTATGCAGACAGGACATCGCTACGCCTTCTAAGCCTCATGCAATTTTTTTATTCGGACGTTGATGTACTAAACGGGCAGTGCATTCAAGTGGCCCAAACGACACCAAGCACGGGCTTGTTAACGCGCGGACCCAGGCAAAATGCAAACCCACCTCCCGCCCAACCGACCGAGGGGCGCGCCGCATAACGTGCGGTAACGAAGATCGCGAAACATATAAATACGAACAGACTAAATAAAAGTTCTACATAAATTAAACAATATACAAAAAACTATAGATTACACAGATAACATAAAATTGAAGTTCTAAGTACGGAAATAGAACTAGCATTACATATTAAATGATAAAGATTGTTATAATTAGAACATATGATACGAAAAGGGTTATGGATAGCATAGTTAGTGTTACAAACTTGAAGACAAAGGGGAAGTTTCTGGAATTTCTGATCGGAACTGCAAAACTAATCTGGCTAATTAATTCAGAAGAATCAATTTCGCCTTTAATTAGTTTGTGTAAAAAAATTACACCAAGCATGGTTCTACGATCAGAAAGAGAAGGAAGATTTATTAGTAAAAGTCTACTACGATAAGAAGGCAAGTGAGTATTAGGATTCCAGTTAAGACCCCGGAGTGCAAAGAGAAGAAATTGTTTTTGAACCGATTCTATTTGGGGACACCAAATACAAGACCCATATTCAAGAATAGGTCGAACAAGCGAAGTATATAGAGTTTTAGTAATGTAAGGATCGTTAAATTCTTTAGACCAACGCTTAATGAAACCCAGGACACCAAAGGCACGATTAACGGTGGAAAAGATATGTTTGTCAAACTTAAGCTTGGAATCTAAAAGGATACCCAAATCATCAACCGACTCAATTCGAACAAGCGGCTTACCATTAAGAATATAACTGTTAAAAAAAGGCATTCGCCTGTAAAAGGACATTACTTTACACTTACCACAATTAAGATTTAATAAATTTACCCGACACCAGGCTTGAAAACTGTCAAGATCAGTTTGCAACCTTTGACCAGATAAGAAATCAGTAGATGACAGACAAAGTTTAACATCATCGGCATACATCAGCACCCGAGAGTAATTTACGAGAGAAGGAAGGTCATTGATGAAAAGAGTAAATAATAAGGGGCCAAGATGACTTCCTTGTGGTACTCCAGAAGTAACTTGAACAGACTTAGAGACAAAGCCTTTGAAATAAACCTTTTGGGTTCTAAGAGTTAAATAGTTAGAAATCCAAAGAATTAAGTTATTTGGAAATCCTAGAAGATGAAGCTTGTGAAGTAAAAGAGAATGATTAACAGAATCAAAAGCCTTACTGAAATCAGTATAAATAACATCTGTTTGCATTTTAGATCGAAATCCCTTAATAATAAGAGAAGTAAATTCCAATAGGTTAGTGGTAGTAGATCTATATTTCACAAACCCATGCTGGCAGGGTGAAATTATAGATCTACATAAATGTTGAAGTTGAGAAGTTATTAATTTCTCAAAAATCTTAGGAATAGCAGACAACTTAGAAATACCTCTATAGTTCTCGACATTAGACTTGTTTCCTTTTTTATGGAGAGGAATAATAAATGATTCTTTCCAAATATTGGGGAAAGAACACAACTCCACGGACAATTTAAAAAGAACAAATAATGGCTTAAAAATACCTTCAGCACAGTACTTGAGCACACAGCCTGGTACTCCATCAGGTCCCGGAGAAAATACGGGGTTAATAGACTTCAAATCACGTAGAAGCGAGCTTTCAGTGATTAAAGGCCCAAAAATGCAATTGGAGTTAATTACCTGATAAGGATAAGGCTAAAGCAATTGATAAGGTTGTGAACTGTAAGTCGTTTGAAAAAATTCGGCAAAAAGATCGGCGATAGCCTGATCTGAGTCAGCTGTCTTTTTTTCAAAAAATACAGTTGATGGAAATGTTGATGACCTACGCTTCGCATTAACGAAGTTATAAAACCTTTTAGGATCCCGCTGAAACTGTAACCTACAGCTCCTGAGGTAGTTGTTATAACAGTGTAAATTAAGTGCAGAGAAGTTAGATCGGGCAATCAAATAGCGAGAGAAATCCGAGGAAGAGCCAAATTCCTTGAACTTTTTGTACAATCTCGACTTTCTATTTTTTAAGTTTATCAATTCACGTGTAAACCACACAGGTTTGTTAGACCTACGAGGGTTACAAAACGGGACACAACAATCAAATAATGAATTTAAGGTAGAATAAAAGTAATTGATTGCACAATCCATGTCTCTACACATGTACAGCTGGGACCAGTCAGTCTGGGATAGGAGCTGAGCAAGTTTAGTAAAATCGGTTTTCCGAAATTGTCGAACTCGCTCAGCCGGTTCTCTACTAGGGCTTGGCACACTGGCTGGTAAGTCAATCAACACCTCCAAAGTTGGGTGATAAGGATCTTCAGGAGTGGATATAGGTTCAGTACGGGAGACAGAATAGAATGAGGAATCCAAGACAAAAACAAGATCAAGCATTTTATGTGAAGAATTTGGGATATCATTGATTTGACACAATGACATCCCAAATAAACTTTCAATAAAATCGTGCTGAGATGTGGGAGTCAACACGCTAGAATCGGGACTTGAAGACCAGGTAGTTCCGGCGATATTAAAGTCACCAAGAACTACAAGAAAATCACGATCAGAAACCATAGATGAGACAGATTGTATAGCAGAAGCATGCAAAGAATAAATAGAAATATCGGAAGAAGGTGGAATATAAGAACAAGTAATATAAAAGCAAACAGGTGTTTAACACAACCGAATGAAAACACACGTCACAAATATAAAACTTGCAATTTAATAATTGCTAAGAACGAGGAAAGAAAAATTAACTGCGAGGCGCAAGAAAAAAACACGTCCGTTTGCGAAAGCGAAGCGAAGCGAGATACTTCGATGAAGTCGAGCAAAAGCTGACTCTCGTTACAAATAAAGTTACAATGACTCATGACCGAGGCGGCGCTGATCTTCTTAACAGAGATATTTGATCTGATGCATTACATGCATTTATTTTAGGGCTTAGTGAACTACTCGGGGCGATTGTTATCCCAGCTCAGCCGAAAGATTTGATCCGTCTGCTTTGGCTCTAGCCAGAGAAGCGGAGGCAAGCATTGAAAGAAGCATTTTCGCGACAACAAACGCTAAAGCCATCGAAGAGAGGGCACAGGCAACAGAAGCCAATAAGCATCGTGCGCAGTTCAAGCAGGGAAAAAATAACAGAGACGAGCGAGGACAAGAAAAAAACTCTCACTTTGTCAAGCGTAAGCAAAACAGCAATGGCCAAGAACAGAGTACGAAAGAAGATCAGGGACAAGCCTCAGAGCCCATGGATGTAGATTCCTCATCAAAGTTTAGGCAGCCCACTCAATTCGGGAAAGCTCAGACAAATAGTGCTCCGGCACAGAAACGAAATAACACGTCTGAACGCATTACAGGCCAAAGGCGTCAGCGGCTGAACAATGTTGTTCAGAGTGCCTCTGATACCCAAGAAAATAGCTATGAAAACCAAGCTACAGCCGAAGTTGGCGAGACAGAACGCGACAACGACTCGACATGCGGCAGCAATTCGTTGAATTTTTTAGTGCACGCTCCCGGCTACCAGTCATTAAGCGACAGCTGACTGGGAGAACAATAAGAATTTTAAAAGATACAGGCGCGGGAAAAAATTATGTAAGGCAGGTAAAGGAGCTGAAAACTATAATCCCTGGCGATGACCCTTTCACTGTGAGCTCAATACATGGCTCCAGTCAAATTAAAGATAAATGCCTAATGACAATCTTCGGGCAGACATCTCAATTTTTACTCTCTGTACCCATAAAATGGATAAAAAGGGGGTATTGTATTTGTGCAAAAGTATGTAACAGGCAGAAGGAGACATATCCGACCCTATAAAGTGTATATATTCTTGATCAGCGTCAAAAGAGATTTTGATGTGGCCATGTCCGTCTGTCTTTCCGTCTGTCCGTCTGTCCGTCCGTCCGTCCGTCCGTCTGTCCGTCTGTCCTTCTGTCCGTCCGTATGTATGGATCGCAAGGATCTCAGCAAATAGAAGAGTTAGAGACACCAAATTTGGAATGTAGGTTCGTGTATAGCCGGAGCAGGTGTGAGAGCGTCTTTTGTGTATGTGTGTCTGTATGTGTAAGTGTACGTAGATGCGATCGGAAATTTTTGACCTGGGTACAGGGAGTTTGGTAGTCGGGTATACTCGACTATAACATTCTTACTTGTTTTTACTTGACACACTCAGTACTTTTGATGCCATCATAGGGTTCGACCTCCTAAAACGGACGGGAGTAAATTTGATTTTGGTCAACAGCACGCTAGAGTAGAAGAACGTATCAGAACAGTTACAATACCACAATTGTGACAGCGTTAACTTCACTGACGTTAACGATATAGTGGTACCGAGTTCCATCAAAAAGGAATTCAAAACAAGTAAGAATGCTATAGTCGAGTATACCCGACTACGAAACTCCCTGTACCCAGGTCTAAAACATACAATCACATCTACGTCCACTTACACATACACACACACATACACAAAGACGCACGCACACAGGCGGCAAAAGCGACAGCGCAAGCGAGGCATTTTAATTGATGGCTGTGCTTCTTCTTCCCCCTCTCGCTGCATTACTGAATCTTCTTTCGTAAATAACTTCCGTGTTTATTATCCGATGAACTTGAAACTTAAACAGTAGATTAGGAGAGACTAAGGTATGCTACATGCCAAATCTAAAAGCTATATCTTGAAAATTGTTCCTGTAAAACGGTTTTTATCGATTTGCGGGGGAACGGGGTGAGATATCTGAAATATGAAACAAACTTGATCTGCGTATGGTATACAGGAACCTACATTTCAAAATTGGTGTCTCTAGCTCTTGTAGTTGCTGAGATCGACGCGTTCATACAGACGGACAGACGGCCAGACGGACAGACGGCCAGACGGACAGACGGACAGACAGACGGGCATGGCCAAATCGAAATCTCTTTTGATACTGATCAAGAATATATACACTTTATAGGGTCGGAGATGTCTCCTTCTGCCTGTTACATACATTTGCACAGATTTAGTACCCCCTTTTTACCCATTTTATGGGTACAGGGAGTAAAAATGATTCTAGAGAACATTAAGGTTTTTTCGACCTCTAAAGAGGCACTACCTTTCAACACCTCAGTATTCGCCACTATTCGTACGAAAGATAACGAACCTGTATATTCTAAGCTGTACCCACACCCTATGGGGGTGGCAGATTTCGTAAACAGCGAAATCAAACAGTTGTCAAAAGATGGCATAATAACGCCATCCAGGTCCCCATATAACAGCCCAACATGGGTGGTCGATAAAAAAGGAATTGATGCATTAAATTGATGGCATTAAAAACAAGCGGTTGGTAATAGATTTCAGGAAACTGAACGAGAGAACTATTCCTGATCGTTACCCAATACCATCCATTCCCATGATTCTAGCGAACTTGGGAAAGGCAAAATTTTTCACAACCTTAGACTTAAAGTCAGGCTACCATCAAATTTATCTAGCGGAACAAGACCGTGAAAAAACATCGTTTTCAGTGAACGGCGGTAAATATGAGTTTTGTCTCCTGCCTTTTAGCCTAAAAAATACAGGAAGCATTTTCCAAAGGATGACGTTCTATGTTGTGGTGGAGGACAGCGGTTAGTAATTAAACGCGGTAGCAGGTGAAACTTTAAATAAAACACTTTATTTTCACTTCACTAAAAATTCATATATTTCAGAGTATACTGGACTGTAGAGGTTGACAGTGTAACTTCAATTGAATATGCTAGGCTTACAGGGCTTAGCTGAAGGCTAAGTGAGCGCAGAAAGAGAGTATAGTTTGGAGACTTCTGTTATGCTCAGTGAGTGATGTTAGGCTGTGATAGGATGACATTTGCCATAAACATCCTCCCCCCCTTGCCACGTTAGGGCAAAAGAAAAAAAACATTAAACATTACAGGCTGCAGGAGCCAGAGAGGATCCACCCGAAGATCGTGTTGTGGGCTACTGGCAAGCCATTCTCGCTGGGGAGCAATCCGGGCAGAATGATCTTCTGGTACACCTCGGAGCCAAGCACTAGTGGGATCGTCGTTCTGCGGTAAAACAACTCATCCGCCAGAGAAATGTTTGTAAAACGCCTCTTTATCTCGGCAGGCAGGTCTTTGTCGGGAGTCCTGGCCTGCATATGGGGTTCCATCTTAAGGACAACCTCGAGTTTGAAGGATTTGTTCTTTGCTCGGATAATAGCCGTACATGCCCTGTCTGCGCCCACGCGAGTGACGGAAAGCCCTAGGGCTATTGCCAGTGAAGCGTTGATGCGACTTACGGAACAGCAGGAATCTATAATGGCGCGCGTTTCAAAATGCTTCGTGCCGTTGTCCAGCAGCACCACAGCTGTTGGTAGCACGCTGATGGATCGGGTTTGCAAAAGTGCTTGAAGTGACGGCACTGGAGCTGCCGGCCTCATGCGCGAAGCAGCTGATGGTGAGCGCGTCCGTTGTCCATCTGAGCGCGGAGAGCGCGAAGTGCGGGCTTGATCACCAATGTGGAGGAGGGTGCGATGGTCCTTGCCGCAAATCAGACATTTGTCATTGGTCCGGCAGGACTTACCGGAGTACTGGTGAGCGAGGCAGTTCGAGCAGTATTTGTTGATGAGGACTGCTCGCAGGCGCTTCTCAGCGGATAGCCGGAGGAAGCGGTGGCACTTACGAAGTGCATGGACCTTACGGCAGACTCTGCAGCGGAAAGAATCAACTCCGCGTGGTCGGGGGCTGTTTGATCGTGGTGTAGGAGCCATGTTGCTGATGGTGAAGATGAGATAATGAATATGTTAGTCAGATACGGCGCTGAATTCAGTGACATAACACGATTGTTAGTTGATTACTGGGAATGTATGGATGACATTCTAAATGAGGTGGTTGTGGAAAAGGATATCTTGGAATTATTCGGAGACCTGAGATTCAGTCGGAAGAAGAATCAGTTTTGCAATTGGCCTGCGGATGACACCACGAGCGGTGCGCACATCTACCACGCGAACCCTGCCGTCTGTGCCGAGGCAGGTGGCCTGTATACGGCCGAGGCGCCATTCATTGGTAGGGAGATTATCATCCTTGATAACCACCATGTCATCAATTTGAAGATCTCTTGTAGGGGCTTGCCATTTGTTTCGCTTGTGGAGCTCTTTTAAATATTCGCTTTTCCAGCGAAAACAAAATTGCTGATGGAGAGCCTTCAGATGCTGCCAGCGGTTGATTATCGACCCGGTGCTTTCTTTGGCTTCTGGCTCGCAAATAGCAAGGAGTGGACCACCTACGAGGAAGTGGCCTGGACTTAGGGCCAATAGGTCGGTCGGGTCCTCCGACATGCGGGAAATCGGCCTGGAGTTAAGGCATGCTTCGATTTTGACCAAGAGAGTCGAAAGTTCCTCAAATGTGTATTTGGTCGATGAAGTGGATTTGTAGAAGTGGGTCTTCAAGCTTTTGACCCCTGCTTCCCATAAGCCTCCCATATGTGGAGCGCCAGGAGGATTAAAATGCCAAGTTAGGTTCTGGTGGCTATACTTGGACGTGACAAGCTCTTTAGTTGCTTCTAAAAAGTCCTTGGAAAGGACGGATGAGGCTTCTACAGATGTTTTGCCGTTGTCGGAATGCATATGCTGTGGACAGCCGCGTCTTGCTGCAAAACGTGAAAACGCAGCCAAGAACCTCTCAGAAGTCAGATCTGTGGTCGCTTCTAGGTGGATCGCCTTCGTGCTGAAGCACACGCAGACACAGTGATTTTGCACGCTCGACCAACGTAACTCTTTATTTCAAAAGGTCCGGCGAAATCTACACCCGTGTGTGTGAAAGGTCTGGAAAAGGTTGCTCTGGATGTTGGTAGATCGCCCATGAGTTGGGTCTGGAGTTTCCGTCGATGGATGACGCAGACCTTACAAGAATTGATGGTGGATTTTACCAAGACCTTCAGCTTCGGAATCCAGAACTTAGTTCTTATGAGGCGCATCACCAACTGGTTGCCCCCATGAAGTGAAATCTGATGGGTGAATCGGAGAAGGAGGCGTGAAAAATCGCAATTGGATGGAATAGTAATAGGATGCTGCTCGTCATAGCCCAGAGACTCAGACGCTCTCACACGTCGGAGGATACCTCTTTTGTCGATAAAAGGGTTCAGATAGAGAATATTGCTCGACTTTGGAATTTGCTTCTTTTCTAGCAAACAGCAATACTCCTGTGGATACGCTTGGCGTTGAGTATGCTCGATAAGCAAGCTCTGAGCTCCCGTAAGCTCTTCGTGACTGAGCTCGACGGGGAAATGGATCGTTGATTTTCTGCAACGTTGGATAAAACGTGAGACATATACGAAGGATCGCAAGGCCTTATTAAAACTGGAGAACTGTTCCAGCAAATTATAGGATGGTAACCGTGAGACGTTACACTTTACTGCTCGTTGCTCTGTGTCGGTGTCGTGTATGGCGACAGGAGTTGGCCATTGGTCCTGTGGTAGCTGCAACCATTCCGGTCCGTGCCACCACAGAGTGCTGCTTAGTAGGTCTTGCGGAGAAACCCCGCGACTCGCTAAGTCAGCTGGATTATGCTCGGATCGAACATGGGACCATTTACCGTCGTTGGAGGTGATTTTAACTACACGATTAGCGACGAAAGTTGTCCATTTGCATGCGGGTTTGTCCAACCAAGCAAGGACGATGGTGGAGTCTGTCCATTAATAAGACTCAAAACAATGGTCAGGAAGCTGTGGGATAAGCGCAGCATCTTGGCACGAACTATGACAGGTGCTAGCCATCCTGCAGGATCAAATAATCTTGTGATCTGGGATAGCACCTCTCGTTTAGTGGGTGAGGGTTTGGAAAGTATTTCGGAAGGTGTGAAAAAGAAGTCATCAGTGGTGGCTTGCCACCTGATGCCCAATGTCTTTGCAACGCTAGCCTCTTCGATTTCAAGGAAATCAGCACAAAGTAAGTGGTCCCGGGGAATATGTTTCAACACGTCTTTGTTGTTAGATGTCCACTTTCTTAAAGGAAATCCGGCGCTGTCAAGGGCCGAGCGGAGTTGTGATATAGCTGTAATTGCTTGTTGCTACGAATGTGCCCCTGCTAGGACATCATCGACATACATAAAATTGGAAACTATGTCGGAAGCAAGTGGAAACTGTGGTTGAATATCGCGAGCAAGTTGCTGAAGTACGCGAATCGCAAGGTACGGAGAGCAATTCACGCCAAAAGTTACTGTTTTGAGTTCGAAGTCGCAGAGTTCTACGTTCTCATTTCGGATTCTCTGCTATGGAGTGTGTTTTGGATCAACCAGTATTTGCTGATACATCTTCGTTATATCGGCATTAAAAACGTAGCGATAGAGCCGCCACTTTAGGATCTGAATCGTTAGATCTGCTTGGAGTACTGGTCCCGTATGTAGGGTGTCATTTAGACTTTTCCCATTGGAAGACGGGCTGGAGGCGTTGAAAACAACGCGGACCTTTGTAGTGGTGCTGTCGGGCTTAAACACAGCATGGTGTGGCAAATAGAAATTGTTTGGGATGTTTGGGGGAACTTGAATCATATGACCCAAATCCAGATACTCCTGAATCACGGAGTCGTACTGCGCTTTCAAAGGAAGGTTTCTCTTTAAACGGCTCTCGTTCTTGAGGAACTGCGCCAGTGCGATGGACCTTGAATGTCCCAAGTCGATGTGATCAGGTTCTCGGACAGGTAGTGTAACTACGTATCTGTCATTCTCGTTTCTCACGGTCGTGTGGACAAAATTCTTCTCACAGAAGGAGTCGGAATCTTTCGAGGGCTTAACTGGAAGGTCCTCCACCTCGCAGAATTTGGTGAGAATTTGGTCCAACTGTGATTCATTAGTCACTGTCAGTCGAGTTGAAAAGGACGAGATTGCATTGGATGCGGTCTTTGAAACTGGGCCGGTAAGGATCCAGCCGAAAATAGTTTCCTGACCTAATAATGTGCCACATATATTTGAACGCGAGCCGCCTAGAAGAATGGAAGGAAGGATATCAACGCCAATACCAGCGGGGAGGCTCGGGCGATTGTGTCTGAGTCACCTTTGACAAATGATGGCTTCCATTCAGCCTGGGCCAATCTGCTCGAGCGTTTCGAAAACCGGAGATTGCTGGTCAATAGTCAGCTCAAGGTCCTGCTTAATTTACAGCCAATCACCCATGAATCTGGAGTGGCGATCCAAAAGCTTCAGAGCACCATCCAAGATTGCTTAACCGCGCTTAAATTATATGAAATCAACACTGAGCACTGGGATTGTATTCTCGTGTTCCTTTGCGCCTCCAAACTACCCAAACTCGCACGTGCTTTATGGGAACAGTCCATCCTGAGAAAGCGTGACATTTCAACATGGCCTTAAATGAATACGTTCCTCCTAGATCGCTATAGCACTCTCGAAGCAATAGGCGAGCTTGAACCCAGCACGAGTACGCAAGCTCAATCCAGACCAGTTCTTGGCTGCGTTTTCACGTTTTGCAGCAAGACGCGGCTGTCCACAGCATATGCATTCTGACAACGGCAAAACATTTGTAGGAGCCCCATCCGTCCTTTCCAAGGACTTTTTAGAAGCAACTAAAGAGCTTGTCACGTCCAAGTATAGCCACCAGAACCTAACTTGGCATTTTAATCCTCCTGGCGCTCCACATATGGGAGGCTTATGGGAAGCAGGGGTCAAAAGCTGCAAGACCCACTTCTACAAATCCACTTCGTCGACCAAATAAACATTTGAGGGACTTTCGACTCTCTTGGCCAAAATCGAAGCATGCCTTAACTCCAGGCCGATTTCCCCCATGTCGGAGGACCCGACCGACCTATTGGCCCTAAGTCCAGGCCACTTCCTCGTAGGTGGTCCACTCCTTGCTATTTGCGAGCCAGAAGCCAAAGAAAGCACAGGGTCGATAATCAACCGCTGGCAGCATCTGAAGGCTCTCCATCAGCAATTTTGTTTTCGCTGGAAAAGCGAATATTTAAAAGAGCTCCACAAGCGAAACAAATGGCAAGCCCCTACAAGAGATCTTCAAATTGATGACATGGTGGTTATCAAGGAAGATAATCTCCCTACCAATGAATGAAGCCTCGGCCGTATACAGGCCACCTGCCACGGCAGACTCTGCAGCGGAAAGAATCAACTCCGCGTGGTCGGGGGCTGTTTGATCGTGGTGTAGGAGCCATGTTGCTGATGGTGAAGATGAGATAATGAATATGTTAGTTAGATCACAGGACCAGATGTTTATTGCAAATGTCATCCTATCACAGCCTAACATCACTCACCGAGCATAACAGAAGTCTCCAAACTATCCTCTCATTCTGCGCTCACTTAGCCTTCAGCTAAGCCGTGTAAGCCTAGCATATTCAATTGAAGGTACACTGTCAACCTCTACAGTCCAGTATACTCTGAAATATATGAATTTTTAGTGAAGTGAAAATAAAGTGTTTTATTTAAAGTTTCACCTGCTACCGCGTTTAATTACTAACCGCTGTCCTCCACGACCACATTTGGTCCTTCGAGCCGGATCTTTTTTAAATTCCGCTCGCCCCAGCAAGCTACAGGATAAGCAACATAGGTAATTATTCCAATTAGCTAATAAGAAAAATTACATACCGCCATTTTGGCCGCCATATTTTTTCCACCAAGACGGAACAGTTTCTCGTTCGAGTAGTTCTAATAAGAATTGATTTATAGCTCTTCCAACTACAAAAACAATTATTACAAAATTATTCCGAATTTAAAAGTGAATCTATATACATATACACCGCGGCACATATATTACATACATACATTGATGCCACTGATCGACATTGGCACCAACATACATATGTGCGCAAGTATGTACATACATATGTACATACATATAATTTCATCACTTACCAGCTATATAACATCACTTTTTATTTTTATGACACAATTAACAATTTTTTAACAATTCACTGTGCTAATATCCCAAGCTGAAAACTCCAAGCATATATATATACATTAATAGCCTGTTTCCACGACATCATATTTCCACATTTTTCGTCATATTTCTGATTTTGGAAAAATGTCACATATTTCCTGTAGAAAATCCCATAAGAAAAAAATGACAAATTCGTCATATTTTTAATATGATGCCATTCGCCCCGGCATTTTTTAGTATTTTATTATCGAACTCACGATCTTTATCGATTAACTGGTGCAAAGGTAAACAATGACGAGTTGTGCGCCAAAATTAATTTTTAAAATAAATAGAAAAATGCTTATATCTTAATGTTCCTGTATTTAGTAAGGATGAGGTTAAAAGGGAAGGTTTATCCGGAGGTGCACCCTCGAACTGGCAACATTTTGACAAGGTACACCGCCTTTTAGGAGCATTGAAGTTTGTGCACTTCACAGGTGTGCAGTCGCAATTTCATTGCAAATTTCTCCCATCTCCGCATCCCAGACATCTTCCAACTGTTCAAAACCGTACGAACACATCGCAACTAAATGCCTATTGATATGCAACTTTGACTTTTTACAGTTCTGCCATTATTTGCCATATTTTTCACTTTTTGTGAATATTTTCATCAAAACAAGCCGAACAGCTGATTTATTTCGGGCAAATGACAAATTGCACATATGACCGTGGAAACACCATCATCCACATTTTTTAAATGTGACATTTTTTGGCTGTCGTGGAAACAGGCTATAAGTGTTGTGTTTATTCCTACTAACACTTAGATGCATGTACGCATACACTTGTTGCACGCACTTGTTATAAAAACACCGAATAATATAAAATAATATCGACACCGGCCAACGCAAAGAGTTTAAATCAATTTTCATTAACCGGCCGCATAAATTAATAAACTATTAAACAAAGGTAAACAAGTGATGTGTTTTTCCGATACAGTAACGAGTCGAGTACTAATAAAATATTTGCACACACTCGACTGCAGCACGGAATAAATCCAAATAACAACTTTATTTGGCGTTGTATTATTTTTTGTGTTCATTGTTATAACAATAAAAAAAATTAATTAATATAAACAAATCCAAATACTAATACTTTACAAATTTAACACATCATACACATTTAATACCCCAACTATCGATCAACTACAACTATCGGCTTCGATTTTTTTTTCATTATTGCACACTAATTGATTTGGACCGTTTCCACTGCCTATGTTTGCGTCCGTGCAGTGTTAAATTCTACGTTAGAATTCGCCGATTAAATATTTGTGAACAATCCCGGTTTATTAAAATAATTTATATACATATAAAAAAAAATATATATCGACAGTCAAGTATTTTGCAAAATTATGCAACTTCACATATTATATATATTTTATATATGTGTATTATTTTATTAACATTGAATAAGGAACCACTATTTTTTGTTATCGTGGTGTTCCATACAGTCCATTCGTTCCGCAACTCTTTTTTCGATCAATGTGCGATTAATTCCTTGCTTTTCGTCTCTAAATCTCGGTGTGCTCTCAAATTCAGTAGCTTACACGTTGTATGCCAACTGGAAAAGAAGAAGAAAGCAAGCACAAATTATCAGTCCCGTCACCAACCACCTCCAAAGCTTCTTCTTCTCTGCCTTCCGTTCCCACGAACAAAAAGGGATCATCGCCCCATACCAGCAGTGTCTCTCCTGCATCCACGTCAAGGACCTTAATTAAGTCACCTCAAAGGGGAAACCAAACTCCATTGATCACGGTCAAGCCGCCGATTAAGACTAAAACTGAGTCATCTGTGACCACTGCCGGACGCTCAAAGACATCTCCTAGTCAAAAACCAAGTCCGATAACCACCCAAGCAAAAGGCAAAATGATTACCGACGCTAGCGAGCGACCTCTATCCGACAGAGCCTTGATGAAGTTTCTTGCGGTTACCGATAGGTTAAGCCAGTTCGAGGCTAAGGTGAATACTCCAGGGGGCACTAATCCGTCCCAATGTATGTGTCAGGTCCATTTCGACCAAGTAAGAACCTTGTGGGATACGGTCGAAAAGGAGTATGAGGTCTGAGGTATGAGGTATGAGGTATGAGGTATGAGGTATTCGGAGACCTGAGATTCAGTCGGAAGAAGAATCAGTTTCGCAATTGGCCTGCGGATGACACCACGAGCGGTGCGCACATCTACCACGCGAACCCTGCCGTCTGTGCCGAGGCAGGTGGCCTGTATACGGCCGAGGCGCCATTCATTGGTAGGGAGATTATCATCCTTGATAACCACCATGTCATCAATTTGAAGATCTCTTGTAGGGGCTTGCCATTTGTTTCGCTTGTGGAGCTCTTTTAAATATTCGCTTTTCCAGCGAAAATAAAATTGCTGATGGAGAGCCTTCAGATGCTGCCAGCGGTTGATTATCGACCCGGTGCTTTCTTTGGCTTCTGGCTCGCAAATAGCAAGGAGTGGACCACCTACGAGGAAGTGGCCTGGACTTAAGGCCAATAGGTCGGTCGGGTCCTCCGACATGGGGGAAATCGGCCTGGAGTTAAGGCATGCTTCGATTTTGACCAAGAGAGTCGAAAGTTCCTCAAATGTGTATTTGGTCGATGAAGTGGATTTGTAGAAGTGGGTCTTCAAGCTTTTGACCCCTGCTTCCCATAAGCCTCCCATATGTGGAGCGCCAGGAGGATTAAAATGCCAAGTTAGGTTCTGGTGGCTATACTTGGACGTGACAAGCTCTTTAGTTGCTTCTAAAAAGTCCTTGGAAAGGACGGATGAGGCTCCTACAAATGTTTTGCCGTTGTCGGAATGCATATGCTGTGGACAGCCGCGTCTTGCTGCAAAACGTGAAAAAGCAGCCAAGAACCTCTCAGAAGTCAGATCTGTGGTCGCTTCTAGGTGGATCGCCTTCGTGCTGAAGCACACGCAGACGCAGTGATTTTGCACGCTCGACCAACGTAACTCTTTATTTCAAAAGGTCCGGCGAAATCTACACCCGTGTGTGTGAAAGGTCTGGAAAAGGTTGCTCTGGATGTTGGTAGATCGCCCATGAGTTGGGTCTGGAGTTTCCGTCGATGGATGACGCAGACCATACAAGAATTGATGGTGGATTTTACCAAGACCTTCAGCTTCGGAATCCAGAACTTAGTTCTTATGAGGCGCATCACCAACTGGTTGCCCCCATGAAGTGAAATCTGATGGGTGAATCGGACAAGGAGGCGTGAAAAATCGCAATTGGATGGAATAGTAATAGGATGCTGCTCGTCATAGCCCAGAGACTCAGACGCTCTCACACGTCCACATGATCGGAGGATACCTCTTTTGTCGATAAAAGGGTTCAGATAGAGAATATTGCTCGACTTTGGAATTTGCTTCTTTTCTAGCAAACAGCAATACTCCTGTGGATACGCTTGGCGTTGAGTATGCTCGATAAGCAAGCTCTGAGCTCCCGTAAGCTCTTCGTGACTGAGCTCGACGGGGAAATGGATCGTTGATTTTCTGCAACGTTGGATAAAACGTGAGACATATACGAAGGATCGCAAGGCCTTATTAAAACTGGAGAACTGTTCCAGCAAATTATAGGATGGTAACCGTGAGACGTTACACTTTACTGCTCGTTGCTCTGTGTCGGTGTCGTGTATGGCGACAGGAGTTGGCCATTGGTCCTGTGGTAGCTGCAACCATTCCGGTCCGTGCCACCACAGAGTGCTGCTTAGTAGGTCTTGCGGAGAAACCCCGCGACTCGCTAAGTCAGCTGGATTATGCTCGGATCGAACATGGGACCATTTACCGTCGTTGGAGGTGATTTTAACTACACGATTAGCGACGAAAGTTGTCCATTTGCATGCGGGTTTGTCCAACCAAGCAAGGACGATGGTGGAGTCTGTCCATTAATAAG
Source organism: Hirtodrosophila confusa (assembly GCA_035043065.1). Lineage (NCBI taxonomy): Eukaryota > Metazoa > Arthropoda > Insecta > Diptera > Drosophilidae > Hirtodrosophila > Hirtodrosophila confusa. The sequence continues at coordinate 150,993 of JAWNNI010000193.1, forward strand.
ACTCAAAACAATGGTCAGGAAGCTGTGGGATAAGCGCAGCATCTTGGCACGAACTATGACAGGTGCTAGCCATCCTGCAGGATCAAATAATCTTGTGATCTGGGATAGCACCTCTCGTTTAGTGGGTGAGGGTTTGGAAAGTATTTCGGAAGGTGTGAAAAAGAAGTCATCAGTGGTGGCTTGCCACCTGATGCCCAATGTCTTTGCAACGCTAGCCTCTTCGATTTCAAGGAAATCAGCACAAAGTAAGTGGTCCCGGGGAATATGTTTCAACACGTCTTTGTTGTTAGATGTCCACTTTCTTAAAGGAAATCCGGCGCTGTCAAGGGCCGAGCGGAGTTGTGATATAGCTGTAATTGCTTGTTGCTACGAATGTGCCCCTGCTAGGACATCATCGACATACATAAAATTGGAAACTATGTCGGAAGCAAGTGGAAACTGTGGTTGAATATCGCGAGCAAGTTGCTGAAGTACGCGAATCGCAAGGTACGGAGAGCAATTCACGCCAAAAGTTACTGTTTTGAGTTCGAAGTCGCAGAGTTCTTCGTTCTCATTTCGGAATAGGATTCTCTGCTATGGAGTGTGTTTTGGATCAACCAGTATTTGCTGATACATCTTCGTTATATCGGCATTAAAAACGTAGCGATAGAGCCGCCACTTTAGGATCTGAATCGTTAGATCTGCTTGGAGTACTGGTCCCGTATGTAGGGTGTCATTTAGACTTTTCCCATTGGAAGACGGGCTGGAGGCGTTGAAAACAACGCGGACCTTTGTAGTGGTGCTGTCGGGCTTAAGCACGGCATGGTGTGGCAAATAGAAATTGTTTGGGATGTTTGGGGGAACTTGAATCATATGACCCAAATCCAGATACTCCTGAATCACGGAGTCGTACTGCGCTTTCAAAGGAAGGTTTCTCTTTAAACGGCTCTCGTTCTTGAGGAACTGCGCCAGTGCGATGGACCTTGAATGTCCCAAGTCGATGTGATCAGGTTCTCGGACAGGTAGTGTAACTACGTATCTGTCATTCTCGTTTCTCACGGTCGTGTGGACAAAATTCTTCTCACAGAAGGAGTCGGAATCTTTCGAGGGCTTAACTGGAAGGTCCTCCACCTCGCAGAATTTGGTGAGAATTTGGTCCAACTGTGATTCATTAGTCACTGTCAGTCGAGTTGAAAAGGACGAGATTGCATTGGATGCGGTCTTTGAAACTGGGCCGGTAAGGATCCAGCCGAAAATAGTTTCCTGACCTAATAATGTGCCACATATATTTGAACGCGAGCCGCCTAGAAGAATGGAAGGAAGGATATCAACGCCAATACCAGCGGGGAGGCTCGGGCGATTGTGTCTGAGTCACCTTTGACAAATGATGGCTTCCATTCAGCCTGGGCCAATCTGCTCGAGCGTTTCGAAAACCGGAGATTGCTGGTCAATAGTCAGCTCAAGGTCCTGCTTAATTTACAGCCAATCACCCATGAATCTGGAGTGGCGATCCAAAAGCTTCAGAGCACCATCCAAGATTGCTTAACCGCGCTTAAATTATATGAAATCAACACTGAGCACTGGGATTGTATTCTCGTGTTCCTTTGCGCCTCCAAACTACCCAAACTCGCACGTGCTTTATGGGAACAGTCCATCCTGAGAAAGCGTGACATTTCAACATGGCCTTAAATGAATACGTTCCTCCTAGATCGCTATAGCACTCTCGAAGCAATAGGCGAGCTTGAACCCAGCACGAGTACGCAAGCTCAATCCAGACCAGTTCTTGGCTGCGTTTTCACGTTTTGCAGCAAGACGCGGCTGTCCACAGCATATGCATTCTGACAACGGCAAAACATTTGTAGGAGCCCCATCCGTCCTTTCCAAGGACTTTTTAGAAGCAACTAAAGAGCTTGTCACGTCCAAGTATAGCCACCAGAACCTAACTTGGCATTTTAATCCTCCTGGCGCTCCACATATGGGAGGCTTATGGGAAGCAGGGGTCAAAAGCTGCAAGACCCACTTCTACAAATCCACTTCGTCGACCAAATAAACATTTGAGGGACTTTCGACTCTCTTGGCCAAAATCGAAGCATGCCTTAACTCCAGGCCGATTTCCCCCATGTCGGAGGACCCGACCGACCTATTGGCCCTAAGTCCAGGCCACTTCCTCGTAGGTGGTCCACTCCTTGCTATTTGCGAGCCAGAAGCCAAAGAAAGCACAGGGTCGATAATCAACCGCTGGCAGCATCTGAAGGCTCTCCATCAGCAATTTTGTTTTCGCTGGAAAAGCGAATATTTAAAAGAGCTCCACAAGCGAAACAAATGGCAAGCCCCTACAAGAGATCTTCAAATTGATGACATGGTGGTTATCAAGGAAGATAATCTCCCTACCAATGAATGAAGCCTCGGCCGTATACAGGCCACCTGCCACGGCAGACTCTGCAGCGGAAAGAATCAACTCCGCGTGGTCGGGGGCTGTTTGATCGTGGTGTAGGAGCCATGTTGCTGATGGTGAAGATGAGATAATGAATATGTTAGTTAGATCACAGGACCAGATGTTTATTGCAAATGTCATCCTATCACAGCCTAACATCACTCACCGAGCATAACAGAAGTCTCCAAACTATCCTCTCATTCTGCGCTCACTTAGCCTTCAGCTAAGCCGTGTAAGCCTAGCATATTCAATTGAAGGTACACTGTCAACCTCTACAGTCCAGTATACTCTGAAATATATGAATTTTTAGTGAAGTGAAAATAAAGTGTTTTATTTAAAGTTTCACCTGCTACCGCGTTTAATTACTAACCGCTGTCCTCCACGACCACATTTGGTCCTTCGAGCCGGATCTTTTTTAAATTCCGCTCGCCCCAGCAAGCTACAGGATAAGCAACATAAGTAATTATTCCAATTAGCTAATAAGAAAAATTACATACCGCCATTTTGGCCGCCATATTTTTTCCACCAAGACGGAACAGTTTCTCGTTCGAGTAGTTCTAATTAGAATTGATTTATAGCTCTTCCAACTACAAAAACAATTATTACAAAATTATTCCGAATTTAAAAGTGAATCTATATACATATACACCGCGGCACATATATTACATACATGGTTAGGTTAGGTTAGGTTGCGGTGGCTGGAGCAGAGACCCACTCCACACTTGGGCCAGGAATTGGCCCCTTGTGATACCACATAATGTCTTTTAAACATTTTATTCCCCCTTAAACCAATTTGATGATTTCAAGAATCTAAGGATACTGTAAATCCCAACCTCGGATACGTCCGATAGTGTATCAAAACTGTAGTGTCCCAAGTGCTGGAACCTTCTCCTGCTGAGTGCAGGACAGTGACACAGCAGATGTTCTACGCTCTCTATTTCTTCTACAATACCACAACTTCTGCAAAAGTCATGGTGTGGTACTCCCAGTCTGTTAGCGTGAGTCCCTATAAGGCAGTGGCCTGTGAGAGCCCCTATTATTATCGAGATGTGGGATCTCCTATGTTTGATCAAAGCAGATGTGCGCTTTGTGTCAAGGGTAGGCCAAGTGAGTTTGGAGACCGTGCATGTAGTGAGATTACTCCAGCGTTCGGCGGTTAGACGCCTGGTGTACTCCTTACTAAGCAGCCTGAATGTGGACAGAGGCATGCCGACGCTGCTCCTCTCAGCGAGGAGTATATCGTTGGTGCCTTGCCTGGCCAGTTCATCTGCCAATTCGTTTCCTTCAATATTACGGTGTCCAGGCACCCATACGAGGTTGATACTGAGCTGTTGGGCTATCTCGTTTAGAGATTGGCGACACTCAGTGAGTGAGACTGCGTTGTTGGTGCATGAATCAAGCGCCTTTAAGGCGGCTTGACTGTCTGAGTAGATGTAGATATTCCCTGCACTGATGTTAAGCGAGCGCAGGCAGAGGGTGGCTTCCTGGATGGCCCTCACCTCTGCCTGATACACGCTACAGTGGTCGGGAAGACGGAAACTGGTTCTGATTCCTAAATCGGGGCAATATACACCGCCGCCCACACGTTCTTCCAGCTTCGACCCATCAGTGAAGATTCTGATCGAGCCTGGTACATGTTGAACCGGCTTTTCCCAGTCTAAACGGCTAGGAACGCACACTCTGTATAACTTGTCGAAAGTCAGTTTAGGTGTGCAATAGTCTGTAAAGGGGGGAATCCGAGGTATGGACTTAAGAACTACGGTATGCCCCGTGGTGCCTGTCGTCCAGTTGTTGGATTCCCTGAGTCTAATGGCTGAGTTTCTAGCTAATTCTTTGGACAGTAGATCCAGCGGTATTAGATGAAGCATGATGTTCAGGGCTTCGGTTGGAGTGGTGCGTAGGGCACCGCTGATGCAGATTTCTGCACTTCTTTGAACTTTATGGATTGTTTTGAGGTTGGATGGTAGATCAAGTGCGGGCCACCACACTAGCACTCCATAAAGTAGGATGGGTCGGATGACTGCTGTGTACAGCCAGTGGACTATGCGTGGAGAGAAGCCCCATCTGGTACCAATGGCCTTCTTGCAAGCAAAAAGAGCAGTGGTTGCCTTGCATACCCTCTGCTTTATATTTTCTTTCCAGTGTAGTTTGCTATCCAGTACTACACCTAAGTACTTCGCCTGAGAGCTCTGGGTAAGAATCGTGTTATTGATTCTAGGGAGGTTTAAACTCGGGGGTTTATATTTCCTAGTGAAGAGAACGAGCTCTGTCTTGCTCGGATTCACGCCTAGACCACAGGTTTTGGTCCATTTTACTAAAGTATTGAGTGCTGATTGCATTCTGTCGCAGAGGGTTTGCGGAAATTTACCTTGGGTTAGGATTGCAACATCATCCGCGTAGGCTACCGCCACATGCCCCTCCTCCTCCAGCGTACATAGCAGTTGGTTTATCGCCAGTACCCATAGAAGTGGAGATAGGACACCTCCCTGAGGAGTGCCTCTACTGACGCACCTACTGATCGAGGACTCTCCTAAGCATGAGCTCACTGTCCTGCTGGTGAGCAGCAGTCCTATGAGCTCTACCAGGGGGTCCTCAACCCCCAGACTCGTCAGTGCGGAGGTGATAGCTATTGGAAGAATGTTGTTAAAGGCTCCTTCTATGTCTAGGAAGGTCACCAGGCTGTATTCTTTGACACTGAGCGATCTCTCGATGCGAGAGACCAAAGAGTGCAGAGCTGTCTCGGTAGACATGCCCTTGGTGTATGCGTGCTGTGTACGCGAAAGTAGGGAGGGGTTAATGAAGTTTCTAAGATGTACATCTAAAATCCTTTCGAGGGTTTTTAAGAGAAAGGAGGAAAGACTGATTGGTCTGAAATCATTCGGTTTGACGTGGGAAGGTTTTCCTGCCTTGGGTATAAAGACTACTTTCGTTTCCCTCCATGCTAGAGGAATATGGTTTGTCGTAAGACATCCTGTGAAGATGCTACGAAGCCACGCTATGATGTAGCTGAGGCTATGTTGGAGTTGAGCTGGGTAAATGTTGTCTGGACCCGGTGATTTAAAGGGCTTGAAGGTGCTGATTGCCCACCCAATTTTGCGATCGGTTATTATTACGTTAGTCATGTTTGTTCGGCTATGATAGCTTTGTGTCGCTGGTCGCGGTGCTTGAGAACACCCTGGAAAGTGGGTATTTAGTAGAAGTTCGAGTGTTTGCGAACTGGATTCTGCCCACGATCCGTCGTTCCTTTGTAGAAGCCCTGGGGGGGTTGGGGAGGAGGCTAGAATCTTCCTTAAACGTGATGCGTCAGAGGTGGATTCAATAGTACTGCAAAAATTGGCCCACGAGGCCCTCTTTGCCTTTCTTAAAGCTTTTTTGTAACTATTTAGCTCGTTCTTGTACTGGGCCCAGGTAGTGTCAAGCGTCGTACTTTTTGCATGATTAAAAGTTCTCCTGCACTTTGTTTTGAGTGTATCGAGATCTGAGGACCACCATGATGGCTTGAAGGATTCTTTGGGGGTTATTTTTGGGCAAGATTTGTCCAGGGCGTCGTTACAAACCTTTGTTAGGGTGTCGACCAAGGAGTCTACCTCTGCTGCATTTTTCGGAATAAGGGGCGGGGTTTGAGCCAGGTTTTTCCTAAGTAGTCGCATGTATTTACCCCAGTTTAGGTTAGTACTAAGAAGAAAGTCAAAAAGTAACTCACCCCTTTCGTTGGTGTTTGTACTTCCCCATTGTGTGTGATGCGCGTTTGCATCTCCTCCCATGATGATGCTCGTCCTCGTGCCTGCACTTTGTGAGACCAGGTCACGGAATTTGGTCGATGGAATACTTCCCTCGGTGTCGTGAGGAAGGTAGAAGGAGACCAGCCTGTAAGATTTAGCCACCAGTTCAAGGCTGGCTACCGTGATGTCTCCATCACTGAACTGGGAGAGCAGAAAAGCATTGTAACGTTTTTTTATTAATAAGCAAGTTCTTATTTTGCCCTTACCGGAGCTGTAAAATAGGGTATATTTTGGAGTCCTCAAGCCACAGACCCTGTCAGCAGCGATCCATGGCTCTTGGACCATCACCACATCCACCACGCCAGGTGCTAGGCGCAGCAGAAGCGCAGCCGAGGCTGCCCTACTGTGATGCAGATTTATTTGGAGTATCTGCATCAAGTAGGGCAGCACTCCTCTCCGTGATCGTCCTATCCGCTTCGTCGGCTGATGTCTCGCCTAGGAGCTCTCTTTCAGAATACAGCAGGCCCAGTGACCCACCGTAGTCCGAGCCCGAGGAGACGTAGCCGTCGATACTGCCCTGAGGGACAGCATCTTCGGCCTCCATCTCCTCGGCCTCGCTCGGTGGGTCCACCGACTCTGCCTCGACGCAGCTGGCCAGGTCCGCCTGCGCACCGGCGTCGGATTTGTACACCTTCACGCCAACCTTCCCGAACGAGTAGCAGATGCTACCGCTCTTTCTCTCCAGATGTACCAAGCTCTCGTTGTCTATCTGGAAGACAACCTGCATGGAGGCACGGTTTGTCTTCTCTATCTTGAGAACCCTCCAGTTGGACGCAGGCATGTCCGGATTGCACAGCCTGACCATCTCCAATATGTCATTAGGCTCCGAGGGTTCGCACGGTAGCCAAGCCCTTGCTCTGGGTCTCGAGGGGATGTCTTTTGCACCCACTGCCGCAAGTTTCGCGCCGGGGTAAACCTCCCCAAGTTTCTCAACAGCAGCCTTGTAGAGCTGCGCCGACCTTTCGTCCCCGCAAGCGATCAGCTTGATGGTCCCTTGGAACCAGCCAGCATCCTCGCAAGCCGGTGGTGGGCCTTATTACATACATACATTGATGCCACTGATCGACATTGGCACCAACATGCATATGTGCGCAAGTATGTACATATGTACATACATATAATTTCATCACTTACCAGCTATATAACATCACTTTTTATTTTTATGACACAATTAACAATTTTTTAACAATTCACTGTGCTAATATCCCAAGCTGAAAACTCCAAGCATATATATATATACATTAAGTGTTGTGTTTATTCCTACTAACACTTAGATGCATGTACGCATACACTTGTTGCACGCACTTGTTATAAAAACACCGAATAATATAAAATAATATCGACACCGGCCAACGCAAAGAGTTTAAATCAATTTTCATTAACCGGCCGCATAAATTAATAAACTATTAAACAAAGGTAAACAAGTGATGTGTTTTTCCGATACAGTAACGAGTCGAGTACTAATAAAATATTTGCACACACTCGACTGCAGCACGGAATAAATCCAAATAACAACTTTATTTGGCGTTGTATTATTTTTTGTGTTCATTGTTATAACAATAAAAAAAATTAATTATTATAAACAAATCCAAATACTAATACTTTACAAATTTAACACATCATACACATTTAATACCCCAACTATCGATCAACTACAACTATCGGCTTTGATTTTTTTTTCATTATTGCACACTAATTGATTTGGACCGTTTCCACTGCCTATGTTTGCGTCCGTGCAGTGTTAAATTCTACGTTAGAATTCGCCGATTAAATATTTGTGAACAATCCCGGTTTATTAAAATAATTTATATACATATAAAAAAAAATATATATCGACAGTCAAGTATTTTGCAAAATTATGCAACTTCACATATTATATATATTTTATATATGTGTATTATTTTATTAACATTGAATAAGGAACCACTATTTTTTGTTATCGTGGTGTTCCATACAGTCCATTCGTTCCGCAACTCTTTTTTCGATCAATGTGCGATTAATTCCTTGCTTTTCGTCTCTAAATCTCGGTGTGCTCTCAAATTCAGTAGCTTACACGTTGTATGCCAACTGGAAAAGAAGAAGAAAGCAGGCACAAATTATCAGTCCCGTCACCAACCACCTCCAAAGCTTCTTCTTCTCTGCCTTCCGTTCCCACGAACAAAAAGGGATCATCGCCCCATACCAGCAGTGTTTCTCCTGCATCCACGTCAAGGACCTTAATTAAGGCACCTCAAAGGGGAAACCAAACTCCATTGATCACGGTCAAGCCGCCGATTAAGACTAAAACTGAGTCGTCTGTGACCACTGCCGGACGCTCAAAGACATCTCCTAGTCAAAAACCAAGTCCGATAACCACCCGAGCAAAAGGCAAAATGATTACCGACGCTAGCGAGCGACCTCTATCCGACAGAGCCTTGATGAAGTTTCTTGCGGTTACCGATAGGTTAAGCCAGTTCGAGGCTAAGGTGAATACTCCAGGGGGCACTAATCCGTCCCAATGTATGTGTCAGGTCCATTTGGACCAAGTAAGAACCTTGTGGGATACGGTCGAAAAGGAGTATGAGGGGTGAGGTATGAGGTATGAGGTATTCGGAGACCTGAGATTCAGTCGGAAGAAGAATCAGTTTCGCAATTGGCCTGCGGATGACACCACGAGCGGTGCGCACATCTACCACGCGAACCCTGCCGTCTGTGCCGAGGCAGGTGGCCTGTATACGGCCGAGGCGCCATTCATTGGTAGGGAGATTATCATCCTTGATAACCACCATGTCATCAATTTGAAGATCTCTTGTAGGGGCTTGCCATTTGTTTCGCTTGTGGAGCTCTTTTAAATATTCGCTTTTCCAGCGAAAATAAAATTGCTGATGGAGAGCCTTCAGATGCTGCCAGCGGTTGATTATCGACCCGGTGCTTTCTTTGGCTTCTGGCTCGCAAATAGCAAGGAGTGGACCACCTACGAGGAAGTGGCCTGGACTTAGGGCCAATAGGTCGGTCGGGTCCTCCGACATGGGGGAAATCGGCCTGGATTTAAGGCATGCTTCGATTTTGACCAAGAGAGTCGAAAGTTCCTCAAATGTGTATTTGGTCGATGAAGTGGATTTGTAGAAGAGGATCTTCAAGCTTTTGACCCCTGCTTCCCATAAGCCTCCCATATGTGGAGCGCCAGGAGGATTAAAATGCCAAGTTAGGTTCTGGTGGCTATACTTGGACGTGACAAGCTCTTTAGTTGCTTCTAAAAAGTCCTTGGAAAGGACGGATGAGGCTCCTACAAATGTTTTGCCGTTGTCGGAATGCATATGCTGTGGACAGCCGCGTCTTGCTGCAAAACGTGAAAAAGCAGCCAAGAACCTCTCAGAAGTCAGATCTGTGGTCGCTTCTAGGTGGATCGCCTTCGTGCTGAAGCACACGCAGACGCAGTGATTTTGCACGCTCGACCAACGTAACTCTTTATTTCAAAAGGTCCGGCGAAATCTACACCCGTGTGTGTGAAAGGTCTGGAAAAGGTTGCTCTGGATGTTGGTAGATCGCCCATGAGTTGGGTCTGGAGTTTCCGTCGATGGATGACGCAGACCATACAAGAATTGATGGTGGATTTTACCAAGACCTTCAGCTTTGGAATCCAGAACTTAGTTCTTATGAGGCGCATCACCAACTGGTTGCCCCCATGAAGTGAAATCTGATGGGTGAATCGGACAAGGAGGCGTGAAAAATCGCAATTGGATGGAATAGTAATAGGATGCTGCTCGTCATAGCCCAGAGACTCAGACGCTCTCACACGTCCACATGATCGGCGGATACCTCTTTGGTCGATAAAAGGGTTCAGATAGAGAATATTGCTCGACTTTGGAATTTGCTTCTTTTCTAGCAAACAGCAATACTCCTGTGGATACGCTTGGCGTTGAGTATGCTCGATAAGCAAGCTCTGAGCTCCCGTAAGCTCTTCGTGACTGAGCTCGACGGGGAAATGGATCGTTGATTTTCTGCAACGTTGGATAAAACGTGAGACATATACGAAGGATCGCAAGGCCTTATTAAAACTGGAGAACTGTTCCAGCAAATTATAGGATGGTAACCGTGAGACGTTACACTTTACTGCTCGTTGCTCTATGTCGGTGTCGTGTATGGCGACAGGAGTTGGCCATTGGTCCTGTGGTAGCTGCAACCATTCCGGTCCGTGCCACCACAGAGTGCTGCTTAGTAGGTCTTGCGGAGAAACCCCGCGACTTGCTAAGTCAGCTGGATTATGCTCGGATCGAACATGGGACCATTTACCGTCGTTGGAGGTGATTTTAGCTACACGATTAGCGACGAAAGTTGTCCATTTGCATGCGGGTTTGTCCAACCAAGCAAGGACGATGGTGGATTCTGTCCATTGATAGGACTCAAAACAATGGACAGGAAGCTGTGGGATAAGCACAGCGGAGAGCTCTGACAAAAGGACGGCAGCACACAGCTCCAATCGGGGTAGTGATACTGTCTTTATTGGTGCAACTCTCGTTCTTGCTGCGAGAAGATAAATGGAAATTTGATGATTGATTTCGACGCGCATGTATAGTGCCGCGCCATATGCGCGCTGAGACGCGTCGCAGAATCCATGAAATTGCACCTTTGCCCTTGGTTGGAAATCAACCCATCTTGGAATACGGATTGCTGCCAGATAAGGATAGTTCGTGAGAAACTCGTGCCAACGTTGCACAAGCCCCTCTGGCAAAGGATCATCCCAGCCAAGTTGTTGGAGCCAGATTTCCTGCATGGAGATCTTGGCACGAACTATGACAGTTGCTAGCCATCCTGCAGGATCAAATAATCTTGCGATCTGGGATAGCACCTCTCGTTTAGTGGTTGAGGGCTTGGAAAGTATTTCGGAAGGTGTGAAAAGAAGTCATCAGTGGTGGCTTGCCACCTGATGCCCAATGTCTTTGCAACGCTAGCCTCTTCGATTTCAAGGAAATCAGCACAAAGTAAGTGGTCCCGGGGAATATATTTCAACACGTCTTTGTTGTTAGATGTCCACTTTCTTAAAGGAAATCCGGCGCTGTCAAGGGCCGAGCGGAGTTGTGATATAGCTGTAATTGCTTGTTGCTACGAATGTGCCCCTGCTAGGACATCATCGACATACATAAAATTGGAAATTATGTCGGAAGCAAGTGGAAACTGTGGTTGAATATCGCGAGCAAGTTGCTGAAGTACGCGAATCGCAAGGTACGGAGCGCAATTCACGCCAAAAGTTACTGTTTTGAGTTCGAAGTCGCAGAGTTCTTCGTTCTCATTTCGGAATAGGATTCTCTGCTATGGAGTGTGTTTTGGATCAACCAGTATTTGCTGATACATCTTCGTTATATCGGCATTAAAAACGTAGCGATAGAGCCGCCACTTTAGGATCTGAATCGTTAGATCTGCTTGGAGTACTGGTCCCGTATGTAGGGTGTCATTTAGACTTTTTCCATTGGAAGACGGGCTGGAGGCGTTGAAAACAACGCTGACCTTTGTAGTGGTGCTGTCGGGCTTGAACACGGCATGGTGTGGCAAATAGAAATTGTTTGGGATGTTTGGGGGAACTTGAATCATATGACCCAAATCCAGATACTCCTGAATCACGGAGTCGTACTGCGCTTTCAAAGGAAGGTTTCTCTTTAAACGGTTCTCGTTCTTGAGGAACTGCGCCAGTGCGATGGACCTTGAATGTCCCAAGTCGATGTGATCAGGTTCTCGGAAAGGTAGTGTAACTACGTATCTGCCATTCTCGTTTCTCAGGGTCGTGTGTCTTTCGAGGGCTTAACTGGAAGGTCCTCCACCTCGCAGAATTTGGTGAGAATTTGGTCCAACTGTGATTCATTAGTCACTGTCAGTCGAGTTGAAAAGGACGAGATTGCATTGGATGCGGTCTTTGAAACTGGGCCGGTAAGGATCCAGCCGAAAATAGTTTCCTGACCTAATAATGTGCCACATATATTTGAACGCGAGCCGCCTAGAAGAATGGAAGGAAGGATATCAGCGCCAATCAGCACGTCTTTCTGCGAACTCCAAACTGTAAGTTTGGAAGATCTTGCAACAACTCTTGAGGAAACAGACACGAGGGCAGATTTCCTGCCAAATGTGGGAGCACATACGCCGACGCTTCAATTTGAACGCGTGGTTTGTGAGGAGAGCCAATATGGAAATGGCAGAACTTACGAGGCTGGGCTGAAACAGCTTGGTTCAGCCCAGAAACTTGTGCTTCTACGGATTGATAAGGAAGCTTTATCAAACGGAACAACCTTTCGGAAATAAAGGTTGCCTCTGATCCTGAATCGATCAGTGCACGCGCTGTAAATTTGACGCCCAAATGGCAGACACTTATGACAGCGGTGCTTAGGAGAACGCCATGTGTGTTAACTGCAAGGTAAGTTTGCACATTTGCTTTTTGGAATGAAGTGGACTGTATGGATTGATTGGGAGCTACCTTTGCGGCTTGTGGCGTGGAGACTGATGTCGATTGTGGAGGGTTGTTACGATGCAAGAGTGTATTGTGACGCCCCTTGCATGTAAAACAATTATGTGCACAGGTGCACTCTTTAAGATGATGGCCTCGTGCAAAACAATTTAAGCAAACTTTTTGCTGTTTTATATAATCCCCCCTGTCGTTGACAGACATTTGGAGAAATCTTGGGCAAAGGCAGTGACCTTGCTCTCAAAGGAGTTAAGTCTTCTTGCCGTAGGGGGTTCTTTACGAACTGGTCTGGATTGAGCTTGCGTACTCGTGCTGGGTTCAAGCTCGCCTATTGCTTCGAGAGTGCTATAGCGACCTAGGAGGAACGTATTCATTTCAGGCCACGTTGAAATGTAAATTAAGCAGGACCTTGACCTGACTATTGACTAGCAATCTCCGGTTTTCGAAACGATCGAGCAGATTGGCCCAGGCTGAATGAAGGCCATCATTTGTCAAAGGTGACTCAGACACAATCGCCCGAGCTGGTCCTTCGAGCCGGAGGGTAAAGGTTGACAGTGTAACTTAAATTGAATATGCTAGGTTTATAGGGCTTAGCTGAAGGCTAAGTGAGCGCAGAAAGAGAGGATAGTTTGGAGACTTCTGTTATGCTCAGTGAGTGATGTTAGGCTATGATAGGATGACATTTGCCATAAACATCCTCCCCCCTTGCCACGTTAGGGCAAAAGAAAAAAAACATTAAACATTACAGGCTGCAGGAGCCAGAGAGGATCCACCCGAAGATCGTGTTGTGGGCTACTGGCAAGCCATTCTCGCTGGGGAGCAATCCGGGCAGAATGATCTTCTGGTACACCTCGGAGCCAAGCACTAGTGGGATCGTCGTTCTGCGGTAAAACAACTCATCCGCCAGAGAAATGTTTGTAAAACGCCTCTTTATCTCGGCAGGCAGGTCTTTGTCGGGAGTTCTGGCCTGCATATGGGGTTCCACCTTAAGGACAACCTCGAGTTTGAAGGATTTGTTCTTTGCTCGGATAATAGCCGTACATGCCCTGTCTGCGCCCACGCGAGTGACGGAAAGCCCTAGGGCTATTGCCAGTGAAGCGTTGATGCGACTTACGGAACAGCAGGAATCTATAATGGCGCGCGTTTCAAAATGCTTCGTGCCGTTGTCCAGTAGCACGACAGCTGTTGGTAGCACGCTGATGGATCGGGTTTGCAAAAGTGCTTGAAGGGACGGCACTGGAGCTGCCGGCCTCATGCGCGAAGCAGCTGATGGTGAGCGCGTCCGTTGTCCATCTGAGCGCGGAGAGCGCGAAGTGCGGGCTTGATCACCAATGTGGAGGAGGGTGCGATGGTCCTTGCCGCAAATCCGACATTTGTCATTGGTCAGGCAGGACTTACCGGAGTGCTGGTGAGCGAGGCAGTTCGAGCAGTATTTGTTGATGAGGACTGCTCGCAGGCGCTTCTCAGCGGATAGCCGGAGGAAGCGGTGGCACTTACGAAGTGCATGGACCTTACGGCAGACTCTGCAGCGGAAAGAATCAACTCCGCGTGGTCGGGGGCTGTTTGATCGTGGTGTAGGAGCCATGTTGCTGATGGTGAAGATGAGATAATGAATATGTTAGTCAGATACGGCGCTGAATTCAGTGACATAACACGATTGTTAGTTGATTACTGGGAATGTATGGATGACATTCTAAATGAGGTGGTTGTGGAAAAGGATATCTTGGAATTATTCGGAGACCTGAGATTCAGTCGGTGACACCACGAGCGGTGCGCACATCTACCACGCGAACCCTGCCGTCTGTGCCGAGGCAGGTGGCCTGTATACGGCCGAGGCGCCATTCATTGGTAGGGAGATTATCATCCTTGATAACCACCATGTCATCAATTTGAAGATCTCTTGTAGGGGCTTGCCATTTGTTTCGCTTGTGGAGCTCTTTTAAATATTCGCTTTTCCAGCGAAAACAAAATTGCTGATGCAGAGCCTTCAGATGCTGCCAGCGGTTGATTATCGACCCGGTGCTTTCTTTGGCTTCTGGCTCGCAAATAGCAAGGAGTGGACCACCTACGAGGAAGTGGCCTGGACTTAGGGCCAATAGGTCGGTCGGGTCCTCCGACATGGGGGAAATTGACCAAGAGAGTCGAAAGTTCCTCAAATGTGTATTTGGTCGATGAAGTGGATTTGTAGAAGTGGGTCTTCGAGCTTTTGACCCCTGCTTCCCATAAGCCTCCCAAATGTGGAGCGCCAGGAGGATTAAAATGCCAAGTTAGGTTCTGGTGGCTATACTTGGACGTGACAAGCTCTTTAGTTGCTTCTAAAAAGTCCTTGGAAAGGACGGATGAGGCTCCTACAAATGTTTTGCCGTTGTCGGAATGCATATGCTGTGGACAGCCGCGTCTTGCTGCAAAACGTGAAAACTCAGCCAAGAACCTCTCAGAAGTCAGATCTGTGGTCGCTTCTAGGTGGATCGCCTTCGTGCTGAAGCACACGCAGACGCAGTGATTTTGCACGCTCGACCAACGTAACTCTTTATTTCAAAAGGTCCGGCGAAATCTACACCCGTGTGTGTGAAAGGTCTGGAAAAGGTTGCTCTGGATGTTGGTAGATCGCCCATGAGTTGGGTCTGGAGTTTCCGTCGATGGATGACGCAGACCATACAAGAATTGATGGTGGATTTTACCAAGACCTTCAGCTTCGGAATCCAGAACTTAGTTCTTATGAGGCGCATCACCAACTGGTTGCCCCCATGAAGTGAAATCTGATGGGTGAATCGGACAAGGAGGCGTGAAAAATCGCAATTGGATGGAATAATAATAGGATGCTGCTCGTCATAGCCCAGAGACTCAGACGCTCTCACACGTGATCGGAGGATACCTCTTTTGTCGATAAAAGCGTTCAGATAGAGAATATTGCTCGACTTTGGAATTTGCTTCTTTTCTAGCAAACAGCAATACTCCTGTGGATACGCTTGGCGTTGAGTATGCTCGATAAGCAAGCTCTGAGCTCCCGTAAGCTCTTCGTGACTGAGCTCGACGGGGAAATGGATCGTTGATTTTCTGCAACGTTGGATAAAACGTGAGACATATACGAAGGATCGCAAGGCCTTATTAAAACTGGAGAACTGTTCCAGCAAATTATAGGATGGTAACCGTGAGAGGTTACACTTTACTGCTCGTTGCTCTGTGTCGGTGTCGTGTATGGCGACAGGAGTTGGCCATTGGTCCTGTGGTAGCTGCAACCATTCCGGTCCATGCCACCACAGAGTGCTGCTTAGTAGGTCTTGCGGAGAAACCCCGCGACTCGCTAAGTCAGCTGGATTATGCTCGGATCGAACATGGGACCATTTACCGTCGTTGGAGGTGATTTTAGCTACACGATTAGCGACGAAAGTTGTCCAAGCAAGGACGATGGTGGAGTCTGTCCATTAATAAGACTCAAAACAATGGTCAGGAAGCTGTGGGATAAGCGCAGCATCTTGGCATGAACTATGACAGGTGCTAGCCATCCTGCAGGATCAAATAATCTTGTGATCTGGGATAGCACCTCTCGTTTAGTGGGTGAGGGTTTGGAAAGTATTTCGGAAGGTGTGAAAAAGAAGTCATCAGTGGTGGCTTGCCACCTGATGCCCAATGTCTTTGCAACGCTAGCCTCTTCGATTTCAAGGAAATCAGCACAAAGTAAGTGGTCCCGGGGAATATGTTTCAACACGTCTTTGTTGTTAGATGTCCACTTTCTTAAAGGAAATCCGGCGCTGTCAAGGGCCGAGCGGAGTTGTGATATAGCTGTAATTGCTTGTTGCTACGAATGTGCCCCTGCTAGGACATCATCGACATACATAAAATTGGAAATTATGTCGGAAGCAAGTGGAAACTGTGGTTGAATATCGCGAGCAAGTTGCTGAAGTACGCGAATCGCAAGGTACGGAGAGCAATTCACGCCAAAAGTTACTGTTTTGAGTTCGAAGTCGCAGAGTTCTTCGTTCTCATTTCGGAATAGGATTCTCTGCTATGGAGTGTGTTTTGGATCAACCAGTATTTGCTGATACATCTTCGTTATATCGGCATTAAAAACGTAGCGATAGAGCCGCCACTTTAGGATCTGAATCGTTAGATCTGCTTGGAGTGCTGGTCCCGTATGTAGGGTGTCATTTAGACTTTTCCCATTGGAAGACGGGCTGGAGGCGTTGAAAACATCGCGGACCTTTGTAGTGGTGCTGTCGGGCTTAAACACAGCATGGTGTGGCAAATAGAAATTGTTTGGGATGTTTGGGGGAACTTGAATCATATGACCCAAATCCAGATACTAATGAATCACGGAGTCGTACTGCGCTTTCAATTTAAACGGTTCTCGTTCTTGAGGAACTGCGCCAGTGCGATGGACCTTGAATGTCCCAAGTCGATGTGATCAGGTTCTCGGAAAGGTAGTGTAACTACGTATCTGCCATTCTCGTTTTTCACGGTCGTGTGGACAAAATTCTTCTCACAGAAGGAGTCGGAATCTTACGAGGGCTTAACAGGATGGTCCTCCACCTCCCAGAATTTGGTGAGAATTTGGTCCAACTGTGATTCATTAGTCACTGTCAGTCGAGTTGAAAAGGACGAGATTGCATTGGATGCGGTCTTTGAAACTGGGCCGGTAAGGATCCAGCCGAAAATAGTTTCCTGACCTAATAATGTGCCACATATATTTGAACGCGAGCCGCCTAGAAGAATGGAAGGAAGGATATCAGCGCCAATCAGCACGTCTATCTGCGAACTCTTGTGGAAAGTAGGATCAGCCAACTGTAAGTTTGGAAGATCTTGAAACAACTCTTGAGGAAACAGACACGAGGGCAGATTTCCTGCCAAATGTGGGAGCACATAAGCCGACGCTTCAATTTGAACGCGTGGCTTGTGAGGAGAGCCAATATGGAAATGGCAGAACTTACGAGGCTGGGCTGAAACAGCTTGGTTCAGCCCAGAAACTTGTGCTTCTACGGATTGATAAGGAAGCTTTATCAAACGGAACAACCTTTCGGAAATAAAGGTTGCCTCTGATCCTGAATCGATCAGTGCACGCGCTGTAAATTTGACGCCCAAATGGCAGACACTTATGACAGCGGTGCTTAGGAGAACGCCATGTGTGTTAACTGCAAGGTAAGTTTGCACATTTGCTTGGTGGGATGAAGTGGACTGTATGGATTGATTGGGAGCTACCTTTGCGGCTTGTGGCGTGGAGACTGATGTCGATTGTGGAGAGTTGTTAAGATGCAAGAGTGTATTGTGACGTCCCTTGCATGTAAAACAATTATGTGCACTGGTTCACTCTTTAAGATGATGGCCTCGTGCAAAACAATTTAAGCAAACTTTTTGCTGTTTTATATAATCCCCCCTGTCGTTGACAGACATTTGGAGAAATCTTGGGCAAAGGCGGATAGGATGGTTCTCTTTAGAACACAATTTGCGGTTTGGCAGTGACCTTGCTCTCAAAGGAGTTAAGCCTTCTTGCCGTAGGGGGTTCTTTACGAACTGGTCTGGATTGAGCTTGCGTACTCGTGCTCGGTTCAAGCTCGCCTATTGCTTCGAGAGTGCTATAGCGATCTAGGAGGAACGTATTCATTTCAGGCCATGTTGGAATGTCGCGCTTTCTCAGGTGGACAGTTCCCATAAAGCACGTGTGAGTTTTGGTAGTTTGGAGGCGCAAAGGAACACGAGAATACAATCCCTGTGCTCAGTGTTGATTTCATATAATTTAAGCGCGGTTAAGCAACCTTGGATGGTGCTCTGAAGCTTTTGGATCGCCACTCCAGATTCATGGGTGATTGGCTGTAAATTATTTCATTTCATTCATTTGCTCACTGAAATGAGCAGCGCATGTTGAAAAGACGGAATAGCAATAGTCATATTTGGCCTGCATGACTGGAAGAGACTCTTCTGCACCCTCATCGGATATTATTGCGGAGCAGATCTCATACTTCTTTTCGACCTTATCCCACAAGGTTCTTACTTGGTCCAAATGGACCTGACACATACATTGGGACGGATTAGTGCCCCCTGGAGTATTCACCTTAGCCTCGAACTGGCTTAACCTATCGGTAACCGCAAGAAACTTCATCAAGGCTCTGTCGGATAGGTCGCTTGCTAGCGTCGGTAATCATTTTGCCTTTTGCTCGGGTGGTTATCGGACTTGGTTTTTGACTAGGAGATGTCTTTGAGCGTCCGGCAGTGGTCACAGATGACTCAGTTTTAGTCTTAATCGGCGGCTTGACCGTGATCAATGGAGTTTGGTTTCCCCTTTGAGGTGCCTAAATTAAGGTCCTTGACGTGGATGCAGGAGAAACACTGTTGGTATGGGGCGATGATCCCTTTTTGTTCGTGGGAACGGAAGGCAGAGAAGAAGAAGCTTTGGAGGTGGTTGGTGACGGGACTGATAATTTGTGCTTGCTTTCTTCCTCTTTTCCAGTTGGCATACAACGTGTAAGCTACTGAATTTGAGAGCACACCGAGATTTAGAGACGAAAAGCAAGGAATTAATCGCACATTGATCGAAAAAAGAGTTGCGGAACGAATGGACTGTATGGAACACCACGATAACAAAAAATAGTGGTTCCTTATTCAATGTTAATAAAATAATACACATATATAAAATATATATAATATGTGAAGTTGCATAAATTTGCAAAATACTTGACTGTCGATATATATTTTTTTTATATGTATATAAATTATTTTAATAAACCGGGATTGTTCACAAATATTTAATTGGCGAATTCTAACGTAGAATTTAACACTGGCAGTGGAAACGGTCCAAATCAATTAGTGTGCAATAATGAAAAAAAAATCGAAGCCGATAGTTGTAGTTGATCGATAGTTGAGGTATTAAATGTGTATGATGTGTTAAATGTGTAAAGTATTAGTATTTGGATTTGTTTATAATAATTAATTTTTTTTATTGTTATAACAATGAACACAAAAAATAAAACAACGCCAAATAAAGTTGTTATTTGGATTTATTCCGTGCTGCAGTCGAGTGTGTGCAAATATTTTATTAGTACTCGACTCGTTACTGTATCGGAAAAACACATCACTTGTTTACCTTGTTTTATAGTTTATTAATTTATGCGGCCGGTTAATGAAAATTGATTTAAACTCTTTGCGTTGGCCGGTGTCGATATTATTTTATATTATTCGGTGTTTTTATAACAAGTGCGTGCAACAAGTGTATGCGTACATGCATCTAAGTGTTAGTAGGAATAAACACAACACTTAATGTATATATATATATGCTTGGAGTTTTCAGCTTGGGATATTAGTACAGTGAATTGTTAAAAAATTGTTAATTGTGTCATAAAAATAAAAAGTGATGTTATATAGCTGGTAAGTGATGAAATTATATGTATGTACATATGTATGTACATACTTGCGCACATATGTATGTTGGTGCCAATGTCGATCAGTGGCATTAATGTATGTATGTAATATATGTGCCGCGGTGTATATGTATATAGATTCACTTTTAAATTCTGAATAATTTTGTAATAATTGTTTTTGTAGTTGGAAGAGCTATAAATCAATTCTAATTAGAACTACTCGAACGAGAAACTGTTCCGTCTTGGTGGAAAAAATATGGCGGCCAAAATGGCGGTATGTAATTTTTCTTATTAGCTAATTGGAATAATTACTTATGTTGCTTATCCTGTAGCTTGCTGGGGCGAGCGGAATTTAAAAAAGATCCGGCTCGACGGACCAGATGTGGTCGTGGAGGACAGCGGTTAGTAATTAAACGCGGTAGCAGGTGAAATTTTAAATAAAACACTTTTTTTTCACTTCACTAAAAATTCATATATTTCAGAGTATACTGGACTGTAGAGGTTGACAGTGTAACTTCAATTGAATATGCTAGGTTTACAGGGCTTAGCTGAAGGCTAAGTGAGCGCAGAATGAGAGGATAGTTTGGAGACTTCTGTTATGCTCAGTGAGTGATGTTAGGCTGTGATAGGATGACATTTGCCATAAACATACTAAGAGAACAGATTGGCAAGATATGCTATGTTTATGTAGACGACGTCATAATTTTTTCTGAAAACGAAATTGACCATGTTAAGCATATTGCCACAGTACTAAAGTGCTTAGGCGAGCTAACATGAGAGTCTCACAAGAAAAACTACGTGTTTTAAAGAAAGCGTCGAATATTTAGGATTCATAGTAACTTGTAAGGAGGCTTTAAGCAACCCCTCTTACAATAGTAGGATAAGTTAGTTATTAATAGTAATTATAATAGTACCTAGACGAGTAAGGGCACGAAGCCAAGATTTCTTTTGTCGCGCAAGGAGCGCCAGCGCCTGGCGCGCTGTAGTTATAAGTCTTAGCATTAAATAATAAACCTTAAGCCGTTAAACATACGAGTTTGTATTTTAAACGCAACGATCATTTGTCACAGCTGGCGCGCGCAGCTGATGCAGTTCTCAATCCTGCCACCAGAGCGCGGCTTCAGTCAAAACAAAGCTGTGAGGTGGAGAGCGAAGGCTCGTGGTGGATAGATCACTTAAGGAGCGACAAGAAAAGTGAGTAGACGTGCTTCGGAAGCACGCAGGGTAAAGAGCGTGAGTAAAAGAGCCGTTGGGCGGCAGTGCAGCAGGGCACGCGTAGTTTGATAAATGAACAGTAAGAAACTGGAATAAAGATAATCTAGAATAACCAAACGATTGTCTTTATCTCCTCATTTTAATAACTAACACTATCCGTAGAGCGAGGTATATCCCGCCGTCCGTGTGAGCAATCCCGGCATTTATAGAAACTAATACTAACGTAGAGCGAGGTATATCCCGCCGCCCGTGTGAGCAATCCCGGCATTTATAAGAAAAACTAATACTAATTGTAGAGCTTGGTATATCCCGCCGCCCGTGTGAACAATCCCGGGCATTCGTAGAGCAGTCGTTCGTAGACCACTTGACCAGTAGAGCACCAGCGGTAGAATCCTGGTCAGCTCCTGGTCACTTATCTCGTGCAGAGTTGTACGTGGCCGTAGTATTAACACATATATTTCCTCTAGAACGTTTCCTTTCCCTACGCCCAGCGTCCCAGCACATCTTACAAATTTTCTTGCAAGTGCTGGACTCATACAGGCTGAGATCTGTACCCCGGCTGGAAAACTCCCTTACAAGTGGTGCCCGAGCAGGGACGCTGGAGGCTCTAAGGGGCGTGGCATAATCACGGCTTAAAAACCCGTCATTGTGCCCAAAAAATCGTGTAATGCAGGGTAGCCACGAGTCGGGCATACCCTGAAATAACAGTTATAACGGGATCGAAAGTACAGTGCGCGCGCCCGGCAGGCAGCGAAAACGGATCGTCGCGAGCTCGCATACACGTGTGCGCATACATAAAAAAAGACTCTCTCGAAAAGTACTCGCGCCGCGGTCGACTTCGGCATCAACGACAACCGTGGGACAAATTCGGTTTTCGTGCGGCAAAACGACCGAATCGTGAGTGTGGCCAGAAAAGGCCGAGATTGTAATTGCGTTAGTGGGCTGCAAGTGGCCGAAGGCCCTGGCCAAAAATAAACGGTGTACAGTGGGTCAGAATAGTAGACACGGCCGGAAAAAAAGGGTAAAAATATATACCTCCCAGTACAGTGAACAGTGACAGTGAACACCAACACCCAGGAAAAATATTAGTAAACAATTTTTTTGGGTGTTGCAATTTTTTTTTGCTTTTTGTTTTATTTTTTTTGTGAAGATTAAGCAAAACCAAATTGCCCATCAACCCAAAAATTGAAAATGATGGATCCAGGTGAGTGTCAAAACCCAGGGGTGGGCGTGCGCTGGATTCACCAGCGGCGCAAAGAGGAGTTGGCGGCGATCGCCCAAGAGTTCGGGATAGACCAAGAGAGCCGTTTAGATGAGCTGCGGAAGCGGCTCTGCACATTTGTGCAAAAGGGGGGCCAGGGGCGGCCAGCCCCGGAGACCTGACCTGAGGAGTACGCATCTGTACGAGCGTGCCCCTACTCCTGCCTTTAAGTTAACTGTCCCTGGTGCGCGGTGTGTGCCCGACATCCGGGTGGAGGGAGTCCGAGGCATGGTAGATGTTGACACCGAAGCCGTGCCATCGCGCGCCGGTCCTCCTGGGGATATCTATGTTCCCCGGGCTTTTCACCAGCCAGATGCCAGGTGTTCCTTCTATGTTCCGGAACAGGTCCGGAAATGGGGGATGAGGTATGATGGCCTGGTAGACCCACTCGATTTTTTGGAAGTATTTGGGGAGCGGGCCGTAACTTATGGTATCGAGATAGACCGTATGCCCCGGGTGATGGGCGAAGTTTTTGTCGGCAAGGCCGCCAGGTGGTTCATGACCAGCGGATTGAGGGATGTTTCATGGTCGACGTTTAGGAGGGGATTTCTGGAATTCTTCCCGCCGCCTCGCTATTTTGAGCGGTTGGAAGATGAAATTCGGGCCCGCCTGCAGCGCAGCGGTGAGGAGTTTAAGGACCACGTGATTGACCTGAGGGCACGTATGCACCACGCGAGGTATAACACGGCACAGGAGTTGCACCGTGTATACGAGAACGCCGCGCCTGAGCATCAGTTGTATATACGCTGGCACGACTTCTTAACGCTGGCCGAGTTGACGCAATTGGCAGTGGAATTCGAGAGTGTGCGGAGGCGGAGTTGTGAAAACTCGGCAAGGGCACCAGCTGGACAGGCAGGGCGGAGGCAATCACAAGCCGATCCAGTCCCCGTGGCCCAGCCTAAGAGTAGGCATCTCAATCCGTTTCGATCCCCATCCGATAGCCATCCGGCGGCTGCTTCCGGTGGTGAGATCCCCGCGCAGCCGGCGTCAGGCTACGGAGAGGCGGCAAACCGGATGATGACCCAGGGTGACGGGAGAGGATTCGATCCGCGGAGGGCGTGCCACCGGTATGGGCAAGGAGGCCATTTCGCCGGGGAATGCCCGAATAGGCGGGTAAAGTTTTGTCGGCAGTGTGAGAAAAAGGGAATCAGTACGCCAGACTGCTGAAGGCGATCGGAGGCGGGTAACGGGCAGCGGCGTCTACTGGACAGGGATCAGGTCGACGATGCCACGATTGACACTGGAGCGACACGCAGTTTCTTGAGTGAAGATTGCGTGCGCAAGTGGGCGATTCGGGGAAAGGCACAGGATGTGCAGGCTCGAATCCATCTAGCGGACGGATCGACTCTAGAGGTTAAACGGCTACTGAAGATGGATGTCAACATGGCCGGCAAGACGATCAGCATGCCAATGCTTAGGGTTCGCGTGGTAGATGTGCGCACCGCTCGTGGTGTCATCTGCAGGCCAATTGCAAAACTGATTCTTCTTCCGACTGAATCTCAGGTCTCCGAATAATTCCAAGATATCCTTTTCCACAACCACCTCATTTAGAATGTCATCCATACATTTCCAGTAATCAACTAACAATCGTGGTATGTCACCACGATCAAACAGCCCCCGACCACGCGGAGTTGATTCTTTCCGCTGCAGGGTCTGCCGTAAAGTCCATGCACTTCGTAAGTGCCACCGCTTCCTCCGGCTATCCGCTGAGAAGCGCGTGCGAGCAGTCCTCATCAACAAATACTGCTCGAACTGCCTCGCTCACCAGCACTCCGGTAAGTCCTGCCGGACCAATGACAAATGTCGGATTTGCGGCAAGGACCATCACACCCTCCTCCACATTGGTGATCAAGCCCGCACTTCGCGCTCTCCGCGCTCAGATGGACAACGGACGCGCTCACCATCAGCTGCTTCGCGCATGAGGCTGGCAGCTCCAGTGCCGTCCCTTTAAGCACTTTTGCAAACCCGATCCATCAGCGTGCTACCAACAGCTGTCGTGCTGCTGAACAACGCTACGAAGCATTTTGAAACGCGCGCCATTATAAATTCCTGCTGTTCCGTAAGTCGCATCAACGCTTCACTGGCAACAGCCCTAGGGCTTTCCGTCACTCGCGTGGGCGCAGACAGGGCATGTACGGCTATTATCCGAGCAAAGAACAAATCCTTCAAACTCGAGGTTGTCCTTAAGGTGGAACCCCATATGCAGCCCAGGACTCCCGACAAAGACCTGCCTGCCGAGATAAAGAGGCGTTTTACAAACATTTCTCTGGCGGATGAGTTGTTTTACCGCAGAACGACGATCCCACTAGTGCTTGGCTCCGAGGTGTACCAGAAGATCATTCTGCCCGGATTGCTCCCCAGCGAGAATGGCTTGCCAGTAGCCCACAACACGATCTTCGGGTGGATCCTCTCTGGCTCCTGCAGCCTGTAATGTTTAATGTTTTTTTTTCTTTTGCCCTAACGTGGCAAGGGGGGGAGGATGTTTATGGCAAATGTCATCCTATCACAGCCTAACATCACTCACTGAGCATAACAGAAGTCTCCAAACTATCCTCTCTTTCTGCGCTCACTTAGCCTTCAGCTAAGCCCTGTAAACCTAGCATTTTCAATTGACAGTGTAACACTGTCAACCTCTGCAGTCCAGTACACTCTGAAATATATGAATTTTTAGTGAAGTGAAAATAAAGTGTTTTATTTAAAGTTTCACCTGCTACCGCGTTTAATTACTAACCGCTGTCCTCCACCACAACATTGGTCCTTCGAGCCGGATTTCCTGCATGAAGAACTTGGCACGAACTATGACAGGTGCTAGCCATCCTGCAGGATCAAATAATCTTGCGATCTGGGATAGCACCTCTCGTTTAGTGGGTGAGGGCTTGGAAAGTATTTTGGAAGGTGTGAAAAAGAAGTCATCAGTGGTGGCTTGCCACCTGATGCCCAATGTCTTTGGAACGCTAGCCTTTTCGAAGAAGCAAAGATTTTGCTGTTTTATATAATCCCCCCTTGTCGTTGACAGACATTTGGAGAAATCTTCGGCAAAGGCGGATAGGATGGGTCTCTTGACCTTGCTCTCAAAGGAGTTAAGCCTTCTTGCCGTAGGGGGTTCTTTATGAACTGGTCTGGATTGAGCTTGCGTACTCGTGCTCGGTTCAAGCTCGCCTATTGCTTCGAGAGTGCTATAGCGATCTAGGAGGAACGTATTCATTTCAGGCCATGTTGGAATGTCGCGCTTTCTCAGGTGGACAGTTCCCATAAAGCACGTGTGAGTTTTGGTAGTTTGGAGGCGCAAAGGAACACGAGAATACAATCCCTGTGCTCAGTGTTGATTTCATATAATTTAAGCGCGGTTAAGCAACCTTGGATGGTGCTCTGAAGCTTTTGGATCGCCACTCCAGATTCATGGGTGATTGGCTGTAAATTAAGCAGGACCTTGAGCTGACAATTGACTAGCAATCTCCGGTTTTCGAAACGCCCGACCAGATTGTCCCAGGCTGAATGGAAGCCATCATTTGTCAAAGGTGACTCAGACACAATCGCCCGAGCCTCCCCGCTGGTTTTGGCGTTGAGATGAAAGAGTTTTTCAACCTCTGATAGCCTGGGATTGTTGATATAAATTGCGGAAAAGAGATCTCTAAATGTTGGCCACCGTAAATAGTCTCCGTGGAAGATTTCCGTATCACACGGAGGAATGCGACAGCCACTGGGAGCAGAGTTTGGTATGGAGGGCTGTGTGGACAGCCTGGTTTGAGCATTTGCTCGGTTCATTTGCTCACTGAGATGAGCAGCGCATTTTGAAAAGACGGAATAGCAATAGTCATATTTGGCCTGCATGACTGGAAGAGACTCTACTGCACCCTCATCGGATATTATTGCGGAGCAGACCTCATACTCCTTTTCGACCTTATCCCACAAGGTTCTTACTTGGTCCAAATGGACCTGACACATACATTGGGACGGATTAGTGCCCCCTGGAGTATTCACCTTAGCCTCAAACTGGTTTAACCTATCGGTAACCGCAAGAAACTTCATCAAGGCTCTGTCGGATAGAGGTCGCTCGCTAGCGTCGGTAATCATTTTGCCTTTTGCTCGGGTGGTTATTTATTTTATTTATTTATTTATTTATTTATTTACGAAGGCAAAACAGTGCTGCCTCGAATCAAAAAATATAATATAATACATAGATATAAGGAAAACATTTTAAAAGCCTACGCGAAATTACAATTGAAATCTAATAACGACACCAGCACGTTGGGGGAAGTTTATTTGCCAGTCCGGCTAGCTATGCCCCTATTCACAGCAAAAAATTGCCGGTGGCGTTATTAGAGCCTATATCAAGATAGTGAAGAATTAGTTATGAAAAAAAAGCTTATAGGATTTATGGATAATTTAAAACTAAAGAAGAAGAATAAAGAAAGACAGTAGGAAAAAATGAAATGCATTTCATTTCATTTTTTCCTACTGTCTTTCTCCAACCCGGTGGGGAAGTTTTATTAGCCAGTCTGGCAAGCTGCCCCAGCTCACAGCGAGGTTGGTTAGAGATTACATTAAGGAAAAAAGGATCTAGGAACGGGTAGGGATGGGAAAGAATAAAAGAGTTATAGAGTAGAAAAAAGGAAATAAAGGGGGACATAGAATGAGCAATCTCCGACCCGACGGGGGAAGATTATTTGCCACACTGGCAAGCTGCGCCCCTGCTCATAGCTGGGATTGGCCAGAGATTACCCGTAGGTGATTCAAAAGAGCAAGCTTAATGGACGGAAGAGAGAGTTCCGAGGAGAAAACATGAAAAACAGAATTGTATTGTGTGCATAGTACACGAAAAGGATTGTGTAAAGCGAAATCAGTAGTGCATGTAGGAAGAGATAAGGGAATAAAATTTCTAGTAGGTCTACAAGGGACAGAGAAATTAAGACGACCTAAAAGAAAGGGAGAATCTATGTCGCCACCAATCAACTTATGTATAAAAACCACACCAAGAGTTATTCTACGGTTAGCTAATGTCGGAAGATTTAAAAGTAAGAGTCTACTGGGATAAGATGGCAGACGAAGATTAGGATTCCAATTTAAACTTCGTAGGGCAAATAATAGAAATTGCTTCTGGACTGACTCAATACGGATCTCACTATTTTTGTATTGAGGAGACCATATCGGACTTGGTTTTTGACTAGGAGATGTCTTTGAGCGTCTGGCAGTGGTCACAGATGACTTAGTCTTAGTCTTAATCGGCGGCTTGACCGTGATCAATGGAATTTGGTTTCCCCTTTGAGGTGCCTTAATTAAGGTCCTTGACGTGGATGCAGGAGAAACACTGCTGGTATGGGGCGATGATCCCTTTTTGTTCGTGGGAACGGAAGGCAGAGAAGAAGAAGCTTTGGAGGTGGTTGGTGACGGGACTGATAATTTGTGCTTGCTTTCTTCCTCTTTTCCAGTTGGCATACAACGTGTAAGCTACTGAATTTGAGAGCACACCGAGATTTAGACACGAAAAGCAAGGAATTAATCGCACATTAATCGAAAAAAGAGTTGCGGAACGAATGGACTATATGGAACACCACGATAACAAAAAATAGTGGTTCCTTATTCAATGTTAATAAAATAATACACATATATAAAATATATATAATATGTGAAGTTGCATAAATTTGCAAAATACTTGACTGTCGATATATATTTTTTTTATATGTATATAAATTATTTTAATAAACCGGGATTGTTCACAAATATTTAATCGGCGAATTCAATAAAAGACGAAACGTAGAATTTAACACTGCATGGACGCAAACATAGAAACGGTCCAAATCGATTAGTGGGCAATGATGAAAAAAAAATCGAAGCCGATAGTTGTAGTTGATCGATAGTTGAGGTATTAAATGTGTATGATGTGTTAAATGTGTAAAGTATTAGTATTTGGATTTGTTTATAATAATTAATTTTTTTTATTGTTATAACAATGAACACAAAAAATAAAACAACGCCAAATAAAGTTGTTATTTGGATTTATTCCGTGCTGCAGTCGAGTGTGTGCAAATATTTTATTAGTACTCGACTCGTTACTGTATCGGAAAAACACATCACTTGTTTACCTTGTTTTATAGTTTATTAATTTATGCGGCCGGTTAATGAAAATTGATTTAAACTCTTTGCGTTGGCCGGTGTCGATATTATTTTATATTATTCGGTGTTTTTATAACAAGTGCGTGCAACAAGTGTATGCGTACATGCATCTAAGTGTTAGTAGGAATAAACACAACACTTAATGTATATATATATATGCTTGGAGTTTTCAGCTTGGGATATTAGCACAGTGAATTGTTAAAAAATTGTTAATTGTGTCATAAAAATAAAAAGTGATGTTATATAGCTGGTAAGTGATGAAATTATATGTATGTACATATGTACATACTTGCGCACATATGCATGTTGGTGCCAATGTCGATCAGTGGCATTAATGTATGTATGTAATATATGTGCCGCGGTGTATATGTATATAGATTCACTTTTAAATTCTGAATAATTTTGTAATAATTGTTTTTGTAGTTGGAAGAGCTATAAATCAATTCTAATTAGAATTACTCGAACGAGAAACTGTTCCGTCTTGGTGGAAAAAATATGGTGGCCAAAATGGCGGTATGTAATTTTTCTTATTAGCTAATTGGAATAATTACTTATCTTGCTTATCCTGTAGCTTTCTGGGGCGAGCGGAATTTAAAAAAGATCCGGCTCGAAGGACCAAATGTTGTGGTGGAGGACAGCGGTTAGTAATTAAACGCGGTAGCAGGTGAAACTTAAAAAAAAACACTTTATTTTCACTTCACTAAAAATTCATATATTTCAGAGTATACTGGACTGTAGAGGTTGACAGTGTAACTTCAATTGAATATGCTAGGTTTACAGGGCTTAGCTGAAGGCTAAGTGAGCGCAGAAAGAGAGGATAGTTTGGAGACTTCTGTTATGCTCAGTGAGTGATGTTAGGCTGTGATAGGATGACATTTGCCATAAACATACTAAGAGAACAGATTGGCAAGATATGCTATGTTTATGTAGACGACGTCATAATTTTTTCTGAAAACGAAATTGACCATGTTAAGCATATTGCCACAGTACTAAAGTGCTTAGGCGAGCTAACATGAGAGTCTCACAAGAAAAACTACGTTTTTTAAAGAAAGCGTCGAATATTTAGGATTCATAGTAACTTGTAAGGAGGCTTTAAGCAACCCCTCTTACAATAGTAGGATAAGCGTAGTAGGAAGGAGCGCATGGAGAGCGGGCGACCGAGAAACTCTAATTTAGTTATTAATAGTAATTATAATAGTACCTAGACGAGTAAGGGCACGAAGCCAAGATTTCTTTTGTCGCGCAAGGAGCGCCAGCGCCTGGCGCGCTGTAGTTATAAGTCTTAGCATTAAATAATAAACCTTAAGCCGTTAAACATACGAGTTTGTATTTTAAACGCAACGATCATTTGTCACAGCTGGCGCGCGCAGCTGATGCAGTTCTCAATCCTGCCACCAGAGCGCGGCTTCAGTCAAAACAAAGCTGTGAGGTGGAGAGCGAAAGCTCGTGGTGGGATTGAACTTTTCAGGCTCGCGCGTGGCCGAGCCGGGCAGAGTAGATCACTTAAGGAGCGACAAGAAAAGTGAGTAGACGTGCGTCGGAAGCACGCAGGGTAAAGAGCGTGAGTAAAAGAGCCGTTAGGCGGCAGTGCAGCAGGGCACGCGTAGTTTGATAAATGAACAGTAAGAAACTGGAATAAAGATAATCTAGAATAACCAAACGATTGTCTTTATCTCCTCATTTTAATAACTAACACTATCCGTAGAGCGAGGTATATCCCGCCGTCCGTGTGAGCAATCCCGGCATTTATAGAAACTAATACTAACGTAGAGCGAAGTATATCCCGCCGCCCGTGTGAGCAATCCCGGCATTTATAAGAAAAACTAATACTAATCGTAGAGCTTGGTATATCCCGCCGCCCGTGTGAACAATCCCGGGCATTCGTAGAGCAGTCGTTCGTACACCACTTGACCAGTAGAGCACCAGCGGTAGAATCCTGGTCAGCTCCTGGTCACTTATCCCGTGCAGAGTTGTACGAGGCCGTAGTATTAACACATATATCTTTCCTCTAGAACGCTTCCTTTCCCTACGCCCAGCGTCCCAGCACATCTTACAAATTTTCTTGCAAGTGCTGGACTCATACAGGCTGAGATCTGTACCCCGGCTGGAAAACTCCCTTACAAGTGGTGCCCGAGCAGGGACGCTGGAGGCTCTAAGGGGCGTGGCATAATCACGGCTTAAAAACCCGTCATTGTGCCCAAAAAATCGTGTAATGCAGGGTAGCCACGAGTCGGGCATACCCTGAAATAACAGTTATAACGGGATCGAAAGTAAAGTGCGCGCGCCCGGCAGGCAGCGAAAACGGATCGTCGCGAGCTCGCATACACGTGTGCGCATACATAAAAAAAGACTCTCTCGAAAAGTACTCGCGCCGCGGTCGACGTCGGCATCAACGACAACCGTGGGACAAATTCGGTTTTCGTGCGGCAAAACGACCGAATCGTGAGTGTGGCCAGAAAAAGCCGAGATTGTAATTGCGTTAGTGGGCTGCAAGTGGCCGAAGGCCCTGGCCAAAAATAAACGGTGTACAGTGGGTCAGAATAGTAGACACGGCCGGAAAAAAAGGGTAAAAATATATACCTCCCAGTACAGTGAACAGTGACAGTGAACACCAACACCCAGGAAAAATATTAGTAAACAATTTTTTTGGGTGTTGCAATTTTTTTTGCTTTTGTTTTATTTTTTTTTGTGAAGATTAAGCAAAACCAAATTGCCCATCAACCCAAAAATTGAAAATGATGGATCCAGGTGAGTGTCAAAACCCAGGGGTGGGCGTGCGCTGGATTCACCAGCGGCGCAAAGAGGAGTTGGCGGCGATCGCCCAAGAGTTCGGGATAGACCAAGAGAGCCGTTTAGATGAGCTGTGGAAGCGGCTCTGCACATTTGTGCAAAAGGGGGGCCAGGGGCGGCCAGCCCCGGAGACCTGACCTGAGGAGTACGCATCTGTACGAGCGTGCCCCTACTCCTGCCTTTAAGTTAACTGTCCCTGGTGCGCGGTGTGTGCCCGACATCCGGGTGGAGGGAGTCCGAGGCATGGTAGATGTTGACACCGAAGCCGTGCCATCGCGCGCCGGTCCTCCTGGGGATATCTATGTTCCCCGGGCTTTTCACCAGCCAGATGCCAGGTGTTCCTTCTATGTTCCGGAACAGGTCCGGAAATGGGGGATGAGGTATGATGGCCTGGTAGACTCACTCGATTTTTTGGAAGTATTCGGGGAGCGGGCCGTAACTTATGGTATCGAGCTAGACCGTATGCCCCGGGTGATGGGCGAAGTTTTTGTCGGCAAGGCCGCCAGGTGGTTCATGATCAGCGGATTGAGGGATGTTTCATGGTCGACGTTTAGGAGGGGATTTCTGGAATTCTTCCTGCCGCCTCGCTATTTTGAGCGGTTGGAAGATGAAATTCGGGCCCGCCTGCAGCGCAGCGGTGAGGAGTTTAAGGACTACGTGATTGAGGGCACGTATGCACCACGCGAGGTATAACACGGCACAGGAGTTGCACCGTGTATACGAGAACGCCGCGCCTGAGCATCAGTTGTATATACGCTGGCACGACTTCTTAACGCTGGCCGAGTTGACGCAATTGGCAGTGGAATTCGAGAGTGTGCGGAGGCGGAGTTGTGAAAACTCGGCAAGGGCAAAAGCTTGACAGGCGGGGCGGAGGCAATCACAAGCCGATCCAGTCCCCGTGGCCCAGCCTAAGAGTAGGCATCTCAATCCGTTTCGATCCCCATCCGATAGCCATCCGGCGGCTGCGTCCGGTGGTGAGATCCCCACGCAGCCGGCGTCAGGCTACGGAGAGGCAGCAAACCGGATGATGAGCCAGGGTGACGGGAGAGGATTCGATCCGCGGAGGGCGTGCCACCGGTATGGACAAGAAGGCCATTTCGCCAGGGAATGCCCGAATAGGCGGGTAGAATTTTGTCGGCAGTGTGAGAAAAAGGGAATCACTACGCCAGACTGCTGAAGGCGATCGGAGGCGGGAAACGGGCAGCGGCGTCTACTGGACAGGGATCAGGTCGACGATGCCACGATTGACACTGGAGCGACACGCAGTTTCTTGAGTGAAGATTGCGTGCGCAAGTGGGCGATTCGGGGAAAGGCACAGGATGTGCAGGCTCGAATCCATCTAGCGGACGGATCGACTCTAGAGGTTAATAGGCTACTGAAGATGGATGTCAACATGGCCGGCAAGACGATCAGCATGCCAATGCTGATTATGCCCTCCATGCTGGACCACATCATCCTCGGTATGGATTTTATTTGTGCCATGGGCACTACCATACGATGCAGCAACGCCGAATTGATCCTCGAGACGGTGGTGGTACCGGCCGCAGGGCTGGCAGTACCACCCAGCAACGTGGAGCCGACAGAAGGCATCCCGCTCGCGGAGAGGGGAGCGCCCGCTTGGCAACCGGGTGGCGTGGTCGTAGAGGGTAGGACGGGAACCAGGCGTTGTTCAAAGATTGAAGGGGCCGATTCCAGCCGGGAAGAGGCTGTCGCGGAACGGCAGAAGCGGCTCAGTCTGCGTCGCACAAGTTCGTCGACAGAGGATTGTCGGGTGATGGGCAATAGAGGGAAGCAGACTGAGTCTTGCACAGGTTCAACAGGGGTTGCCGATGGGAATCGGGGGGCCGTGAGTGGGGGTAAGAGCCAAGTCTACCCGCAAGGCGAGGCATCCCGGCTCGAGTTGTCGGTCATCCAAGAGGAAAATAGCTGTGAGTCCCCCGTAGCGGAGGCAGAGTGGCCAGCGGATCTGGAACCGGAACTGCAGGAGTTCTTGGCATCAGAGCTGGCACTCTTCGATAATCTGAAAGGAGTCTCGCATATCGCCGAGCATAGGATAATAATGAAGGATAGCAAGCCGTTGAAACAGAGATATTATCCCAAGAACCCGGCTATGCAAAAGGTAATCGATGAGCAGGTGGAGGAGCTAATCCAGGCGGGCGCCATTGAGCCGTCGCGTAGCCCACACAGCGCCCCAATAGTCCTGGTCAAGAAAAAGACTATCGGCAGCTCAATGCGCACTCTGTGCCGGATGCTTATCCAGTCCCTCGGATTAACCACATCCTCGAAAGATTGCGCTATGCTCGTTACATTTCTACTCTAGATTTGAAGAGCGGGTATTGGCAAATCCCCATGGCGGCCGAAAGCAAGGAGTGCACGGCGTTTACGGTGCCCGGGAGGGTTTTATTCCAATGGCGGGTGATGCCATTTGATCTCCACTCAGCCTGCGCGACGTTTCAGCGGGCGTTAGATTCGGTGATAGGGCCCGATATGGAGCCGCACGCGTTCGCGTATCTAGACGATATCGTGGTGATAGGAGGGACCCGGGAACAACATGTTGCCAATCTAAGGGAAGTTTTCCGCCGTTTGAGGGCCGCTAACTTGAAGGTGAACAGAAATAAGTGCAGCTTCTATCGGCAACGGCTGGTTTATCTTGGGCATGTGATTAGTGGGGAAGGCATTCGGACGGACCCTGACAAGGTGGAGGCGATCAGAAATCTAAAGGCCCCATCCTGTGTTAAAGAGTTGCGCCAATGTCTCGGTATGGCTTCGTGGTACCGGCGATTTGTGCCCAATTTTGCGACCTTGGTACAACCCATGACAGCGCTTCTGAGAAAAGGTAGGAAATGGTCATGGGAGAAAGAACAGGAGGAGGCACTGTGTCAGTTGAAAGAGAGCCTGAACACTGCCCCTGTTCTAGCGTGCCCGGACTTCTCGGCCAAATTTGTGTTGCAGACCGACGCGAGCAATTATGAACTCGGTGCGGTACTGACGCAGTCAATAGACGGGCAGGAGCGGGTGATAGCCTATGCGAGCCGGAAGTTGCTCAAGGCTGAGGAGAATTATTCCGCTACTGAGAAGGAGTGTCTCGCGACTGTGTGGTCGATCTGGAAGCTAAGGTGTTACCTCGAAGGGTACCGCTTCGAAGTGATCACAGACCACCTCGCTCTCAAGTGGTTGAACTCGATCGAAAGTCCTTCTGGTAGGATAGCACGATGGGCGCTGGAATTGCAACAGTTGCAATTTGATGTTCAGTACCGCCGGGGCAAGCTAACTGTGGTTGCTGACGCGTTATCCAGACATCCTCTAGAGATCTGCCAACAAGCAGTGGTGGTCGAGACCCCCTGCAAGTGGATCGCGAGTATGCCGGTCAAGATCGCTGGAAAGCCAGACAAGTATCCCGATTTTGTCGAGGAAAATGGGCAACTCTACCGACACTTGGGTCATAGGCCAGATGACGAGGATTACATTCCATGGAATTTTTTTGTTGCTAGCGGTCATCGGGGAAGGGTGCTGCAGGAGTGCCATGACGCCCCCACTGCCGGACACCAAGGCGTGAGGAAAACCGTGTCTAGACTCGCCCAGAGGTATTATTGGCCGGGCATGTTTCGGGATGCCGCCAAGTACGTGAAGTGCTGCGAGCTGTGCCAAAAATTTAAGATGCGTTTTTGGGTTCCTTGGGCGTGGAAATTCAGTATACTGCCCCTTATTGTCCGCAGGAAAATCCCACTGAGAGAACCAACCGCACTGTGAAAACCATGATAGCGCAATTTATTGAAGGCCATCAGAGTTCGCGGGACGAACTATTGCCTGAAATATCGCTTGCGGTCAACTCCAGTGTGGCTGACTCGACCGGGTTCACTCCAGCATTCTTGATGTAGGGTAGAGAATCGCGTCTTCCCGCCGCTTTATACGACGCGGTCACGCAGGGGTCGGCGATACTGCGCTTGACCCCCGGGAACGAGCTAAGAGACTAAAAGAAATTTTTGATATCGTCCACAGCAATCTTCAGCGTGCCTGTAAGGACCAGGGGCGGCATTACAATCTCCGAAGACGTGAATGGCGACCTGCTCTAGGCGCGACGGTCCTGTTGAAGCAGCATCAGCTGTCCAATGCTGCAGAGGGCTTCGCAGCGGAATTGGCGCCGAAGTTTGACGGCCCCTACCGTGTTATCAAATTCTTCTCCCCCAATGTCATGCATCTCGCGAAACAGGGCAAACGCAAGCGAAGGGTGGCCAATATAATGCAACTTAAACCTTTCTTTCAGGGAGAAATAGAAGAAGAAGAGGACCAAGAGGAGCTTAACGCCAGCGGGAAAAGGGACGCGACCTGTCTATAGATTTAACCCTATTTGTATTTTTAAGCTAACCTAAGTAACATAATAACTCCGTAGTTTGTGAGCTGCACTGTTAGGGAGAGAAATACTAATTAAGTTCGCTAGTGAGATAATGAATAAGTTAATCCCACAGATGGAAAACGTGATTGAAATCAGCAGCGACGAGGAGGCGAGAGTAGAGGACGACGACAGCGATCGCACGGAGCCGCGGCCGGAATCACCTGGTGCTGACCGCCGCCGAGACCCGCGCTACGGCCACGAAAACTATCGGCGGAGATTCGAGGAGGGCACGCACCGATGCAGTTTTTCAGTGTTCTCAAGCACCACCGACACAGTGGAACATCTGGACGGCATCGTGATGCACTTGCGCGTGCAAGTGTCCACCCTCATCAGGGAGGCGCCCCGATCGCGCAATCCACCCCCATATGTGGAGGAGCCCCCATCGCCGTCACCACTGGCTGCTTTGCCAGAGTCGGAGTTCCCGGCGCCCGACGTGCCGTGGTCATCGGAGGCCGACGCTGGTCGCCAGGCGGGCACCACGTTCCCAGCCGCGTCGGACGCGCGGGTTATCAGCGACCGGAACGGGCAGCTACCGCTCGCGTTGGAGGAGGATCGGCCAGGCCCATTCCGCGGAGCCGCCGCTCACCGCTTTCAGGTCGATCCCGGAAGCGTATTTCCGCGGGTAAGCTTGCACTTCCTCCCGCGCATCCCGGAGGCCACTGGAGCGGCGAACAAGCGCACCCGAGCGACATCACAAGAGGAGCCGGCGGCCAAACGCCCACAAAATCGACGCCGGGTGGCCAAAACGCGTCACAGTAAGAGGCGCCGCAGTGGGAGTGGACGATCCCGCGCAAGGGTCCAACCCAACTCCCCGCCCAAAAAGCCCCGACGGAGCCCATCCCAGCGTCGCAGACCGCAGCTACGAGCGCCGCGTTTACCCCGCGGGTGCCAGGAGGGTTCTCCCCCTCAAAGGGAGGAGACCTGACCTCCGGAGACCTGACCTGAGGAGTACGCATCTGTACGAGCGTGCCCCTACTCCTGCCTTTAAGTTAACTGTCCCTGGTGCGCGGTGTGTGCCCGACATCCGGGTGGAGGGAGTCCGAGGCATGGTAGATGTTGACACCGAAGCCGTGCCATCGCGCGCCGGTCCTCCTGGGGATATCTATGTTCCCCGGGCTTTTCACCAGCCAGATGCCAGGTGTTCCTTCTATGTTCCGGAACAGGTCCGGAAATGGGGGATGAGGTATGATGGCCTGGTAGACTCACTCGATTTTTTGGAAGTATTCGGGGAGCGGGCCGTAACTTATGGTATCGAGCTAGACCGTATGCCCCGGGTGATGGGCGAAGTTTTTGTCGGCAAGGCCGCCAGGTGGTTCATGATCAGCGGATTGAGGGATGTTTCATGGTCGACGTTTAGGAGGGGATTTCTGGAATTCTTCCTGCCGCCTCGCTATTTTGAGCGGTTGGAAGATGAAATTCGGGCCCGCCTGCAGCGCAGCGGTGAGGAGTTTAAGGACTACGTGATTGAGGGCACGTATGCACCACGCGAGGTATAACACGGCACAGGAGTTGCACCGTGTATACGAGAACGCCGCGCCTGAGCATCA
This sequence comes from Hirtodrosophila confusa, assembly GCA_035043065.1. Classification (NCBI taxonomy): domain Eukaryota; kingdom Metazoa; phylum Arthropoda; class Insecta; order Diptera; family Drosophilidae; genus Hirtodrosophila; species Hirtodrosophila confusa. The sequence goes on from JAWNNI010000193.1 coordinate 188,287, forward strand.
GTTGTATATACGCTGGCACGACTTCTTAACGCTGGCCGAGTTGACGCAATTGGCAGTGGAATTCGAGAGTGTGCGGAGGCGGAGTTGTGAAAACTCGGCAAGGGCAAAAGCTTGACAGGCGGGGCGGAGGCAATCACAAGCCGATCCAGTCCCCGTGGCCCAGCCTAAGAGTAGGCATCTCAATCCGTTTCGATCCCCATCCGATAGCCATCCGGCGGCTGCGTCCGGTGGTGAGATCCCCACGCAGCCGGCGTCAGGCTACGGAGAGGCAGCAAACCGGATGATGAGCCAGGGTGACGGGAGAGGATTCGATCCGCGGAGGGCGTGCCACCGGTATGGACAAGAAGGCCATTTCGCCAGGGAATGCCCGAATAGGCGGGTAGAATTTTGTCGGCAGTGTGAGAAAAAGGGAATCACTACGCCAGACTGCTGAAGGCGATCGGAGGCGGGAAACGGGCAGCGGCGTCTACTGGACAGGGATCAGGTCGACGATGCCACGATTGACACTGGAGCGACACGCAGTTTCTTGAGTGAAGATTGCGTGCGCAAGTGGGCGATTCGGGGAAAGGCACAGGATGTGCAGGCTCGAATCCATCTAGCGGACGGATCGACTCTAGAGGTTAATAGGCTACTGAAGATGGATGTCAACATGGCCGGCAAGACGATCAGCATGCCAATACTGATTATGCCCTCCATGCTGGACCACATCATCCTCGGTATGGATTTTATTTGTGCCATGGGCACTACCATACGATGCAGCAACGCCGAATTGATCCTCGAGACGGTGGTGGTACCGGCCGCAGGGCTGGCAGTACCACCCAGCAACGTGGAGCCGACAGAAGGCATCCCGCTCGCGGAGAGGGGAGCGCCCGCTTGGCAATCGGGTGGCGTGGTCGTAGAGGGTAGGACGGGAACCAGGCGTTGTTCAAAGATTGAAGGGGCCGATTCCAGCCGGGAAGAGGCTGTCGCGGAACGGCAGAAGCGGCTCAGTCTGCGTCGCACAAGTTCGTCGACAGAGGATTGTCGGGTGATGGGCAATAGAGGGAAGCAGACTGAGTCTTGCACAGGTTCAACAGGGGTTGCCGATGGGAATCGGGGGGCCGTGAGTGGGGGTAAGAGCCAAGTCTACCCGCAAGGCGAGGCATCCCGGCTCGAGTTGTCGGTCATCCAAGAGGAAAATAGCTGTGAGTCCCCCGTAGCGGAGGCAGAGTGGCCAGCGGATCTGGAACCGGAACTGCAGGAGTTCTTGGCATCAGAGCTGGCACTCTTCGATAATCTGAAAGGAGTCTCGCATATCGCCGAGCATAGGATAATAATGAAGGATAGCAAGCCGTTGAAACAGAGATATTATCCCAAGAACCCGGCTATGCAAAAGGTAATCGATGAGCAGGTGGAGGAGCTAATCCAGGCGGGCGCCATTGAGCCGTCGCGTAGCCCACACAGCGCCCCAATAGTCCTGGTCAAGAAAAAGACTGGGGAATGGCGCATGTGTATAGACTATCGGCACTCAATGCGCACTCTGTGCCGGATGCTTATCCAGTCCCTCGGATTAACCACATCCTCGAAAGATTGCGCTATGCTCGTTACATTTCTACTCTAGATTTGAAGAGCGGGTATTGGCAAATCCCCATGGCGGCCGAAAGCAAGGAGTGCACGGCGTTTACGGTGCCCGGGAGGGTTTTATTCCAATGGCGGGTGATGCCATTTGATCTCCACTCAGCCTGCGCGACGTTTCAGCGGGCGTTAGATTCGGTGATAGGGCCCGATATGGAGCCGCACGCGTTCGCGTATCTAGACGATATCGTGGTGATAGGAGGGACCCGGGAACAACATGTTGCCAATCTAAGGGAAGTTTTCCGCCGTTTGAGGGCCGCTAACTTGAAGGTGAACAGAAAGAAGTGCAGCTTCTATCGGCAACGGCTGGTTTATCTTGGGCATGTGATTAGTGGGGAAGGCATTCGGACGGACCCTGACAAGGTGGAGGCGATCAGAAATCTAAAGGCCCCATCCTGTGTTAAAGAGTTGCGCCAATGTCTCGGTATGGCTTCGTGGTACCGGCGATTTGTGCCCAATTTTGCGACCTTGGTACAACCCATGACAGCGCTTCTGAGAAAAGGTAGGAAATGGTCATGGGAGAAAGAACAGGAGGAGGCACTGTGTCAGTTGAAAGAGAGCCTGAACACTGCCCCTGTTCTAGCGTGCCCGGACTTCTCGGCCAAATTTGTGTTGCAGACCGACGCGAGCAATTATGAACTCGGTGCGGTACTGACGCAGTCAATAGACGGGCAGGAGCGGGTGATAGCCTATGCGAGCCGGAAGTTGCTCAAGGCTGAGGAGAATTATTCCGCTACTGAGAAGGAGTGTCTCGCGACTGTGTGGTCGATCTGGAAGCTAAGGTGTTACCTCGAAGGGTACCGCTTCGAAGTGATCACAGACCACCTCGCTCTCAAGTGGTTGAACTCGATCGAAAGTCCTTCTGGTAGGATAGCACGATGGGCGCTGGAATTGCAACAGTTGCAATTTGATGTTCAGTACCGCCGGGGCAAGCTAACTGTGGTTGCTGACGCGTTATCCAGACATCCTCTAGAGATCTGCCAACAAGCAGTGGTGGTCGAGACCCCCTGCAAGTGGATCGCGAGTATGCCGGTCAAGATCGCTGGAAAGCCAGACAAGTATCCCGATTTTGTCGAGGAAAATGGGCAACTCTACCGACACTTGGGTCATAGGCCAGATGACGAGGATTACATTCCATGGAATTTTTTTGTTGCTAGCGGTCATCGGGGAAGGGTGCTGCAGGAGTGCCATGACGCCCCCACTGCCGGACACCAAGGCGTGAGGAAAACCGTGTCTAGACTCGCCCAGAGGTATTATTGGCCGGGCATGTTTCGGGATGCCGCCAAGTACGTGAAGTGCTGCGAGCTGTGCCAAAAATTTAAGATGGAACAGCGAAAGCTAGCCGGTCGAATGCTGACAAGGCAGGTGGCAGAGCCCATGGCAGAATTGTGTGCCGACTTCGTTGGTCCCTTGCCGCGTTCGAAACACGGCAACTCGATGTTGTTATTTCATGACGCGTTTTCGAAGTGGGTGGAATTGGTTCCCCTCCGGAAAGCTACGGCGAGTCAACTGCAGACAGCATTTAGAGAACGAATCTTGAGCAAATTTGGGGTGCCCAAGAAGTTCGTGTATGATAATGGGGTACAATTCACTAGCAAGAATTTCAAGTCGTTTTTGGGTTCCTTGGGCGTGGAAATTCAGTATACTGCCCCTTATTGTCCGCAGGAAAATCCCACTGAGAGAACCAACCGCACTGTGAAAACCATGATAGCGCAATTTATTGAAGGCCATCAGAGTTCGCGGGACGAACTATTGCCTGAAATATCGCTTGCGGTCAACTCCAGTGTGGCTGACTCGACCGGGTTCACTCCAGCATTCTTGATGTAGGGTAGAGAATCGCGTCTTCCCGCCGCTTTATACGACGCGGTCACGCAGGGGTCGGCGATACTGCGCTTGACCCCCGGGAACGAGCTAAGAGACTAAAAGAAATTTTTGATATCGTCCACAGCAATCTTCAGCGTGCCTGTAAGGACCAGGGGCGGCATTACAATCTCCGAAGACGTGAATGGCGACCTGCTCTAGGCGCGACGGTCCTGTTGAAGCAGCATCAGCTGTCCAATGCTGCAGAGGGCTTCGCAGCGGAATTGGCGCCGAAGTTTGACGGCCCCTACCGTGTTATCAAATTCTTCTCCCCCAATGTCATGCATCTCGCGAAACAGGGCAAACGCAAGCGAAGGGTGGCCAATATAATGCAACTTAAACCTTTCTTTCAGGGAGAAATAGAAGAAGAAGAGGACCAAGAGGAGCTTAACGCCAGCGGGAATAAGGACGCGACCTGTCTATAGATTTAACCCTATTTGTATTTTTAAGCTAACCTAAGTAACATAATAACCCCGTAGTTTGTGAGCTGCACTGTTAGGGAGAGAAATACTAATTAAGTTCGCTAGTGAGATAATGAATAAGTTAATTCCACAGATGGAAAACGTGATTGAAATCAGCAGCGACGAGGAGGCGAGAGTAGAGGACGACGACAGCGATCGCACGGAGCCGCGGCCGGAATCACCTGGTGCTGACCGCCGCCGAGACCCGCGCTACGGCCACGAAAACTATCGGCGGAGATTCGAGGAGGGCACGCACCGATGCAGTTTTTCAGTGTTCTCAAGCACCACCGACACAGTGGAACATCTGGACGGCATCGTGATGCACTTGCGCGTGCAAGTGTCCACCCTCATCAGGGAGGCGCCCCGATCGCGCAATCCACCCCCATATGTGGAGGAGCCCCCATCGCCGTCACCACTGGCTGCTTTGCCAGAGTCGGAGTTCCCGGCGCCCGACGTGCCGTGGTCATCGGAGGCCGACGCTGGTCGCCAGGCGGGCACCACGTTCCCAGCCGCGTCGGACGCGCGGGTTATCAGCGACCGGAACGGGCAGCTACCGCTCGCGTTGGAGGAGGATCGGCCAGGCCCATTCCGCGGAGCCGCCGCTCACCGCTTTCAGGTGGATCCCGGAAGCGTATTTCCGCGGGTAAGCTTGCGCTTCCTCCCGCGCATCCCGGAGGCCACTGGAGCGGCGAACAAGCGCACCCGAGCGACATCACAAGAGGAGCCGGCGGCCAAACGCCCACAGAATCGACGCCGGGTGGCCAAAACGCGTCACAGTAAGAGGCGCCGCAGTGGGAGTGGACGATCCCGCGCAAGGGTCCGACCCAACTCCCCGCCCAAAAAGCCCCGACGGAGCCCATCCCAGCGTCGCGGACCGCAGCTACGAGCGCCGCGTTTTCCCCGCGGGCGCCAGGAGGGTTCTCCCCCTCCAAGGGAGGAAGCCCGTAGCTGCGGCCGCCTTTCCTCGCCGCAATGCCCGGGCCCCAGGGCGGTGTCCCCACCGCGGGCCTGCCGGATGGCCGCGGAGGAAATGGCGGCGTCGTTGGAGGAGGCCCTGCCATCGCTGGTGCCGTACCGCGCCTGGGAGACCTGTGATCCCGCTGAGGTCGAGGAGGTCCAGGAAACTGCGACGGAGGAGGTGCTGGACGAAGCAGCGGAAGTAGCAGAGGGCGATGCTATTCCTGAAGAAGCGGTCGCCGGAGAGCAACAGGCAGCGCAGGACCCAAGTGACGTGCCGGCGAGCGAGAAGGAGTTGTGGGAAGATGTCCTCGACTTGTTCGACGGGATGGAGGGGTGGGAAACGGGGCCAGGGTCGACGCTCGGCGAAGTGGACAGAATCTGAGGACGGGTCCGTTCCTGTTCCCCTCTCCCGGACCGAGCAGCAAGACGCAACACCGCCGGGCTGGAGGGTGTTTCCCCGCGGAGGGATCCTGAGCCCACGAATGGTGGAGCTGATCCGGGCTGAACTGGCGCGGTATGCCGGCAGGGCTCGGCGCACCCGGTTCCGTGTGACGGAGGGCAGCTACGTGTACAGCATCACCTTCAATGCCGCCGGGGAGGTGACGGTTTCTTTTGTCGCGCAAGGAGCGCCAGCGCCTGGCGCGCTGTAGTTATAAGTCTTAGCATTAAATAATAAATCTTAAGCCGTTAAACATACGAGTTTGTATTTTAAACGCAACGATCATCTGTCACGGCTGGCGCGCGCAGCTGATGCAGTTCTCAATCCTGCCACCAGAGCGCGGCTTCAGTCAAAGCAAAGCTGTGAGGTGAATAGCGAAAGCTCTGAGGTGGAGAGCGAAAGCTCGTGGTGGGATTGAACTTTTCAGGCTCGCGTGTGGCCGAGCTGGGCAGAGTACATCACTTAAGGAGCGACAAGAAAAGTGAGTAGACGTGCGTCGGAAGCACGCAGGGTAAAGAGCGTGAGTGAAAGAGCCGTTAGGCGGCAGTGCAGCAGGGCACGCGTAGTTTGATAAATTAACAGTAAGAAACTGGAATAAGGATAATCTACAATAACCAAACGATATCTCCTCATTTGAATAACTAACACTAACCGTAGAGCGAGGTATATCCCGCCGTCCGTGTGAGCAATCCCGGCATTTATAGAAACTAATACTAACGTAGAGCGAGGTATATCCCGCTGCCCGTGTGAGTAATTCCGGCATTTATAAGAAAAACTAAAACTAACCGTAGAGCGAGGTATATCCCGCCGCCCGTGTGAACAATCCCGGGCATTCGTAGAGCAGTCGTTCGTAGACCACTTGACCAGTAGAGCACCAGCGGTAGAATCCTGGTCAGCTCCTTAATGGCACTGCAAAAATATCGTATCTGACATCACAGACGAACACAATCGAGCGCACCGTGCCACTTAGGAAAACGTAAAACAAGTCCTACGTGACTATTTTTTTCCCCAACATGAGCAAATTAGCGAATGAAGTCGCTAAAAATTGCAGAATTTGTGTCAAAGCTAACTACGATAGGCGTCAAAAGAGACAGGAACTCGGAGTAACACCGTTTCCAACATACGCTGGGGAAATGCTCCATATCGACGTTTTCTCTGGATAAAAAACAATTTCTGACTTGCATCGACAAGTTTTCCAAATTGCTATCGTGCAACCAATCGCTTATCAACAATAGTTGACGATAAAATCATCCATATTCCAGTTAGTAAACCTGTTCCCAAATATAAAGACAGTGTATTGCGATAACGAAGCCGCGTTCAATTCTGAGGCAATTACTTCTTTACTGAAGAATAGTTATGGCAGAGACATTGTTAATTCGCCCCCACTCCACAGCGTTTCAAAGGACAGGTCGAACCTTTACACAGCACAATAACAGAAAGAGCTAGGTGTATTAAAATCATCAAAAAAAATCGACGACACAGTAAGCTGATCCTGAGGGCTACAGTCGAATACAATAAAACATTGCATTTGGTAACAGACAAAAATCCCGTCGAAATTATTCACGCAACACCCGTCGACCTTCGGCAAACCATAACAGACAAAATAGCAAAGGCACAAATGATCAATATTAACAGATGCAACCCGAGTAGGCAAAACAGGGTATTTGAGGTAGGAGAAGAAGTACTCCTCAAAAGTAATAGGAGACTGGGAAACAAATTAACCCCATTATGCTCAGAAGGGAAAATACAAGCAGACATGGGAACGTCTGTTCTTGTTAAGGGGAGGGTAGTCCATAAGGACAACCTTAAATAAAGGTTACTTTTGGTACACTGATCAAATAGACCAAGCAATAGAAGTAAAAAGCAATTTTCCATTTTTCTTTTACAGGCTTGTGGGTACAACCTTTTTAATAACATTGATGAATGCGCGGATCACCGATTATTCGCACTCCAACTACATTCCTGTAGTAGACGGCAATGCTTTGGTGTGGGAACAAATAGATTATCTAAGGCATTCAAGTAATCTGACTGCGTTTGCAAGCATAGCAGAGGAAACAGAAAAATAATCAAAATTATTCCCCCAATCGCACATTCGAAAATTAATAGATGTCGATACAGACCATATTATAAATCTTTTGTCCGTTTTAAAGATCCATCATAGAATAGCAAGAAGCTTAGACTTTTTAGGCACAGCTCTCAAGGTTATCGCTGGCACACCGGAGGATTTTGAAAAGGTCCGAATGTCCGAGTCCAAATTAATCGAATCAAACAATAGACAGCTGATCATAAACTCAGAGACAGATAAACCTACTTACGGACACCATAAGCCAAATAATTAAAGCCAAAAAGAACGATTTAGTTGACACTCCACATTTGTACGAGGCTCTTCTAGCCAGAAATAGGATGCTAATAACTGAAATACAAAATTTGATGCTTACAATCACGATTGCTAAGGCTGACATAATAAACCCAACTTTTTTTAATCATAACGATTTGAAGTCTCTTGTTGAACTAAATTCAGAAATCCCTATAGTAAGCCTGATGGAGGCATCTAACATTAAAATCTTACAGTCCGATAGCATTATACATATTATAATTGCATACCCCAGGGTTAAATTTATATGTAAGAAGATCACTATATTCCCGGTATCACATCAACACACCGTGCTGCAGCTACAGGATGACATCGCTAAATACGAAGATGACACCTTGGCAGTAACCGAATGCTCCACGACAACATATACCACCTTCTACAAATTGGAAAATCACGACACCTGCTCCCGAGCTCTACATGCTGGAGGCACCGCTCTTTATCACACGCAGCGCAGCCACCTCAAACCGATCACATTCGCGGATGAAGGCGATATGATTGTCAACGAGAGCCCGGCTCGAATAAGCGCAGACGGCGGGCCTGAGATATCTACGAACGGCACGTATCTGATCACCTTTGAACGCTCAGCGACCATCAACGGTACCAAGTATATCAATCAGCGCGAGGCCCTGAACAAAACCCCGGGCATAGCTGGATCTCCACTCTTTAACTTCATCAGCCACGACCCAGTATTGAGGATGCCACTACTCCACAGGATGAATAACCAAAATTTACACACCATCCAGGAGTTTAAAGAAGAGATGGCAGCAACATGGTCGTCCAAGATATGGTTCGCGGCTGGAGTGGGAATCAGCCTCTTGTACACTGGCTCACTAATCCTTCCCCAAGCGCTAAGGAGGAGACGAGAATCTAGGAAGGTACAAAGGGTCATAAACAGTTTTAGTATATCCGGAGACGTTCATAATCTTGAGGTGGGAGTAGTTAACAAATAAGATTACCAAATATTTATTAAGTCACCCTCGCATGCGCAACGCCTAAAATCCTATGTGTCGGCGTTTCCGTTGCAGCGACCAGCGGCGGTAACCAGACACTTCTGTTTGTGTCGCAACATAGTATGCGGTTATCGTTCGCGATTATGCTGAGTCGGCTTGCCGACCACTGCTGTGTGGCGTGATGTTGACGCCCAAAACATTCCTCTAGCTTAAGCATGACAATTATTGAATCTGAAGTTTTAGTTCTGAATATGCCTCTGTATCAAGTACAAGCCAAAATATTTTCGGCACTTGGCCGTTTAAACATTTATCTTTTATTGCTGAGCCATAAGGCAGTGAATGGAAAGCTTTAGCTTTCCCAATGTAATGATGTAATCATTACTGGCAATTATATCACCAACCTGCGACGTCAGCCAGCCAAACACGCCTAGAAGTCAACGTATTCATCTTGAAGGAAGAATACCCAGGCCAATAACTTATTTTGTATGCGGAATGTATGTACATGTGTGATAATAACGACAACAAGAGAGTATGTCTGTATGTATGTACACCGATATCAGAGCAGCGCGCCCATATAGATACGCACTTGACAAAAAAAGACAAAAAGTCACAGACCAAAACGTAAACAAACATATGTACATATGTATGCAGTCGTTGTTTACCAATGTTTTGAATGTTTTGTTTTGATTCTTTCATTGTTCCTTTAATGCGATTTTAACTATATAAATATACATATGTATATAATAGCTATATCAGCAAAAGCAGCAGCATCACCAGTAGCTGCAAATAGGTAGTTAAGGTTGAGAATGTAATTAATTTTATTATTTGCCTATTAATGTATTAGCTTCTTACACACTTCTTCAAACATACATACATTAAAATTCACATCATGATTACATGTATGAGTTAATTATCAAGAATAAAAGAGTTCCTTAGTGCCTAAATTGGATTCCCTATTGGGTTGAGCATAAACGAAAACATACATTTAATGATTACTTTTGGTTTTTATACCTGTATGTATTTTAAAATGAATATTTAAAAAAGTAAGAACGTTGGTCCCAGTCCTATATAATTTGGTTATTGTGTGTTCAGAAAGAGACGCGAAAAAAACTGCACAGGTGTGGGAGATATAGATTTTGCTCGTTTGTGGGGGAGGGGGTGGGGGGGTCCAAAAATTGTTGATGCAGATTTATCCAGGTGGCTAACATTAGTCTGTATGCCAAATTTGGTAACTCTATCTTTGAAACTGTAGGAGATATACTCCTGGAAAAACGTGTTTTGGGGATATCATATGCCGATCTGTGGGGGTGGGGGTGGAGGGGTCAAAATTGTTTGATGCAGATCTGTCGGGAATCTCAATATTAGTCTGTATGCCAAATTTGGTGAGCATAGCTTTAAAAATGGGAAGATCGGCTTTCCCCAAATTGCGGGAGAGGAGTGCTTGGGTGGCTGGTCGATCTCGACACTTCATAAATTGACGATATACACCAACATGTGTACCAAGTTTGGTTGCTAGCTCAAAGATAAAGGCAAAAATTGCGTTCATACGGACAGACGGACATTCGCAACCCAATATACTATTTTCCCTTCGGGAACATAGTATAAAAATAATATATGCGCGCCTCCAACAGGGTGGCATCTCCAATAAGTTTGCACTACTTACCAACACTACTCCAATAAATGTACGTACATTTATTTTGAAACTGATGAAATTCTTCTAATTAAAATAATTATACGTGTATTCAGATGTAATGGGTATTCATAAAAGCAGTCAATGGATAAAAGTTTGAATAGGATGGTACATTCGTATACACATACATACATACAGACAAAACGCGAGCTCGCTTCACATCAGAGCCACCAGACCGAGAGCGAAGGCAGATGGGCTCCGATGCATACAAATAACAAATTACGCTCTCGCGCTCTCACGAGAATGCGAGCGCGTATACATCAGGAGCCACCCGACGGAATACGAAGTCTAAGTGGCCCTGATCCAAGCAAATTTGTCGTCTCGCGACCGTCGTTCCATTTGGGTTGTCTATAAATTAAGTCGTTGATGCTGTTACAAAGAAAAGGATGAGTGTGATTACCATAAAATGGGTAAAAGGGGGTACTAAATCTGTGCAAATATATGTAAAATAGTAGGCTATCACTGCATCCAGACGGTCCTGTTAAAATAACATTAGCATAACATGTACCATAACATTTAGATAATAGATTACGATTGTCGCGATATCGATAAAATACAGAATGAGAGACACAGTCGGTTTTTGTAAGCGCAGCGTGAAGTCGAATTTCTTGAAGTGAATATATATAAAGTTGAACTATTAAGCATCATTATCCTTACTTTATATTGTGAACATAATACATTAAATAAAACTATTATAATATCAATCTTACATTTGGGGGCTCGTCCGTGTCAATAAAAAAGTCAAGGTGTGTGATCGTGAAGTTGGCTGATGCAATAACAGTTTCTCGGAATCGTCGCAAAGTTGGTTAATGCTACTAAAAAGTTGTAAAGTTGTTACAAGTAGCATTAATATTAAGTTGAACAGTCCGAAATCTGTAAGCATTAGAGTGAACACGCTGTTTTTTTTAAAAATCGATCGTGTATTTTTGATGAACACAATTTGCAAAACTCAAAGTCGCGCCACAGCGTCGCCGTCGCTTTCGTAGAAACCGTTACTTGTGTGAGACATTCAGAAAACGACGCGGAATATGAGAAAAACGCCGGCAAAAAAGACAAGTACGAAAGTAGAAAAGGCAAAACAAGGAGAGACAGTAGCTAAGTTGCATTGTAGTGAAAACGAGATAGCAGAAGCTGAACTCGAAAAGAAGAGCGCGATGGCAACCGTGATTGAGGACAATAGTGTTGAGGCAAAGATGGAACAAATGATACAAATGTTAAGCCTAAAAATTTTATCTGACGACCAACGCGAAAAACAAGTTAAAATCGCTCCTGACAATTTTGAAAAAGTGGTGTGCGAATGTGATGGAAAGTCCGTGCCAATTGAAAAATGGTTCGAAAATTTCGAGAAAAATGCCGACGCATATGAACTCACGGAAAAGCAAAAATATGTACAAGCAAGAGGCAAGATGAGCGGTGCTGCTAAACTGTTTCTGGAAGCTGAGAGTGTGTGCAGTTATGATGAACTAAAGAGTGTTTTATGCGAAGAATTTTTGTGTAGCTATAATAGTGCGGATATTCATAGTCAGCTGCAAGAAAGAAAAAAGCAAAATAATGAATCGTTGCACGAATATATGTTGCAGATGAAAAAAATTGCATCAGTTGGCTATGTTGAAGACGCGGCTGTCATAAGACATATTGTCAACGGTCTTGACATAAAGAACGAGTATAAGTATGCAATGTATCGTTGTAAATCATTTAGAGACTTGAAAGAAGAGTTTGATATCTATGATCTTATGAACATATGCGAGAAAAGGAACAATCAACAAAAATCAAGTGTCAAACATCAGAGCGCGCAGGGAGGTAAAAGAGAATATTGTTTTAATTGTGGCTCAGGCGAGCACAAGCGCAAGGATTGTACTGTCGAAATGAAATGCTTTAAATGTAATCAAAACGGTCACATTTCGCGTAATTGTGATAAAGCTGAAAAAATGGACAAAGTGCGCGTTATTACTGATCGTAGCCGAATCAAAAATATCGAAATAAATGGCTTTAAAGTTGACTGTCTCATAGATACAGGGTCAGACGTGACCATAATAAAAGAAAGTGTCGTGAAGAATATAAAAAACGTTGAACTTTTTAAAACCATTTCTACGTTGCGCGGTCTTGGCCAAATGATCACAAAGCCAATTGGATGTTTTCATGCAGAGGTAGCGGTCGATAATTTGCAGACTGACCAGAAGTTTATTGTAGTACCCAGTTCGCAGATAGATTTTGATGCTCTGTTGGGGCATGATTTTATCAAAAAATTTTGCTTAATTGCCGACATGCAGGGCTACAAATTTCTAAAGCTGGATGCTGATCCAATGCCAGTAGCTGAGTATGCACATATATATAATGTGGTCGAGGAGTCAGCGTTCATAGTAACACCGCAATATCGCAAAGATATTGAGCAGATGTTAGAGAATAGCTACCAGGTGCCCAAAGATGTTACAAAGCAGTGTCCAGTGCAACTAAAAATAGTTCCGGACGGAGTGGTCAAACCGTTTCACCACTCGCCAAGCCGCTTAGCATCAGATGAATCTAGTGCAGTAAAGAAACAGATCGAAGAATGGGTAGAGCAAGGAATCGTACGAAAGTCCTCATCGAACGTAGCGAGCAGAGTTGTAGTGGTAAAAAAGAAAGATGGTACACTACGGGTGTGCATAGACTACAGGAAGCTGAATAGCATGGTGTTGGTGGATTGTTTCCCCGTGCCGCTGATGGAGGAGATTTTGGAGAAGCTGCAACCAGCTAAGTGGTTCACCATAATGGACCTTGAAAATGGTTTCTTTCATGTGCCAATCGAAGAGCAAAGCAAGCCGTACACAGCCTTCGTTACGAAAGAGGGATTGTATGAGTTTAATAAAGCGCCGTTTGGCTTTAAAAATTCCCCAGCTGCTTTTATTCGCTTTGTAAGCCATATTTTTCAAGAGCTAATTAATTCAGAGGTAATGCAGCTTTACATGGACGATATTATTGTGTACGCCGTATCACCAGAAATATGTATGGAAAAGACAAAGTTGGTTCTGGAGACAGCAGCGCAGTATGGCTTGAAAATCAAGTGGAAGAAGTGCAGCTTTATGCAGCCACGTATAAGCTTTCTTGGGCATATAATTGAGAACGGACAAATTTGGCCTGGAAAAGAGAAGACAGCAGCAGTCAGCCGTTTTGCTACGCCGAAAGACATAAAAGCGGTGCAAGCTTTTCTGGGGCTTACGGGATTTTTTAGGAAATTCATCCCTGGCTACGCACAAGTCGCAAGGCCGCTTACGAATCTTCTTAGGAAAGACGCAGTGTTCAACATTGGTCCAGCAGAGCAGCAATCGCTACAAAGCCTGAAGCAGCTACTTGTAATCGAGCCTGTATTGCATATTTATTCAAGAGAAGCGCCGACAGAGCTGCATACAGATGCGTCCAAGCAAGGTTTCGGAGCTGTGTTGTTGCAGCAGTTTGATGGCACTTTGCATCCGATTTATTATTGGAGCAGGAAAACTACAGAAGCGGAGTCGAAGCGTCACAGCTACTACTTGGAGGTGAAAGCAGCATATCTCGCGCTCAAAAAGTTTCGCCACTATCTGTTGGGTATCCAATTCGAGCTTGCCACGGATTGTGTTGCGTTTAAGCAGACAACCACCAAAGCAGATATACCGAGAGAAGTTTCCCAGTGGATCCTTTACATGGAAGACTTCACCTTCAAAGCAGTTCACCGCCCAGGCGAAAGAATGAGACATGTGGACTGTCTCAGCCGTTTTCCACAGATATGCAGGATCGTGACAACGGAGGTATCAGCTCGAATAAAAAAGGCGCAGCAGGAGGACGATTTCATCAAAGCCATAGTTGAAATCTTGAATCAACGCCCATACCAAGACTACAAAATAAAAGGTGGTCTGCTCTACAAAGTCGTCAATGGCAATGAGTTGCTTGCTATTCCGAGGCTGATGGAACGAGAGGTTATTCAAGGGTCACATGAAGTTGGTCATCTTTCAACAACAAAGACGATGCATACAATCCAGCAGCAATACTGGATTCCGCACCTTGAAGGCAAGGTGTCAAAGGTGATAGCTAATTGTATTGCTTGTATTATTTTCAGTAAGAAGTTGGGTAAACAAGAAGGCTATCTACATCCGATAGACAAGGGGGATGCTCCACTACACACGCTGCACGTTGACCATTTGGGTCCGATGGACGCAACTACCAAGCAATACAAATACATCTTGGCAGTGGTGGATGCGTTCTCCAAATTTGTGTGGCTATTTCCGACTAAGTCAACCGGCCATGAAGAAGTTGTGAAGAGGTTGAGCGACTGGTCGTTTGTATTTGGTTTTCCCAAGAGGATAGTAAGCGACAGAGGAGCAGCGTTCACATCTAACGCTTTCGGCGAGTTTCTCAATGAGAACAAAGTTGAGCAGGTGTGGTCAACGACTGGAGTGGCCAGAGGCAACGGTCAGATTGAGCGAGTGAACCGTTCGATTTTGGCTATCATCGCAAAGCTGTCAGTTCACGATTCAGCGAAGTGGTACAAATATGTACCGCAAGTCCAAAAGGCGATTAATTCGCACGTACATGCAGCGTTGAAGGTGTCACCCTTCGAGGTAATGTTTGGGTCCAAAATGCACAGCCAAGCAGAGGGTCGACTGTTGGAGGTGCTCAACGAAGAGTTAGTCACGCAGTTCAACGATGAACGCCAAAGGTTACGTGAGCACGTTAAACGCAACATTGAGCAGGCGCAGCAGGTTTACAAGCGCAATTATGACAAAAAGCGTCGTCCGGAGCACGGCTACAGAGTGGGAGATCTAGTAGCGATCAAGAGGACGCAGTTCGTCGCAGGACGCAAGCTGGCCAGCGAGTATCTGGGTCCGTACGAAGTCATAAAAGTTAAACGTAACGGACGCTATGATGTCAGAAAGGCAGCGAACGTCGAGGGACCAAATGTCACAGCAACTAGCAGTGATAATATGAAGCTTTGGCGTTTTGTGTCCGAAAACGATGAGATGTTATCATCTGGGACAGATGAGGATGAGCAGGAGGGCCGAATGTAAAATAGTAGGCTATCACTGCATCCAGACGGTCCTGTTAAAATAACATTAGCATAACATGTACCATAACATTTAGATAATAGATTACGATTGTCGCGATATCGATAAAATACAGAATGAGAGACACAGTCGGTTTTTGTAAGCGCAGCGTGAAGTCGAATTTCTTGAAGTGAATATATATAAAGTTGAACTATTAAGCATCATTATCCTTACTTTATATTGTGAACATAATACATTAAATAAAACTATTATAATATCAATCTTACATTTGGGGGCTCGTCCGTGTCAATAAAAAAGTCAAGGTGTGTGATCGTGAAGTTGGCTGATGCAATAACAGTTTCTCGGAATCGTCGCAAAGTTGGTTAATGCTACTAAAAAGTTGTAAAGTTGTTACAAGTAGCATTAATATTAAGTTGAACAGTCCGAAATCTGTAAGCATTAGAGTGAACACGCTGTTTTTTTTAAAAATCGATCGTGTATTTTTGATGAACACAATTTGCAAAACTCAAAGTCGCGCCACAGCGTCGCCGTCGCTTTCGTAGAAACCGTTACTTGTGTGAGACATTCAGAAAACGACGCGGAATATGAGAAAAACGCCGGCAAAAAAGACAAGTACGAAAGTAGAAAAGGCAAAACAAGGAGAGACAGTAGCTAAGTTGCATTGTAGTGAAAACGAGATAGCAGAAGCTGAACTCGAAAAGAAGAGCGCGATGGCAACCGTGATTGAGGACAATAGTGTTGAGGCAAAGATGGAACAAATGATACAAATGTTAAGCCTAAAAATTTTATCTGACGACCAACGCGAAAAACAAGTTAAAATCGCTCCTGACAATTTTGAAAAAGTGGTGTGCGAATGTGATGGAAAGTCCGTGCCAATTGAAAAATGGTTCGAAAATTTCGAGAAAAATGCCGACGCATATGAACTCACGGAAAAGCAAAAATATGTACAAGCAAGAGGCAAGATGAGCGGTGCTGCTAAACTGTTTCTGGAAGCTGAGAGTGTGTGCAGTTATGATGAACTAAAGAGTGTTTTATGCGAAGAATTTTTGTGTAGCTATAATAGTGCGGATATTCATAGTCAGCTGCAAGAAAGAAAAAAGCAAAATAATGAATCGTTGCACGAATATATGTTGCAGATGAAAAAAATTGCATCAGTTGGCTATGTTGAAGACGCGGCTGTCATAAGACATATTGTCAACGGTCTTGACATAAAGAACGAGTATAAGTATGCAATGTATCGTTGTAAATCATTTAGAGACTTGAAAGAAGAGTTTGATATCTATGATCTTATGAACATATGCGAGAAAAGGAACAATCAACAAAAATCAAGTGTCAAACATCAGAGCGCGCAGGGAGGTAAAAGAGAATATTGTTTTAATTGTGGCTCAGGCGAGCACAAGCGCAAGGATTGTACTGTCGAAATGAAATGCTTTAAATGTAATCAAAACGGTCACATTTCGCGTAATTGTGATAAAGCTGAAAAAATGGACAAAGTGCGCGTTATTACTGATCGTAGCCGAATCAAAAATATCGAAATAAATGGCTTTAAAGTTGACTGTCTCATAGATACAGGGTCAGACGTGACCATAATAAAAGAAAGTGTCGTGAAGAATATAAAAAACGTTGAACTTTTTAAAACCATTTCTACGTTGCGCGGTCTTGGCCAAATGATCACAAAGCCAATTGGATGTTTTCATGCAGAGGTAGCGGTCGATAATTTGCAGACTGACCAGAAGTTTATTGTAGTACCCAGTTCGCAGATAGATTTTGATGCTCTGTTGGGGCATGATTTTATCAAAAAATTTTGCTTAATTGCCGACATGCAGGGCTACAAATTTCTAAAGCTGGATGCTGATCCAATGCCAGTAGCTGAGTATGCACATATATATAATGTGGTCGAGGAGTCAGCGTTCATAGTAACACCGCAATATCGCAAAGATATTGAGCAGATGTTAGAGAATAGCTACCAGGTGCCCAAAGATGTTACAAAGCAGTGTCCAGTGCAACTAAAAATAGTTCCGGACGGAGTGGTCAAACCGTTTCACCACTCGCCAAGCCGCTTAGCATCAGATGAATCTAGTGCAGTAAAGAAACAGATCGAAGAATGGGTAGAGCAAGGAATCGTACGAAAGTCCTCATCGAACGTAGCGAGCAGAGTTGTAGTGGTAAAAAAGAAAGATGGTACACTACGGGTGTGCATAGACTACAGGAAGCTGAATAGCATGGTGTTGGTGGATTGTTTCCCCGTGCCGCTGATGGAGGAGATTTTGGAGAAGCTGCAACCAGCTAAGTGGTTCACCATAATGGACCTTGAAAATGGTTTCTTTCATGTGCCAATCGAAGAGCAAAGCAAGCCGTACACAGCCTTCGTTACGAAAGAGGGATTGTATGAGTTTAATAAAGCGCCGTTTGGCTTTAAAAATTCCCCAGCTGCTTTTATTCGCTTTGTAAGCCATATTTTTCAAGAGCTAATTAATTCAGAGGTAATGCAGCTTTACATGGACGATATTATTGTGTACGCCGTATCACCAGAAATATGTATGGAAAAGACA
Organism: Hirtodrosophila confusa; assembly: GCA_035043065.1. Taxonomy (NCBI): domain Eukaryota; kingdom Metazoa; phylum Arthropoda; class Insecta; order Diptera; family Drosophilidae; genus Hirtodrosophila; species Hirtodrosophila confusa. The sequence goes on from JAWNNI010000193.1 coordinate 206,202, forward strand.
AAGTTGGTTCTGGAGACAGCAGCGCAGTATGGCTTGAAAATCAAGTGGAAGAAGTGCAGCTTTATGCAGCCACGTATAAGCTTTCTTGGGCATATAATTGAGAACGGACAAATTTGGCCTGGAAAAGAGAAGACAGCAGCAGTCAGCCGTTTTGCTACGCCGAAAGACATAAAAGCGGTGCAAGCTTTTCTGGGGCTTACGGGATTTTTTAGGAAATTCATCCCTGGCTACGCACAAGTCGCAAGGCCGCTTACGAATCTTCTTAGGAAAGACGCAGTGTTCAACATTGGTCCAGCAGAGCAGCAATCGCTACAAAGCCTGAAGCAGCTACTTGTAATCGAGCCTGTATTGCATATTTATTCAAGAGAAGCGCCGACAGAGCTGCATACAGATGCGTCCAAGCAAGGTTTCGGAGCTGTGTTGTTGCAGCAGTTTGATGGCACTTTGCATCCGATTTATTATTGGAGCAGGAAAACTACAGAAGCGGAGTCGAAGCGTCACAGCTACTACTTGGAGGTGAAAGCAGCATATCTCGCGCTCAAAAAGTTTCGCCACTATCTGTTGGGTATCCAATTCGAGCTTGCCACGGATTGTGTTGCGTTTAAGCAGACAACCACCAAAGCAGATATACCGAGAGAAGTTTCCCAGTGGATCCTTTACATGGAAGACTTCACCTTCAAAGCAGTTCACCGCCCAGGCGAAAGAATGAGACATGTGGACTGTCTCAGCCGTTTTCCACAGATATGCAGGATCGTGACAACGGAGGTATCAGCTCGAATAAAAAAGGCGCAGCAGGAGGACGATTTCATCAAAGCCATAGTTGAAATCTTGAAACAACGCCCATACCAAGACTACAAAATAAAAGGTGGTCTGCTCTACAAAGTCGTCAATGGCAATGAGTTGCTTGCTATTCCGAGGCTGATGGAACGAGAGGTTATTCAAGGGTCACATGAAGTTGGTCATCTTTCAACAACAAAGACGATGCATACAATCCAGCAGCAATACTGGATTCCGCACCTTGAAGGCAAGGTGTCAAAGGTGATAGCTAATTGTATCGCTTGTATTATTTTCAGTAAGAAGTTGGGTAAACAAGAAGGCTATCTACATCCGATAGACAAGGGGGATGCTCCACTACACACGCTGCACGTTGACCATTTGGGTCCGATGGACGCAACTACCAAGCAATACAAATACATCTTGGCAGTGGTGGATGCGTTCTCCAAATTTGTGTGGCTATTTCCGACTAAGTCAACCGGCCATGAAGAAGTTGTGAAGAGGTTGAGCGACTGGTCGTTTGTATTTGGTTTTCCCAAGAGGATAGTAAGCGACAGAGGAGCAGCGTTCACATCCAACGCTTTCGGCGAGTTTCTCAATGAGAACAAAGTTGAGCAGGTGTGGTCAACGACTGGAGTGGCCAGAGGCAACGGTCAGATTGAGCGAGTGAACCGTTCGATTTTGGCTATCATCGCAAAGCTGTCAGTTCACGATTCAGCGAAGTGGTACAAATATGTGCCGCAAGTCCAAAAGGCGATTAATTCGCACGTACATGCAGCGTTGAAGGTGTCACCCTTCGAGGTAATGTTTGGGTCCAAAATGCACAGCCAAGCAGAGGGTCGACTGTTGGAGGTGCTCAACGGAGAGTTAGTCACGCAGTTCAACGATGAGCGCCAAAGGTTACGTGAGCACGTTAAACGCAACATTGAGCAGGCGCAGCAGGTTTACAAGCGCAATTATGACAAAAAGCGTCGTCCGGAGCACGGCTACAGAGTGGGAGATCTAGTAGCGATCAAGAGGACGCAGTTCGTCGCAGGACGCAAGCTGGCCAGCGAGTATCTGGGTCCGTACGAAGTCATAAAAGTTAAACGTAACGGACGCTATGATGTCAGAAAGGCAGCGAACGTCGAGGGACCAAATGTCACAGCAACTAGCAGTGATAATATGAAGCTTTGGCGTTTTGTGTCCGAAAACGATGAGATGTTATCATCTGGGACAGATGAGGATGAGCAGGAGGGCCGAATGTAAAATAGTAGGCTATCACTGCATCCAGACGGTCCTGTTAAAATAACATTAGCATAACATGTACCATAACATTTAGATAATAGATTGCGATTGTCGCGATATCGATAAAATACAGAATGAGAGACACAGTCGGTTTTTGTAAGCGCAGCGTTAAGTCGAATTTCTTGGAGTGAATACATAAAAGTTGAAACCAAAACTATTAAGCATCATTATCCTTACTTTATATTGTGAACATAATACATTAAATAAAACCATTATAATATCAATCTTACATGTATGTAAAAGCAGAAGGAGACATCTCCGACCCTATAAAGTATATATATTCTTGACCAGTATCAAAAGAGATTTTGATTTGGCCATGTCCGTCTCTGTCCGTCGGTCCGTCCGTATGTATGAACGCAAGGATCTCAGCAACTATAAGAGCTAGAGACACCAAATTTGAATGTAGGCTCGTGTATATGCGGAGCAGGTCAAGTTTATTTTAGATTTGAGATATCTCTCCCGTTCCCCCGCTATTCGATAAAAACCGTTTTACAGTAACCATTTTCAAGATATAGATTTGGGATTTAGCATGTACAATACTTTAGTCACTCTTAATCTACTGTCCAAATTTCAAGTCGATCGGATAACAAACACGGAAGATATTCAACAAACAAACAGTGCTGGAGCGCGGGGGGAAGAAGCAGTAAAGCCACCACCTAAAATGCCTCGCTTGCGTTGCGCTCGAGCTGTCGCTTGTGTGTGTGCGTCTTTTGTGTATGTGTGTGTGTATGTGTAAGTGTACGTAGATGTGATCGGCAATTTTTGACCTGGGTAAAGGGAATTTTGTAGTCGGGTATACTCGACTAAAGCATTCTTACTTGTTAATATATGTAAATATATGGTTATACAAAATGAAATCAAGTTTCAACGACCAAATGGAAAATGTGAAACGGTTGGTTTCCACACGGCTGAATGAAAAAAATGATTATGATTGGCTTGGCAAACCAGTCATGTTTCAACTAAGCCGCCTTAAGGACGAGACGCATTCGAGAAGACACTGCCTGGAAAATTTAAAACGATTTGCGAGATGCTGCACTCGCTGATCGTGCTCTTGAGGATGTCATTGCAGATACAGATAATGCTTTGCAAGAATTTTTTGAAGTGCTTGAGAGCAATAATAATATCTACAATATGGCATTTAGAGAAACGATCTCGACATTTTTTTTATATTGTTTTTTTTATTTCTATAATTTAAATTGTTCAGTAAAATAAACGAAGCTACAAATTGTTCTCCTGCCAATCGACTTGTCCTTCATTGCACAATTAATCTTCAAATTCCTTTATTATTAGCTTGACAGCACCTCGCGACGCTTTGACAGGTGCAGGGCTTGATGTGTCCTGTCCTGAAGCTGATATTGCCATCGATGGCATTTGTTACACCATTTTTAATAAGAAAGTTAAAGTTAGAGTGGCCAGACTTTGGGAACATATGTCACCAAAAACTTTAAAGGTGGCAGGTCCCCAGCCGCTTCGTATTTGCAACCTAGTCTAACTAAGAACCTATGGCAACTAAAGCTGAGAGACAAGTTATTTTTAGATTATTAATACGACTTGAAATGCCTTAATTTTTAAATTAAAACGTCTCCTAATCCATGCCCAAACATATTCAAGTTCCTACAGAATCTAACAATAAAATAAAACATAAACGCGTCTTCTCCCCTGTCCAAAAATAAACAAGAACCTACAGAATCTAATTGCAAAACCTTTCAAAACATCTCCTAACTAAACCTTGTCTTAAAATACCCAGCATCCTATTGCTGCCTTAAAATAACCAACATCCTATCAAATCTCAAAACAGTACTTATTCCAATCCAACAACATTCAACAACGTTCAACATCTTATCGAATCAACAATATTCAACAACCTACAGCATCCTATTGAGCCTAACAAAACTATTAAAAAACAAGTAAGAACGTTGCAGTCGGACGCACCCGACTGCAGAATACTATGTTCCCAGTCCTATATCATTTGGTTATTTGGTCGATCTCGACACTTCATAAATTGACGATATACACCAACATGTGTACCAAGTTTGGTTGCTTCGGGAACATAGTATAAAAACTACTAATTCCAATTCAATAATATTCAACAACCTACGAATCTAAGAATAGAATCAACGAAGGCCTCCCAAAATTCCTGACCTAACAATAAAATCAATTTTCAACAAGTTTTGCTAAGCGTATACATATAAAATGTTTATACATATGTATATTTATTAAAATATTAGAGTCATTCATACAACAACTCAATGACAACCTACAGCAAAACCTAAAGCCCAATATTTACTCATCTTGAAATGCATTGATTTTTAAATCAAGACATCTCCTTATCCCTCTCCAAAAATAGTGAACAACCTGCAGAATCTAACAAGCAACTATTCCAAAAACTCCTAATTCTTCTCTTAAAACAATAAACAACGCATCGAACCTAAGAAGAAAATCAATAAAACCTTCATGTTTTATACCTTTTGCTGAAACAGTAGAGCTTAAAACATACTTCCAATTATTATACAACCCCTAGCCATGAAAACACAGACTTGCTGCCCAAAATCTGTGTTGTTTGTTTTTAATGTTAACGGCAAAGAAATATATGCAGATAGATGTGTATGCTGACTGGTTTGCGTTGAAAATTTTTGGTGACATATGTTCCCAAAGTCTGGCCACTCTATAAGTTCATCTACTCACTGGTAGTACGCAGCATGGCTTTTGTAACGATCTAAACACTCAACGGACAGGTTAATTTTCCCTTGGAAAATTCGGAATCTGTTTGCCAATTTTCCGAACGCATGTTATACAACATGCATGCATACATGAGAAGCGAATGTTAAAAATTTGTCTCTCTTTGACATTGGTACTGTGCGAATAAGGTTTCATAATATGCGGTTCAAGGGGGAATGCATCATCAGCAACCATTACATATGGTAGCTTTCGTCCATTTCCAATAACCTTATCTGATGTCTGTTTTAGTCTGTATTTTTAAGTCGCTCTTCTTTAAAACTCCAGCATCGTGGCACCTTCCGTTATATCCAACGTTTATATATGTGAACCCACACTCTGCATTCACAAGCGCCTTTAGCACAATGCTATGGGTGCCTTATAATTGAAATAAAAGGATCCATCTTTGCGCTTGGCCTGGAGCTCTATATGTTTTCCATCCATTGCGCCTAGGCAAAGTGGAAACTGACACTTCAATGCAAATTGGTTTCCAATTTGCTCCCACTAATTTTTCGTGTTTGGAAATTGAAATTTGGTCAGTCTATTAAATTTTCTTATATGCAAAACAAAATTTATTGAACTAACTTTTAAATATTCGCTTTTAAGCCTGTACCAAATCGCAGCGCAGATAGCATCAGACAATCGAGTTTGGAAACCAAGCAAGCTTTTCATCAGCAGGGATGTAGGACCTCATTGGTGTGTCTTCCTTCGAAATGTTAGCTTTTATTCCAGACAAAATAACTTTGAATGTTGACTCATTCATACGGATAAAGGCAAAGAAGGAAAACGTATCGGTCGACAATTCCTTCATAAGAAAAGCAAATGATCCAAGCATCTCACGCTCTTGACGCCATGGCTTAATCCATTCCACCTTTCTGTGTTTGTTCGGCAATTCTGAAACTGTTTTCCAGCAGTCAATCAAGCCCAAAACAACTTGCACGTCGGTCTCGTCATCAAAATCAGTGGCTTCTATTGCCTGTCTTGTGACATCCGCAATATTTTTCATTATTTCACTTTTATTTCCCTTTTTTAAATGAAAAATCAACGCCGATGACTTATCGATAACAAACTAAAATCAGAGTTGCAAAGCAACATAAAATCAATTGCATTTGCATGACTTTAAACTCATCGTCTTAATGCAAGTGATTTTTTTCAGTAGTTTTTAAATCATAGTCTAATGCGACTAGGGCTACTCACACTGAGCCGCCATCTGCCATCCACCACCATCTGGCATGATGGTCCCATAGTTTTATAGGCTATTCACACTGAGCCACCATCTACCATCCACCATCATCTGTCCTGATGGTCCCATAGTTTTACCCGTGCCGAAATTTGACCAACAGTCCACCATCTCATTCGGATGTTCCTATCCCACACGTGCCTTTTCGATATTATGCCTATTGGTTTCGTATGCAACACTGAATATTTGTTATTCACTACGAAAATGTAAGCAATGTCAACAAAAATTAATGGCTATAACAAGAAGAGCAAAAGTAAAAAACAAATGAGAAATTGCTGAACCCTGTGTATACCATGCATACTGGCCGCAATATGGACTCCAAGAAATGATTAAAATTGAAATGCCAAACCCATCTAGGGGTCAAACCATGACCAAAATTACATTTATTATAAAATGCATTTGATTTTGACACAGTTATGGTTGATTGAAGTAGTAGTAGAAGTAAATTTAATATTTTATTAAGTAACGATCTCTACAAAATTGCAAAATGACCGAAATGTGAACTTCAAGAAGCATCGTCGTCTGCCTGCTGCTCTAAAAACTAAATTTCGTCTGTTTTGGCGAGTTCCGTCATTAGTTTATTAAATAAATCATTGGTATGCTGAAAATCAGCAACAACAACAACCAATTTCCTTATGAAATTCATTTCAATTAATATTTTACAAATTTTCTAGGCTGCCTACGCCAAAGGATGAATTGATGGTAGATGGTGGCAGCGTGAATCGGTGTTCCACCATCCACCGTCTTGCCATGCGTTCCCCAAAAATGTGTCAATGTGCATAGCCTATAATTTCAGCCAGAGATGAAATATCGGCCGATATTATAGTAAAGAAATGTTTAACGAGTCGATTGACATATTTGAGACCCCCTATGTGCCGAGTGTTCCTATGGGAGCTTTATGGTATAGGTTTTCGATCTGGCCGGCTTTCATATATTTACTGCCTGCACCGAAAATAAAGATTTGTGCCAAGATTCATGACTTTATAATACAGCGATAATGTGAAATGCAAACAGACGAACTGACAACATTATTTCAGTTTGACTGCGTATTTTTTAATATGTACGGCTCATAGAGAGGTCCAAAGTGTGTCAATCAACGCGTCAAGCATTTCTCTTCTATAAGATAGCCTGACTTTTCAAATCTGGTTGGAACTACAGTCGATTTTGTTAATTTTCACAATCAATTACTGGGGTAATGTGACGTATGTACATGCGCAGTGAGAGCCAAAAGTTGCACACTTCTTTTCGTTACCTACCTCAATCGTCGCCAATTTCATCATTTATAATTAAAACGGAGCACGACCAGGAAAAATTAGACATATCGTTGTAGAAATCAACGGTACAAAATTCTGTATTGCAAACATAAAAATATATGTTAAATTTTTTTAATATTTGAATTTATTTGGCTTTTTTTTTGCCATGGAAATCAAAGAAATGCCACATCTTTTGAGCGCGTCACTATATAAAAGCATAAATTTTGTTTAAAGAACTAGTAAGAACGGGTATATTATAGCCTGTTTCCACTACAGCCAAAAAATGTCACATTTAAAAAATGTGGATGATGGTATTTCCACATATGTGCAATTTGTCATTTGCCCGAAATAAATCAGCTGTTCGGCTTGTTTTGATGAAAATTTTCACAAAAAGTGAAAAATATGGCAAATAATGGCAGAACTGTAAAAAGTCAAAGTTGCATATCAATAGGCATTTAGTTGCGATGTGTTCGTACGGTTTTGAACAATTGGAAGATGTCTGGGATGCGGAGATGGGAGAAATTTGCAATGAAATTGCGAGTGCGCACCTGTGAAGTGCACAAACTTCAATGCTCCTAAAAGGCGGTGTACCTTTTCAAAATGTTGCCAGTATGAAGGCGCACCTCCGGATAAACCTTCCCTTTTAACCTCATCCTTACTAAATACAGGAACATTAAGATATAAGCATCTTACAATTTATTTTAAAAATTAATTTTGGCGCACAACTCGTCATTGTTTACCTTTGCACCAGTTAATCGATAAGCATCGTGAGCTCGATAAGAAAATACTAAAAATGCCGGGGCGAATGGCATCATATTAAAAATATGACGAATTTGTCATTTTTTTCTTATGGGATTTTCTACAGGAAATATGTGACATTTTTCCAAAATCAAAAATATGACGAAAAATGTGAAATATGATGTCGTGGAAACAGGCTATTACTGAATAGCGTCCCAAAATACCATTTGTTCAAAAAATTGTTTGGAAACGGGGCATAATCCGTTGCGGAATCCCCTATATTAATAGGGCAATCGATAGTTTAGCACACTTATTTCTGATACATCGTTATATCCATACAATAGCAACGTCCTTATAATTTAATTAAGAGTCCAAAGTAAAAATGGCGGGTCCTGTTCGTATCAAAGCAAAGACATGCTAATTACGAAGTAATTGAATTTTTATTTCAGGAAAGCTCAACAAACCCCGTGCTAAACTATATCAGCGAAAGCACGTCATTCGGAATCAATATACACTCGGAAGATCATAGGCGCATTTGGGTAGGAAATCTCGACTCGCGTATTACCGAGTAAGTTGTGAACTGTATAATTATTTTCTAAATCTTGATCTTCCTGCGTTATGCTAATATGTACATACTTTGCCATTGACAAATATCGGTTTCAACTTCTCAAACTAATGCAAAAATGCGGTGCCATCGAAAAGTTTGACATGCTCTTCCACAAGGGCGGCCCCATGGTTGGCCAGTCACGTGGATACGCATTTGTGACATTTACACACAACGAAGGTGCCACCAACGCGCTTCTGAAGCTGGACGGCACTAATGTGGGCAGTCGTTCAATAGCTGTACGTCTTGCCAAGAATATTAAATACGTAAGTATTCACTCGCTATTTTTATGTGTTAAGTATAAAGTTGGCAGAGCATAAAAGTCGAAAAATGTTAAATGTTTTGGGTCCGACTTTATCTCGGAATTATTAACGCGAAAATAAACAAAACAAGCCCTTAATTAATAACAAACGAAAACAAAATGGCAAAGAACACATGCATGAATACTGCATTCTAAGCCAAAGAATGTACATATGTACATATGTACCTGTACCTGCTAACTTTAGCGTATTGTTTGTCGAAACAAATTGCGCTCATATGTTCAGACGGACATAAAGTTCACCATTGCACCACCCCAATAATGTTCAAGACAAATATTTTGGATACTGTATTAAAAGCACAGGCAGACAGAATGTGCACAAATGTCTGTATACAAGGACATGTATTTTTGTGCGTGCTAGTTCGGAAGCGTCGCGACACAATGGGTTACGAGTACCCACAACTCAACCAAGCATGTAAACATATAAATTTAAATTTATATTCATAAAATTGATAAAACGCGAAGAAAAAAACAATTTGTACGGTATATTCAGTGCAATTTAAAAAATTAACTAATAAATTATATATGTACATACACATACATACATATGTATGTATGTACATAGATGAGTCAAAGTAGATTTTTGAAGCCAGAGCGCAGAGCCACTTCGCAGAAAAAACCGAACTAATAGCGCTCCAGTCGGGTATCGCCAGCTCGGCAATAAAAATCCAAGCTAATGGCGCCCCAGAACCCAAATACTTAATCTTGGATCGACACCAGAACGACGAGCACAGATTCGTTTCTTTGTGTTATTTTCTTTGGTGGCAGCTCACAGCTGATCGAAAATATGTTAGATATACTGTTGTTGCCAATGCAAGTGTTCGGCGCGTGAAATCTATATATATAAAAGAGTTCGTCCTGACTGACTGACTGACTGATTGGCAATCATCGCACAGCCCAAACCGTAAGAGCTAGGATGCTGAAATTTTCACAGTAGGTTCCATATATGATGAAAGTGCACGCTTAGACGGGATTTTGGAAAATTCCACCCACAATCGTGGAAAATCGCGGAAAACTGTTCTATGAATTTTTTTTGTTTACCATTCAATCGGCCTCAAACGCATTTGACATTTTTAATTTTCATGCGATTGGCTTCAAACTCATTTTCATTATTCTATAGGTAAACTAAATAGGCGTGGTGGTCAAAGATTTTGGAAATTCTACCTCCAAAATCGGAAAATTCGCGGAAAACTGTTGTATGAAACTTTTATGATTATCGTCCGATTGGCTTCAATCTCATTTTCAAAGCTCTACACATTAAATAATTCGACACCTGTATTAGCGATTTTGGAAATTTCAGCCCATGGTCGGAAAATTAGCGGAAAACTCTGGCATTCGACATTTTTAATTTTCATGCGATTGGCTTCAAACTCATTTTCATTATTCTCTAGGTAAACTAAATTGGCGCGGTGGTCAAAGATTTTGGAAATTCTACCTCCAAAGTTGGAAAATTCGCGGAAAACTGTTGTATGAAACTTTTTTGATTATCGTCCGATTGGCTTCAAACTCATTTTCAAAGTTCTACACATTAAATAATTCGATACGTGTATCAGCGATTTTGGGAAATTCAGCCCCATGGTCGGAAAATTAGCGGAAAACTCTGGCACTCGACATTTCTAATTTTCATGCGATTGGCTTCAAACTCATTTTCAAGGTTCTACACAAACTCATAATAGGCGCGGTGCCCAAAGATTTTGGAAAATCTACCCCAAGTTCGGAAAATTCGCGGAAAACTGTTGTATGCAACTTTTTTGATTGTCGTCTGATTGACTTCAAACTAATTGTCAAACATTTCTGTTTATCATCCAATTATTATGAAATTAATTTTCCAAGCACCTCACATTAAATAATTCTACACATGTGCTACTGGTTTTGAAAAATGCACGCCCATGGTCCGAAAGGGGTGAAGTCTGGAATTCAGCTTCATAATAATTTCCAAATATAAATAAAACAACCTTGGTACTTTGCGGGCAATACAACGGGCGGAAAATAGTTGGAAATCTATAGTCTGGATTTTTAGTATTATTCGTTGAATTGGTTTTCAAATGCCAAATTATTTTGGAAAATCTACTTCGCGTCACCACGGGCGGGAAATTAAAGTCAAGGACAAATGAGTGGGATTATTTGTTTAGTTAGATCGGCTTTAAAGACATTTTCATAGCCCTACACAAAAAACATTAGTCACGTGGCTCAACTATATAGTTTCCTACCCCCACGGGAGGGAAAACTGTGATACTTTTTTTTGTGTATTTCTTACGGTTGATGAAAGTAGTCAAATTCGACATAATGCATTTTAATCTAATTATTTCGTTAGGCAAGGCTGGCGTTTTACCAGCTAGTTAATAATAATTAAAAAACAAGAAACCGGCTTTCTTCAGCGTTCCGAAGCTATGTATATACCCCAGCAGCAATGTTTTTTTTATACAAAACTCAATTTTCGTGCGATTGTTCCTATGGGAGATGTGTGGTCCAATGTTGATAAATTATAGAAAAATATATGAAGTATAATAAAACTCTCACTGAGTTTAGATGTAATACAAAAAGTTTTTCATACAAAAACTCATTTTTCACCCGATGCTATGGCAACTATAGTGGTCCGATCCGGCTAGTTCCGACATAGGTACTGCCTGCAGCAAAAAAAAGGATCTGTGCCAAGTTTCATTACGATAGCTTTACGACTGAGAGACTAGTTTGCATAGAAACAGACGAACATCGCTAAACCGACTCGGCTAATTATGCTGGCTCAGAATATAGTATATACTTTGATGTTGGGTCGAAAAGGTCTTCTTCAATGCATTACACATTTCGAGACCATATAATTTACTTGGATATCCAACGCAGTACACAAAAATTGCAAATCCGCTCTCTGAGAGCGTAAAATGCTAAAAAATAGAATGCGCTCTCAGCCTTGCCACGTATTGATAAAAATCTGCACACAATTTAAAACCCAAATGCAATGAGAGATTAGTGCGCGTATGTATATCTGCGCACTCGATCTCTTTCACTGTTGCTCTGTCTCAGATTCGGTGCCATCTTGAAAGCAGCCAGCGAGTTACACAATTCAATTTCAGTTTGAGTCCAAGTTTCATGTTCTTTATTATATACATTTGACATGTAGTATGTCAAATTATTGTACATATAATGCTACATGTACATGTACAGGGTATTCTGTAGTCCAGAATGCACCATGTGCGCGCTAAGAAAATAGACTCTTCCTTGGCACTAGGGGAAAAATTGATGTTTTTCTGGCATAAGACAAATTTTTGTACGAGCATCAATAATTTGTCTATTAAATTGTGGTTCTTAATTTCAATAAAAGAATGGAGTCGCGCTCACTTTTTTCTTGCTACTTCATAAATTGAGAGTATACACCAACATGTGTACTAAGTTTGGTTGCTCTAGCTTCAAGGGTGTGGGAAAAAATTGCGTTCATACGAACAGACGGACATTTCACAAATCCAATATACTTTTTTTCCCTTCGGGAACAGAGTATAATTACTTAATAGGATGCTGACGGATTTGTAAAATTCTCCGTCACCACGGGCAGGAAATGAAGGTCAAGGTCAAGTTTGTATGATTGTTTTTCCTTAGATTCCTTTCCTTGATTAATTTTAATCAAAACATTTCGCCGGGCAACGCTGGGGTAATACTAGCTAGTTTTATATGATATGATGATATGGTGGATGAGAATAAACACCTGCATGCGTTCATACAGAAAGACGGAAAGATGGCAGAGATGCTTTTTTCTGCTGGAGGCAGTACATATGTCGGAACCTGCCGAATCGGACCACTATGACATTTAGGCGCATAGGAACGATTGGTCGTAATTTAAATTGTATAAAAAACTAGATATTTGGACCAAACTCACGTAGACAAAGTTTCATTATGTTTTGTACAGGCTGACCATATTTGGTCAAAATCAGACCACTATATAATATACTAGCTGCCATAGAAATTCTCGGTTGAAAATTTAGTTTTTGTAAGAAAATATTTTTTTATACAGATATTACTTCTTTGTATATTTTAAATTTTATAAAAATAATAATAAATAAAAAATAAAAATATCCACAAAATTATATAGCTGCCATAGGAACAATCGTTTGAAAATTGAGAATTTGTATAAAAACATTGCTGCAAGCGTATATATCTCGGCACGCCGAAGATAGTCGTTCTTTCTTGCTAGTAAAATCTCCGGGCCAGTCGCCCTCTCATTGTACTTCATACTCAATGCTCAATAGGCCAGCATCATCTACTAAGTAGGAAGCTTTTTACACCCTGTACCCAGAAAATTTATAAGAACAGGTTATTTTAACTGTGGAAACTGTAACGGACAGATGGAAGCATATCTGATCCTAGTTAATGTATATATATTATTCTTGACCAGTACCAATAGCCAAATTCTTCTTGCCGTGTCCGTTCGGATGAAGGCGTCGATCTCAGCGACTAGTATTCCAGCTATAGACACAAAATTTGGTCTGTATAATAGGTTCCTGTATATACAACGCAAAGTTAATTTGAATTTTTGAATATTTCCCCACACCCCACCCGCAAAACGATTAAAACGTTTTTCAGTAACAATTATATATATTATAACAATTATAATTATTATATATATATAGTCGGTCGGATAATAAAACCATAGTTATTCTAAAAGCAAATTTTCGTACTGATAGCTGCCGCTATCGCTTAACAGCTTGATGCATATGTGTGTATGTACATGTGGACGAAAATGTGTTTGGGAAACTTTAGAGCTGGGTAAAGGGTGCCCCGTAGGAGGGTATACTAGAGCATTTTTACTTGTTGGATCAGGACAAAGTATCTTGTAGAGCAGAAAGCAGCATTCTTGCTTCGATTTGTAATCGTATGTTATTGTGTGCGAGGCTTTTTGTGTGTTTATTTTCGCGCTTTTAAGATCGGGCTGAAGTCCGTGCCAAAACTTTTAACGGTAAGAAAAGCTTTTTCGTCCGTGGTCTGTCGACTTTATGCTCAATGATCCTTGCCACATCTAAATGTATCCCACTCAGGATGATCTACAAAAGCCAAAGCCTCGCATTGAGATACCCGCACTGGGTAGCGGCAAGCGTGAGGAGAAAATTAGCAAAACGGAGGCCATTCGCGCCATAGAGGCTAAACTCAAAACACTGGAGCGACAGACGGATGACAATCTGGAACTGAACACAATAGGACGCGAGTCCAATGTGCCTTTTATTCAGCGCTTCCAATTTAACAAAGATCGTGATGCTTTGCAGCGCATCGGGATACATGGCAAATTTAGTAAAACTAGATCATCGGCACCATATAATCGACAGCTGCATCCCCATCGACGCTAAGTTTTAGAACTTTTCACCTTGACCTCTTGAACAGTGCAAAATCAGTACACGTCTAATTTTTTAACATATACTTGCATATATAAAAAGCTTCTTCGTAAGAAATTTAAAAATAACTTTATTTTCTACTTGGGCACGCGTGATCGTTCAGTTGCTTGCCAATTTGAAAAGTAGTTTAACACAAGATCGAACACCGTATGTCCATATGTATTTACTTACCGCGTCTTTAAAACTACTATGGCCTGGTGCGCATTTTGTTGTCGACTGTCAATGTCGACAAGCACAAAGATCGAGGGCTTCATATTCTTCAGTGTGATGACCTGTTCTTCACTTGTATTAAACAACAAAGTTCTACGGGGCGCAATAAAGCCTTTAGGCATGATTACGCGCAAACTCGTTGTCTAAAAGCAACTAATTGAAACCGACGTTCGTCAGAGTGTACATAATGTTCTGCAAGGATCCAGTTAACTGAGAATATATATGTTTGTCCCTTTCTCTTATTAACGATTGCTTCATGTCCATATATGGTCATATCTTAGGCACCGCAATTATAATGTTGCTCTAACACATACATATGGCATGTAAAACACACCTCAAAAGTTACATTGATAATACAAAATTTAAAAATTACAATGTTTCTTATACAACGAGTTTGTGCATCCTGGGAAGATACAATTATCATTGCCAAGCATTTGCCTAATCAGAGCAATCGGTGTTAATAATAAGCAAAATCTCAAACAAAAATTAAGTTTGAAAATTCAAATTAGACTTAAAATAAATTCATATTAGATTTAAATTATTATACCGCTTCATTCAGAGAGTCCCAATTGCTATCTCAATTGTAGAAATCTTGCTGCTGGTAGTGATTTCGTTAGGATATCAGCCAACTGCATTTCTGTGGAAATATACTTAAGAGCAATTAGTTTATTTTCAATTTGTTCTCTAGTAAAGTGATACTTAATATCTATGTGCTTAGTGCGCTTGTGGGCAAGTATAATTGTTGGCTATACTAATGCAACCTTGGCTGTCCTCGAAAATGACTATCGGCTTATTTAACTCAAACTTTATTCCCTTCATCAATGACTTCAACCATAATGCTTCCCTTACACTTTCAAATAGTGCCATATATTCAGCTTCAGTAGATGAAGCAGCAACTGATTTTTGTTTCATAGAGCTCGAGCAAATTAAGAATGACTCAAACATTTTGAAAAGATATCCAGTTGTACTTCTTCTGTCTGTTTAACTTCCTGCCCAATCAGAATCATTATCAACATTTCTAGTAAAGATTAATTTGAATCAACTGTACCCTTCAGGTACCTCAGAACCCTTTTTCGGCATTGCCACAGTTCCTTATTATTATTATTGGTATATCGACATAAAATACTTATTGATGTACTTAGGTCAGGTCGTGTACATAACATAATAATAACCCAAAAGACATTCGATTAGATTTCGACATGGTGCATCGCACGATTCTTCTGATTCTAAAGCTTCATAGTTGAGCTTGCTTGGAAGTCGTGTACTAACTGGTTTACAATCCTGCATAATACATTTTCTTAAAACGTTATTAATATAAGCAGATTGGCTTAAACATAATTTATCTTCTTTCCTATATAGGCTTATTCCAATAAAGTATCGAATGTCCATTAAATCGGTAATTTTAAATTTAATATTATTTGAATTTAGAAATTGTACTAATATTTTCTGTAGCTATCACTACATCATCAACATACAGTAATACATAAATGTTTTTAGAAATGTCTCCTTTGTTTTCGATATAAATACAACAATACAATATATCAACTCCTGGATTTACAAAGCCACTTTCTTTTTAGTACATTTTCGAATACCTCAAACCAACATCTAGCTGCTTGTTTTAGGCCGTAGATTGCCTTGTTTAGTTTGCAGATGCTTTGTCATTTTGTCATTTGCCCGAAATAAATCAGCTGTTCGGCTTGTTTTGATGAAAATTTTCACAAAAAATGAAGAGTATGGCAAATAATGGCAGAACTGTTGAAAAAGCAAAGTTGCATATCAATAGGCATTTAGTTGCGATGTGCTCGTACGGTTTTGAACAATTGGAAGATAACTGGGATGCGGAGATTGGAGAAATTTGCAATGAAATTGCGAGTGCGTACCTGTGAAGTGCACAAGCTTCACTGCTTCTAAAAGGAGGTGTACCTTGTCAGAATGTTGTTATTTCGAGGGTGCGCCTCCGGACAAACCTTTCCTTTTGATCTCATCCTTACTAAATAGAGGAATTTTAAAAATTAATTTTAGCGCACAGCTCGTCATTGCTTACCTTTGCACCAGTTCATCGATAAACATCGCGTGCTTGATAACAAAATACTAAAAACTGCCAGGGCGAATGTTGTTATTTCGAGGGTGCACCTCCGGACAAACCTTTCCTTTTGATCTCATCCTTACTAAATACAGGAATTTTAAAAATTAAATTTAGCGCACAACTCGTCATTGCTTACCTTTGCACCAGTTCATCGATAAACATCGCGTGCTTGATAACAAAATACTAAAAACTGCCAGGGCTTCTTCTTAAAAAAATGTCAGATTTGTAATTTTTTTCCTTATGGGATTTTCTACAGGAAAAATGGGACATTTTTCCAAAATAAAAACTATGACGAAAACTGTGGTACTGGAAAGAGGCTATAGTTCATCTTGAATTGCTTTTTCCCAATAAACTCTGTTATTACGATGCTTTACTTCTTCGTAGATACTGGGAATATTGTTAAAGTGAGTATGAACATTCATTAAACATATTTCTAATAATCTATAAGATAATTTAGGTCGACCTTTTATTCTTTCACTTCGCCTGATGTCTACATTCTCCATATTTTCTTTCAAATTATGCAAATTATCACCAGCATTCACAACTGGATCGGCATTCTCAAGATATGTGGACTTTTCACTAGTCTGTATATCTGAATTCGACTTACTAACTTCCATATATTTCAATGGAAAATCAGATTCCCTATTTTTAGTATTCGTGTTCTGAAAATCATCATCTTAATTTTCATTTTGCTAACAATGGTCTTCAATCTGTTCGATCTGTTCGATACTGTCAAGTTGGGACACAGAGTCTTCAGACTGATGAGCACAGTCATCCACAGTCCTAGAATTTAACATGTTTACTTCATCCACCACAACATCTCTAGCTATCAAAAACTTCCTCGATTTCATATTCCACAACTTGAACCTATTTGGTTCATAGCTAACTAGTATACAGTTAGTTGATTGTTCATCGATATTTCGTTTTCTAACTTTATTTAGCACGTATACCGTGAGCCAAATATCTTAAGATATTTTAAAACAGGCTTTTTATTATGCCATCTATTTATTAAATAGGTTGCTGTTAAAACAGCCTCACCCCAAAAAGCCTCATTCAGTTTAGAACCACAAATCATAGACCGAGCCTTATCTGTTATTGTTTTGATCATACGCTCAGATACAAAATATTGCTGTGGAGTGTGAGCTACTGTTAAGTGATAACTGATGCCTTTTTCTGTACAAAATTCACGCATCTCGTTGGATAAGTATTCTCTGCCGTTGTTTATATAAAGACTTACAACTTTTACATTGAAGTAGCTTCACCTTATGCAATAAGATCTTTAATAACGGAAAATACATCAAATTTGTAAGCTATTAGGTATGTTAAACAGTAATGTGTTAATAAGTCTATAAACACTACATAATAGTTCTTATTGTCTATTGAACTAGAAATAATATGACCACAAACATCAGAGTCAACTACAAACAAAGGTATTTTAATATAGTCTTTATTTTTTAATTTTCCAAAACTCAACTGTTTTCCATTTATGCAGGCCTCATGCAAATCAGTGTTCAGCTCTACATTCTTTAGAAGATTAATATCATCAAACAAATTGTTGCGTTTAATTTCTAAAAATTTCCCAACACATGTGTCCTAATCTTTCGTGCCACAAGCGATACTCCGCATTATTTAAATCCTTTGATAAATATGCTTTATGATTCATATGGAACTTAGCAATTGGAACATTATACTCACATGTGTCGTTGAATACCAATCGACCATTCTTAGTGACTTTCACACCTTCCGAATCAAATTGAATGGTCATTCCAGCATCCTGCATCCTCTTCACGGATAGGTGATTATGTGGGATATCCTTGCTGAATATTACATCTTCCAGGGTGATCTCATTACCAGAACAACTAAGTTGAACAATTCCTTTGGCAGTGGCATCAATACATTCGTCACGTTTGGCAATCGCAATTTCAACAGGCTTTTCCAAATTAGCGTAATCGGCAAACAAAACAGCATCTTTGATAATGTGATCGGAAGCTCCTGAATCTAAAATAAACATTGCCTCGCTTTCCCTTTCTTTATTAACCACTTTCCTCATAATGAATGCAAAGCCGCGATCTAACTGAGATGTCGCTATCACACACTGCAGATGCTTATTTGCACATACACATACATATAGGTGTGTGTATGTATGTGTATGGAACTGCGTGCGTTTTATACGTTTTGTGCACGTTATGAATTTAGGGTGAAATGTATTTTATGTGTACATATATTTTTATTGTTGGATTTTATTTCCTTTATTAAATCAAATGCAAAATTACAAGAATTAGCACGAATCACGTTAATTTTAAATTTTTTTTGACCACCAAATTATTTATTATTGAACTGAATTGTGACTGGACCCATAACCTATAGTAATTACGATAGATATAAATATAAATATTAGTAAGTATATATGTATATCCCAAGTGTCAAGTTCAATAATAACACCTTTGTTTAAATTCAATTATCTATATTAAATTTCACTTCTTTTCGATGCGCACAAACTCGTCGTCTAAAAGCAACCAATTAAAACTGACGCTCGCCAGAGTGTTCATGACAGTACAGAATGTTCTGGAAGGATCCCGTTAACTGAGAATATAAATGTTTGTCCCTTTCTCTCATTGACGAATCATTGAAACTTTTGCTTCATGTCCATTTATGGTCATGTCTTAGGCAACGCAATTAAATGTTGCACTAACACATACATATATGGGCATGTCCAACAATTACAAAAAGTTGTTCATACAAAAACTCATTTTTTACCCGATCCTATGGCATACCATAGTGATCCGATTTTGACCAAATTTGGTCAGATTGTATGTGTGTATGTATTATATGTATTAACTCTCCAGAGACTGAGTTTGGGAAGGATATCTTCATAAACAAAAAAGTTTTGCATACACAAACATAATTGTTGACTTGCATAGAAACAGACGGACAGACGGACATCGCTCTATCGACTCGGCTATTGATGCTGATTCAGAATATACTTTGTTGGGCCGGAAACGTCTCCTTTAGTGCATTACACATTTCGGGATAACATTATAATACGAAAGACCATATAATTTACTTAGAAATCCAACGCAGTACATAAAAATTGCACAAGCGCTGGTTGTTTTTCGTGCTTCCGCTCTCTGGGCTCGAAATGACCTCGCGATCGGCCGCACTACTTTGAGAGCGTAAAATGCTAAAAATAGAGTGCGCTCTCAGCCTCGCCACGTATTGATAAGAATCTGCACACAATTCAAAACCCAAATGCAATACGACATTTGTGCGCGTATGTATATCTACGCACTCGATGTCTTTCACTGTTGCTCTGTCTCACTACGATTCGGAGGCATCTTGAAAGCAACCAGCGAGTTTCACAATTCAATTTCAGTTTGAGTCCAAGTTTCATGTTCTTTTGGTGTCGGCACTGGCATATTTTTACCCTGGAGTTATTAAATTGGACAATTTTTTGTTTTGTAGTGTAGATAACACTAGGGAATTATACGCCTTATACTACATGCAATATTATTGTACATATAATGATAAATGTTCAGAATATTCTGTAGTCCAGAATGCATCATGTGCGCGTTCAGAAAATATACTCTTCCCTGGCACTAGAGGAAAAATTGATGTTTTTCTGGCATAAGACAAATTTTTGTACTGAGCATCAATAATTTGTCTATTAAATTGTGGTTTTTAATTTCAATAAAAGGATGGAGTACGCCCACTTTCTTGTTAAAAAATTCTAACATGAATTCAAACGTTAACAAAGAAACAAGACCCAAAATATTTAGTTATCCTTGAGTTAATAATTTATGACACAAAATGTGTCTATTTATTCGATAGTGCAGCGCAAGCCACAACAAAAACAAATATCATTTGCTGAAAGCGAGAGCGCGCCAAGTACTGCAGAGCGAAAAGCCAGCTAAGAACCCGAGGGTATAATAATAGAAAATCAAAAGAAAATTACAAATAAATATTGTTTCCCATTATTAAAACAAAGGATCAACAAGGGATCGAACCTGCAAAAAGCCGTTTACCAAACAAGCACTCTATCCACGCGGCCACCGCATCATGAAAACTAGCGCCGGAAAATCAAGCTTCATATCTGCATATAACAGGGGCATGTCTTGTTCGCTTGGTGTCTGTTTCGTCGATTTCTGAAAAGAATTGACCGCGCTGAATATTGCTACGCGCTGTTGCAATTTTTCATTGCTCATGCATACTAAGAGGCAAGCGCATACTAAGAAGCAATCGTACTTGGACACACACACAGAAACGATATGAAAGCGCAAGCGACATAAGCTGTGCTCATCGTTCTGGTGTCGATCCATGACTAAATATTTGTTCGTATCCGCGGCGTTATAAGCTCGGCTTTTTAATGCCGTGCTGGCGATGCCCGACTGGGGCGCTATTAGTTCGGCGTTTTTGCCGAAGTGATTCTCATATTTATCTCACCCCCAGTACAGTTACCAGGAGCTAAACAAACAAACACTCCACTCCACAAACACTCCAAAACACTTGACTTGACACTTCATAAATTGACGATATACACCAACATGTGTGCCAAGTTTGGTTGCTCTAGCTCAAAGATAAAGGCAAAAAATTGCGTTTATACGGACGGACGGACATTTCCCAAACCTAATATACTATTTTCCCTTCGGGAACATAGTATAATTACTTAATAGGATGCTGACCGATTTGTAAAATTCTCCGTCACCACGGGCGAGAAATGAGGGTCAAGGTCAAATTTGTATGATTGTTTTTCCTTAGATTCCCTTTTCTTGATTAACTTTAATCAAAACACTTCGGCGGGCAACGCTGGGGTAATTCCGGCTAGTTTTTTTATGGTATGATGGATGAGAATAAACAAGGGAGGATAATATTGAAATGTCTTTTGTGCACCATTTCAATATTATCCTGCCTTGTTTATTCTCTAGTTCCGTGTCCAAATTGTTAATGTTATTATTTTCTCCTTCTGTCGTAAATCACTCTCGGGTGCTTATGTATGCCGATGATGTTAAACTTTGTCTTTCATCTACTGATTTCTTATCTGATCAAAGGTTGCAAACTGATCTTAATAGTTTTCAAGCCTGGTGTCGGGTAAATTTATTAAATCTTAATTTTTGGCTAGTGTAACGTAATGTCCTTTTACAGGCGAATGGCCTTTTTTAACCATTATATACTTAATGGTAAAGCGCTTGTTCGAATTAAGTCGGTTGATGATTTGGGTATCCTTTTAGATCCCAAGCTTAAGTTTGACAATTATATCTTTTCTACCGTTAATCGTCCCTTTGGTGTCCTGGGTTTCATTAAGCGTTGTTCGAAAGAATGTAACGACATTGTCCTACATTACTAAAACTCTTTATACTTCTCTTGTGCGACCTATTCTTGAATATGGGTCTTGTATTTGCTGTCCCCAATACAGGGTTCATTAGGATAGATTAGATTCGGTACAAATACAATTTCTGCCCTTTGCACTCTGGGGTCTTAACTGGAATCCCAATACTCGCTTGCCTTCTTATCGTACTAGACTCTTACTAATAAATCTGCCTTCTCTTTCTGATCGTAGAACCATGCTTGGTGTAATTTTCTCACACAAACTAATTAATGGGGAAATTGATTCTTCTGAATTAATCAGCCAAATTAGTTTTGCAGTTCCGATCAGATGTTCTAGAAACATTCTTCCACTTTCTCTTCAAACTTGTAGTTCTAATTATGCTATTCGTAACCCGTTTCGAATCTTATGTTCTAACCATAACAATCTTTTCCATCTAGTAAGTAATGCTACTTCAATTTCTACAGTTAGAACTTTACTCTTACGTTATTTATGTAATCCTTACAATGATATTTTTGTATTTAGTTTGTATTTTCATGTCCGCGATCTTTCGCTACCGTACGTTATGCGGCGGGAGGTGAGCTGCATTTATGCTTGGGTCCGCGCTGTAACAAGCCCGTGCTTGGTGTCGTTGGGCCACTTGTATGTACTGTTCGTTAGAACATCAACGTCCAGAAGACAAAAAAAAATTGTGGAAGGTATAGGTTTCCGCCAAATTGCGGAATCCCAATATAATCTTTTAAAAAAATATTGAATGCACACGAATTGGTCACACTGATTATGTCAGTATTAACATACACTGTACATGTGCAGCTGACGTTCTGTTAATGAGGATAGTGAAATTCGTGTGCGAAGCAAAAAAACACTGATGTCTACTCAACTGAATGAGTGTAAAGAAGGTAGCGTGTATTGGAGACATGCGCATGACCGTTAGTCACCGTTATTCGGCGACGCGAGCGTGTGACGTCACACTTTATGGAATTCAACGCGCGCTTTTGAACTTGTATGATAATCACTGACTTTTTTTTAGTAAATCTGCTCGTATGGGTGCCATTCCAGCCCCTCTATGTGCAATACATACATATATGTATATTAAATAGTACGCAGTCAAACTGACAAAATGTTGCAAGTCCGTCTGTTGGCATTATAACTAATCGCTCAATTTTAAAGCTATGATTATGAAACTTCACACAGATTTTTGTTTTCAGTGCAGGCAGTACATATATGAAAGCCAGCCGGATCGGATTACTATATCATGTAGCTCCCATAGGAACAATCGGTCGACAACTATGTTTTTGTATGAAAAACTTTTTTGCTTGTAAAGATAGCCTAACCAAATTAAAGTTTAATTATGTTACGTACATGTTGACTAAATTTATTCAAAATCGGACTAACATATCTTATACCTGCCGAACGAGCGATCGGAGTTGTTATATGAAAACGCTGCAAAATGTATGGAAATTAACCACTTTTGAAGGTAATGCTATTTAACATGTCAAATGGGGAGTGTTTAATTCATTTATAGTTATATTTTGTTTTTCAGGGATGTATGTGATGTATGTGATTCAGTATGTGTGTTTTGTGCACTTCTTGCTGAAAATAATGCTCTACATGTAATTGTCAATGAAAAACAAATTAAAAAATGACTGAACAGTGGAAAAAATCGAAAAGATGTGCGAATTTTTAAGTGATTCTTATCTTGGCTTTGCCAATAAAAGTATATCGAAGCAAATTTTTTTTTGAGGAAAAAAATGCATACGGACAGACGAACATTTCGGAAGCCCAATATACTCTTTTTCCCTTCGGGAACAGAATATAAAAATTCCGGAAGAGACACAAGCGCAAAAGTTTTGCAAGCAATGTGCAACAATTCGCAAAATAAAATCAGATTTAAAACAATCAAAATTAAAAACAAGCTTAGAAATAATAATAAATCAAATCTTAAATTTCACCACTAGGGTAAGAAGCGACATTTCAAGACTGTTTTTGCCCTAAAAATTTTTTGTAATGACCAAAATAATAAAAAGGCGAAGCAAACCCAAATGACAGCAGAGCAGCCAGAAAGAGGTTTTGCTTTTATGATGTGGCAAGGAATTGGTTTAAAAAAAGTAGGTGGCGTGTCCTTTATACTGGATTCTGGCGCATCGGATCATATGATCAACGACAAAAATCTATTTGCGGATCATATCGAGTTGGAATCACCAATCGAGATTGCTGTTGCGAAACGTGGGGAGTACGAGCCCTAACCACTACTAATTGGCACGGTATTGTGTTTTATGATAGTTAAAACTTCAATGGCTTCTATTTTTGTCTGTGTGATACGTAATCACACAAACTTGTACTTTTTGGAAAGGTTATTTAATTACCTTTAATTTGATATCAAAACATTCACACATTTCATAAACAAAAATTAATAATTTATATTTATATTTAAATAAGTTAAAGTTAGTTAATGCCAAAGAATATAAAGTCATACAGAAGGCGCATCTCATACAACGAAAAATGTTCTATGAGGGGACTCATTTCAACGTACCCATATTTTGCTTGGTGGGCACTTACTTAAATACTCGTATATGTCGTTAGCCAGCGAGAGTTTTTCAAGGCAGTAGTGCAGTGGGATGTGGTGCGGCGCGTTGTCACGGTGGACGACCTGTGTTCAAGCCCAACTGGTGGCAGCTGGCTAACATAAATTTTTTTTATTTTTCTATAATGTTTTGTTTGTTTTTGTTAATTGGTATTATTTTTTAACTGTTCGGTTTGCTGTATTTAATTTATTTTTATTATTTCTGATTGATAGAAGCGGACAGATAGATAAACATATGAATGGATAGACAAAGGTTTATTATTTTATATTTACTACTTCTATTAATTTAAAAAATTAAATTAATTAAATATATGTGGACAAGCTGCTTCATAAAAAAATAACGGTTGATTGAAAAGTTGAAGCATACAGAATCACAAGGCATACAGAATCACACAAGCAACAATTTCGTCGTTCTGTTAGGACGAGGTAACGGTAACGGTTCTAAAAATAGATTTCGTTGTGCTTCGACATCAGCGAGCCAAACCTCGCGATTTAGATACTCTACTTTTTATAAATTAGGTTACTGCTATTATTTGGCCTATAAAATATATATTTCATTAATGTTAATAAATAATGGAAAATGTATTTTTGATTTTATTTTTGACTAAGCGTACATGGCCACCATTTTAATTAACTGGCTGTGAACATTTTTTTTCTCTGAAGATAGAGTATTTACGTTTCGGCGCTTCAAAGTGGAGTCTATACGCACACTTTTCTATATGTAAAAATTTCATTTTGGAAAAGAATTTGTGTGGCAAAAATGTATTGCTTTTTGTCTGCATTTTGTAAAGTTATTCGTTGATTTGCAGTTGAAGCGAGCAGTCATAATGAGCGCATGCAAGCAAACAATGGATACACCAAAATACAGGCAATCGGGCATCAGATTCTGTTGCGTGTGCCGAAAATCCAAGCGAGGCAATATAAATTTGAGGCTTTTCAAATTTCCTGATGCCGATAAAGTTTTGGGTCAAATTTGGAGAGAAAAATATCTTTTTTCGTCCGTCCGTTCTTTGTCGGTCCGTCCGTGTGTCTGTTAATCTATCCGCTCCTAATTTTGTCCCTCTCTATCAACCTTAAAGTAGAATAAGAGAAAATTTATCAAACCGGATAACACAAAAACAATTCCAATTAACAGAAAAAACCAATAATAAAAATAATTAAATGTTACCCCGTCATCATCGCCCCAGGCAGGTTTGAACCTCAGGTCCTTCAAACAGCGTACTGCATCACTTCCCTCTGCACCACTGCCACTAATTATTAGCAGTGACAAACGGCAGATAACTGTGCAACAAGCATAAAAGAGAATGAAAGCTGTGATTTGGACTGTGCATGCCGAGGCTTGGCTCGTTTGAAACGAAGCAAACGGAATCTATTTTTAGAATATTTACCCCGTTGACCGCCTGCCCGCATCAACAAACGTGAAAACAAATCGACGAAATTTTTGCTTGTGATGCGCCTTCTGTATGACTTTATATTCTTTGTTAATGCACAAGTGAAAGACTCTGGGTTCCAGAATGAAAGTATGGAACATGTAGAACATTTCCCGAATGACAGTACGGAAAATGATCAGATTAATGTCCCGAATGAGAGTACGGATTGTGTAGAGTCTAATTTCCCGAATGAAAGTACGGAAAGTGTAAAATCTAATTTCCCGAATGAGAGTACGAAAAATTATCTAATAGTTTGATATAAGATGGACAGCCTGACGATAATACCACAACTCTTGAGAATGCCGGTTCAGTTAAGACAGCTGGTGGTCAATTACCAAATTCTGAATTAAAATGAATGAGAACATGAAGTCAGACGGAGTGAAAGCTTGAAGGGTAGACGACAAAGATCTTATAGATTCTTAAACAATTGCTTAATGAATGCGCATACTTTCCTTAGTAGCATTCCAAATTTATTCGATGAGATCAAGAATAAAAGTGATACAGCATGTTGGGAAGAGGAACTCGATTTTTATTTATTTAATAACACCTGTTCCATTGTAAAAACAAGTAAGAACGTTGCAGTCCGACGTATCCGACAGCACAATGTTCCCAGTCCGGTATAATTTGGCTATTTGTGGGTTCGGAAAGAGACGCGAAGAAAACAATAGTCTGTTAAATTTAAACCTCACCTAATGAGTAAATTCAGAATGACAGACTTATTTGAAATTCGATATTTTATTGGTATCAAAATTGATAGACATGACGATCAGTTAGATCTTAGTCGGTCTGCTTACATTAAAAGTTTTAACATGGATGAATGTAATCCATTCAGTACTCCACTTTCAAGTTAGCTAAATTATGATACATTGAACTCAGAAGAAAAATGCGATGCACCATGCCGTAGTTTGATTGATTGTTTAATGTACATAATATTATGTACACGACCTGATTTATGTACATCAATAAGCATTTTAAGTAGATATACAAATAGATATAAAAATAATCAAGAACTGTAACAATGCCTTAAGAGAGTTCTGATGTTTTTAAAAGGTACTGTTGATTTTAAATTAACTTTTGTTAAAAATTTAAGTTACGAAAATATTTTTACTGGGTATGTTGATTGGGCTGGAAGCGAGAGTCACAGAATAAGTACTACTGGCTATTTATTTAAAATGTTTGAGTCATGTCTAATTTGCTGTAATACCAAGAAACTAAATTCAGTTGCAGCTTCATCTACTGAAGCATAATATATGGCATTGTTTGAAGGCGTAAGGGAAGCGTTATGGCTAAAATCATTAATGAAGGGTAGAAAGATTGAATTTAATGGACCAATTAAACTATTATAAGATAATCAAGGCTGCATAAGTATAGCTAGTAATCCTATTAAATACAATTTTTCAAGAGAACAAGTTGAAAATAAACTAATTACTGTTGCGTATATTTCTACAGATAATCAGCTGGCCGATATTTTGACGAAGCCGTTACCTGCCGCCAGATTTCTGAAGCTCAGAATTCAAATGGGACTCACTGATTAAACTTTGAATTAAATCTTTAAATTTTGAATTACTATTTAAGTTTTAAATTTTGCTCTGAATTTATGTATTCTGTTTGTTTTTGAAATATTTAATTGACGTTGGTCTAATTGGGTTTTACTGGGTTTCCCCAATCCACTCAACAAATGTTGGACCTCGAAATTGTATCTCCCCAGAACTCACAAATTGTCGAATAAGTGAAATATCAATTTGAAATGTAATATTATAATAATTTTTTAATCAATGTAACTTTTGAGGCGGTGTGTTGACTGCACACGAATTGGTCACACTGATTATGTCAGGATTAACATACACTGTAAATGTACAGCTGACGTTCTGTTAATACCCTGTAGTACGCAAGACCGGTGCCCCACTAGCGATATGCCTAGAACTTAGTGATGGGGACCGGTACTCTCCGCAACACCAGCAGTGGAGTTTACCTAACGAATTTTGATACTATATGTCCGCCAAACGTACCGGGCGGTACGGCGCTGCATTACCATTGCCTTACGACTTGCCTGGTGGTAAAGATGCCGTAAAATCGTTAGTATGAGCTAAATGGCTATTTGTCTTGGGATATTGCTCTAACGATTTCCCTGATGGCAATATCGTTAGTACGCCTTACATGGCTATTTCGCTAGTGCAAGTAACTAATATTTAGTCAAACATTAATTTAAATGTTTAAATTTATTTTTTTATTTTATTACTTTTTTTATTAGTACAACTTTTATCAATTATAATTATTTATTTTTCTTCATTTCACATAGTTTTGTTGTTATTATTTTTGTTGAATTTTTTTTTTTGTACTTGCACCGCCTTACGCAGTTCCGGCTCCGGCGTCACAACTTGGCACTTAGAGATTGCGTCTGGAATGTAAGATTGATTAATACTTACATATTTATATTTCTAATATAATTATATAAAATTATATACTTACAAATATTTGTTTTATTTGCACAAGCGCTGCGTGCTAGCGTCTGAAATGTGCTAGCGTCAAAGAGAACAAAAAAACGAAGGCAGAAATATGAAGACAGAAATTGCCAAAATTCTGGTAATTACCAGTTACAACAACTGTTTACTTGGATACGTGCGCTTCGTATTCCTCTGTTGCTTTTTTCGCTTTACTTTCCTTCGCTGATTTTCTGTGTTTCGTTTTATTTGCCTGTCGCTCTTCATTGCTTGAAGCTAACGATTTCACTAGCTACGAGTGATGCATCATAGGGCTAAAAATTCGGTATGCATTTGCTGATTTTCTGTGTTTTGTTTTATTTGCCTTATAGGGTAAGGATTGTGAAATTCGTGTGCGAAGCAAAAGGTACAATGATCTTTACTTAACTGAATGAGTGTAAAGGAGGCAGCGTGTATTGGAGACAAAACGGTTGTTCTTATTCTGTGTATTTTGAAATGTATACACATGCCTCTGTTCATTTTTCGTGTTTAGTCTCGTTTGAATATCGACTGTGTACAGACCGGCAAGTTGTGAATATAAGAATTGACTTCATAAAAACTGAATTGAATAAGTCAAATATAAAATCAAATTGATATTGTTTTATTCCATAGCCTAATTTCCAACAAAAAGCCATCGTGATTAAACTTGGCATATGCTTTTTTACGCTGGAGGCAGTACATATGTCGGAACCGGCTGAATCGGACCACTATGACATTAAGTTGCATAGGGACGATCGGTCGTAATTTAAATTGTATGAAAAACTAGATATTTGGACCAAACTCATATAGACGAAGTTTCATTATGTTTTGTACATGCTGACCATATTTAGTCAAAATCGGACCATTATATAATATACTAGCTGCCATAGAAATGCTCGGTTAAAAATTGAGTTTTTGTAAGACAAATATTTTAGCCATTCTATCTTGCTAGTAAAATCGTCGCCCTCTCATTGAACTTCATACTCAATGCTCAATAGGCAAGCATCAGCCATTGAGTATGAAGCTTTTTCCCTATTTGGGTACATTTTTATCTGTTTAATTACACAGATATGGCACATGATACACAGATATGGCATATGATTGTTTGTGACCCAAAGCGGAGATAAGGTTTGCCGAAGTTAAGCCATGTCCGTCTTCTCTTCACCCCGGCGGACGTATAGTCGCTGTAATGCCGAAATCGCAATTTTAACAACAATAAAAAAAGCCCAAAAGTTAAACTAAATCGGCAAGCGACAGTGAAATGTGCCCCAAGTTGGCGTTAAAATAATAGCGTGTGTGCAAGTGCATTTCCCAAATAATTTATTTTTCTTAAACAAATCGACTACAAAGAGAAAGAAGCAAAGTAAATGAGCCGAAACTCCAAATAAAGTTACATACATATGTCTTTTATTTTAAAGTTTTAGCATTAACTATAGAATACACATAGATACGTCAAAGTGCGATTTTTCTGAGGCCAAATGTTTTGCTGACCGCACAACCCCAGACTCTTCGGCAAAAAGCCGAACTCCCACAACCCCAGTCGGGTTGCCAGCTCGGCAAATAAAAAAAGCCGAGCTACTTACGCCTCTGCTCCGAACAAATATTTAGTCTTGGATCGACACCAGAACGATGAACACGGCTTATGTGGCTTGCGCTCTTATTTCGTTTCTATGTGTGGGTTCAAGTACGCACATGCGCTTGCTTAGTATGCGTGAGCAATGAAAAACTGCAACAGCGCATGGCAATATGAAATCTGAATTCAGAAATGGAAATGGAAGCGACCAAGCGCACAACACATGCCCTGTTATATGCACATAGGTTGATTTTGTCGGCGTTAGAATTCATGATGCTGTGGCGGTGTGGATAGAGTGCTTGTTTGAAAAGCGGCTTTTTGCAGGTTCGATCCCCAGTTGATCCATTTTTTTGATAATGGGAAGCAATATTTATTTTTTATTTTCTTTTGATTTTCTAATATTTTTTAAATGTTATTATTATTTTTTTAGACCAGTTATTATCTAATAAATTACATTGGCTAATTATAATAAATTTATCTTCTTCGGTGGCAGCTCACAGCTGACCGAAAGTATGTGAGATGTATTTAATGTGTACACTTGCATACGTTGTTGTTGCCAATGCAAGTGTTTGGCGCGCGACAATTTTCTCTTTTGTTTTGATTTTTGTTTTCTTCTCACACTATATTTGACCGCGCTTTTGATCGACCGCGCTTTTCTGCTTCTGTTCTATTCAATGCGTTTAATTTTGAGGCAGAGTCCAGTGGATGTTGCGAAATAGCTTAAAACAAATTTCCAATTCTCGTATAGTCCCCTCACCATGAAAACACAAATCTGCTTGCACAAAACATCTGATTTTTCAATGCCATCGTCCACAAAACCTTCCAAACACTTGCATTGGCAACAACAACATATGCAAGTGTACACATTAAATACATCTCACATACTTTCGGTCAGCTGTGAGCTGCCACCGAAGAAGATAAATTTATTATAATTAGCCAATGTAATTTATTAGATAATAACTGGTCTAAAAAATAATAACATTTAAAAAATATTAGAAAATCAAAAGAAAATAAAAAGTAAATATTGCTTCCCATTATCAAAAAAATTGATCAACTGGGGATCGAACCTGCAAAAAGCCGCTTTTCAAACAAGCACTCTATCCACACCGCCACAGCATCATGAATTCTAACGCCGACAAAATCAACCTATGTGCATATAACAGGGCATGTGTTGTGCGCTTGGTCGCTTCCATTTCCATTTCTGAATTCAGATTTCATATTGCCATGCGCTGTTGCATTTTTTCATTGCTCACGCATACTAAGAAACAAACGCATGTGCGTACTTGAACCCACACATAGAAACGAAATAAGAGCGCAAGCGACATAGGCCGTGTTCATCGTTCTGGTGTCGATCCAAGACTAAATATTTGTTCGGAGCAGAGCGTAAGTAGCTCGGCTTTTTTTATTTACCGAGCTGGCAACCCGACTGGGTTGTGGAGTTCGGCTTTTTGCCGAAGAGTCTGGGTTGTGCGGTCAGCAAAACATTTGGCCTCAGAAAAAGGCTTATTTGACACGTCTATCTAATTGCTTTGTTAATGGTTTTAGTTTGTATTTTTTTATATTTTGTTTTAATTTTTATTTTTTGGCTTAACCATTATTTCTGTTGAGTTAAAGTGCTTATCGTATAAAGTCAATTCGAACCATGCAGTATTTCCGCATCTGCATTAACTTAATTACGATCAGAACTCTAAGCTCTGTTATATCTCTCGAGCAAGTTTAAGCATAGTTAATGGTCGCCTATTATCTGTGTACCAACTAAATTTATATACACAGCTGATCTTTGTTAATTATGCTTTACATAATAATATAATATATACTATAATACAGGGGTGCCCAAACGCTGCTTATGGAAGAGCAAACTTCAATACATATGCAAGAAAACACTAACACATCTAAAGCAAACAGTTTTTTCACTTCATTATGTGCACTGAAAAAAATAGTATATACTTTTGCTAATACTTGTTTGCAAATAATGCATTGATATTCACACTTAAAATTTTTTCCAAGACAAAAAGCTGTGTCCAGCGAGCCATCTTTCAGCACCACTATATTATTATAACTATTCTTGTTTGCAAATAACGCTCTTACAATGTTTTGCAGAAAAATACGTGTTCAGCGTTCAACTAAATAAGCAGTTTTCTTAAGTGCAGGCCTCATCGGAAAGCAACAACAAAATTATATTGAAATTCAGTAGTGCAACAACAAATATAAGAAGGTGTTGTTGCTTTTCTCATGAGCCCAGTCACCGAAAAGAGATAAGAAAGGGAACACGCAATATTGTTTTTGTATTATGCATTGGTTTATGACTAGAGCCGTGCATGTATACGCGCATTGCTGCCTATGCTAAGAGCAATTACAATAACAAAATGAGCCAGATGAGCAATGGGCTGGGCACCCCTGCTATAATAAAACAGAAATGCATGAAAATAAATGCACAAGCATACATATATGTATACGCCCACGCATTTCTTATCGCATTATCATGATTACATATGTACTTCGTTTGAGTTCTGCAATCACATGTTTTAACCATACACTGCCGCCTGTATGTTTTCCGCCACTTCAGACGTTTTGTTAGGAAATAAGTTAATATACATTTATTTTGAATGTAATTCGAGTTTTAACGATTATTTGTAAATATACTTTATATATATTATCACTTTAAAGTGTTTCCTCTTTTTGCTATCTACATGCATTTATTTTAGTGTGTCTCTTTTGCTCATAACTACTATGCCATCCTTTATTTTTGTTTTAATGAAATAAATTGTATAATGAAGTCGACTTCATTATAAAATTTATTTCTAAGTCGACTAAGAAAACTTTTTAATCCGGAAGTCATGCCCGCCAACCGCGAATCAATGTAAATAGCCAAGTGTGCAAGGGATTGTCCCTAAATATCTTTTTTTTTGCAGCATGACGATCACGAGCATGATGGGGAACACGACCGCTAAACAACATCTTAGCGCTTCAAAATCACTAGGGTGCAAGGTAGCCTTTGTTTTCTTCTTTCTCTTTTCCTCTTGATATACCCCCTTTCCCAAACCGAATCAGATTGATAGGCCAGTTTTATAGTATTCATCCTCTTCACAAAAACAGCACGTAAATTAAATACATTATAATAATCCTTGTGTGAGCATGTAGCACGGCGGTAAAACCCACACCACTAGCCGACGAGTTAGAGCCGGATATAAACGCGTCCTCCGCTCGCACTACACGACCATCTGCTCACATAAACATACCCGTTGTATGTTACAGCTAATAATCATTATAGTTATTTTGGCGCCCAACAGTGGAGCCAAAGTTGTCTGCAAGTCTTTCAACACTTGATTTTGCAACTTTTTAGATTTATATGGCACACAATTGTGAAGCCTTTAAGCAACTGACTCTACAATTTAATCATTTTTATAATTATTTAATTGTCCTTCAGTCATTAAATTTCTGAATTTTTAATTTTATAGACATCCTTTGGCTTCCATCATACGAGGCAAGCCTCAATCAAAAACATTTAGCTCTCAGTCAATAACATCTGACATTAAATCAATCCGATTCGATTTTTTAGTTTTCCTTTCCCTTTTCCCAATTTATTGCTTTGAGTGTGGTAGATTTCAGCAGCTTTCAATAGTTGTGCAACCCTGACTCAATATATGCAGTAAATACACAGATGCGTAAGCTTATATGGACTGGATCAGCAGCATCTTCAAAATAGATGCAGCTCCGCGTTCAAGCGCATCTGCTTTTAATCCTTGTCTTTCTTTAAATTCTGCGAGCTTTTGCTGGAATTAGGTTGTGGACCAGATCTACACCCTACCACTTGGCAGACAGAGATTTTTAGTAATACCCTATGTTGCACATTGGATTAGTGTTATTTTCAACATAATTTCACTAACGGCACAACATGTACCCTCTCCTAAATTCCTATTAATTTTCATTCACTTTATTTTTCTAAAAATATTTAATTTTTATTCAAATATTGCTGCAATAATGTCGTATTGCCGTTTGCTGCACTTACCGCTATATTTGATTGAAATATTTATGCCTTTCTACCATTTTTTATTAATATTTAATTAAATATTGCTGGCTATAAGTCGCATTGCCTTTCGATGCGCTTACCGCTTTATTTGACTTAAATTAAACACTAAGCTCTTACTTTTCATATTTTCTTTCTTTCACCATATAGGCTGTACAGGCTATTCTGTTTTAGTTCTCATTGATCCTTTTTCGGATAAAAAATCTGAATATTTATGGTGGATATGCTTGATTGGGTAGTGCTATTTTAATTCCTTTAAACATACTACCGGTTGCACATAAATACTTAAGGTATATCCTTGGGTCAAACTATATCAGAATACTATGCACTTTGACGTTTGAATAACTCTTGATTCAATCACATTGCCGTTTGCTGTGACTGATTGGGTTTTGTTCGACTCAACTTGAATAGCTATATAACTATAATTTTTCCTATTACATTGCAATAATTGGTTCATGAACGTGGTTCATGATTATATTATATTATCTTTTACATTTATTTTTTATTTAAAATTTACAGTTTAGCTATTTTTCTTCTTGCCTATTAAGTTGACAATGCCACTACGACGTAGTTGCGAGAACTTAGCCTCTGTTTCAGGTAGTGTAGATCAGTGTTTTATTTGCCTTAGCACTATCGAAGTTACGACTCAGTTGTTAACCACAAGCTGAAATCACACATCTCACCGTGCTTGTTTTAATACGAAGGTGAGGCAGAAAATATTTGTACTGTGCTGAAGGTATTTTTGAGCCATTATTTATTCCTTTTAAATTATCTGTGGAATTGTGCTCATTCCCTAACATTTGGAAAGAATCATTTATTATTCCTCTCCACAAAAAAGGAAACAAGTCTAACGTTGACAGCTATAGAGGTATTTTTTAGTTGTCTACTATTCCTAAGATTTTTGAGAAATTAATATCTTCTCAACTTCAACATCTGTGTAGATCCATAATTTCACCCTGCCAGCACGGGCTTTTGAAATATATATCTACTACCACTAACCTATTAGAATTTACTTCTTTTGTCATTAAGGGATTTCAATCTAAAGTCAAACAGATGTTATTTACACTGAGTTCAGTAAGGCTTTTGACTCTGTTAATCATTATCTTTTACTTCACAAACTTCATCTTCTGGGATTTCCAAATAACTTGATTCTTTGGATCTCTAACCCTCTTGAACCCAAAAGGTTTATTTCAAAGTCTTAATCTCTATGTCTGTTCAAGTTACTTCCGGAGTACCACAAGGAAGACATCTTGGCCCCTTATTATTTACGTTGTTCATAAATGACCTTCCTTCTGTCATAAATCACTCTCGGGTGCTGATGTATGCCGATGATGTTAAATTGCGTGTGTCATCTACTGATATTTTATCCGGTCAAAGGTTGCAAACTGATCTTGATAGTTTTCAAGCCTGGTGTCGGGTAAATTTATTAAATCTTAATCTTAACGTAATGTTTTTTTATAGGCGAGTGCCCTTTTTAAATAATTATATTCTTAATGATATTATTATTATTATTATTATACACAGTTTACTTATAATGTAAAATTATAAATAAACTAAAAGCTATGGCTGCCAAGGCCTTGAGCTATTGTGGTGTAAATTTAGGATTAACTTATCTAGTATGTTTATTAAATTAAATTATAATTAATGACTAATATTAACAGTGAATTTACAGAGATTCAAAAATCTTGTGAGTCTTTAGGAGGTGTATGATTTTTTTTAAATTTTCAGAGGATGGGTTAAAGATGGAGAGGAGTGGATTGAAGTTAGAATTGTGAGTAATTTTGACGCAATCAGTAAGGATATGAGTGACTGAGGTTGGACTCAGATTGCAGAGTTGGCAAATGTTTGAGCTGTTGTTGAATAAGTGGGAGTGTGTAATGAGTGTGTGGCCCAAACGGAGTCGGGTTATTCTTGTCAGCTCGCGGCGAGACAGTTGGGAGTGCAAGGCGTAGCTGTATATGTTGTTCTGTAGTAAGCGTTTGTAAGTGACAAAATTGAGAGCTGCTTTAGCTTATATGAAAGTTTGAGATGTTTTATAATATCTGAGACGTTGTGGTTCGGTGTGAAGGTTAGGGGGTAGGAGACAGCGGATTTGGCAGCGTCGTCGGCTTTTTCATTGCCGGGTATATTGCAGTGTCCTGGTACCCAAATTATTATTATTTTAGGTGAGTGGAGTAGAAGGATTTGTCTAATCAATGCAGGGTAGAAGGATAGATTTCTATGATTGCCTATTGCGTGAACGGAGGAGAGGGAGTCTGTGCCAATGGCTGTTTGGTAGGAGAGATTTTTAACCATTTCTATGGATTTATATATGGCGATTATTTCATCAGAGAAAATTGAGGTGTGGTAGGGAAGAAGAAATTGGTGAGATTTTGGAGCAGAGACGAAACCAGAGGATACGGCGTTACCTGTCTTAGAGCCGTCTGTATATACAAATTTGTAGGTGTTGAGGGTTTCTTTTAATTGGAGGAAGCGTTGCAAGTATGTTGAAGGTGGAGTTGATGATTTTGGGAGAGAATGGAGTGAGGTGTTTATTAGCGGACTTATGTTTATCCAGGGGGGTTGGGGTTGGAGAGTTTTTGGAAGAGGTGTAGTAGGTAGCTCGAGGAGTTTGTTAAGGTCAATCGATGATTGGAGGGCTGAGCGTAATTTTGGGTTTAGCTTTTTTGATTTTTTAATATTTTGTATGTGGTTGTATATTGGGGATGAGTTTGAGTTCAAGATAGATCTAATTAGTTTGGCTGTGTTCAAGTTTTTTCTTATTTCGAAGGGAGAGATGTTGGATTCATATAAGAGGTTGTTGATGGGAGTTGTTCTCAGGGCGCCAATTGCCATTCTGATTGCGGAGTTGTATATTGATTTTATTTTATTAGTTTGAGAAACTGGAGCATTTCCATATAGAAATATGCCGAAGTCTATTTTGGACATAATTATGAGCTTTACTACTGTAAGAATTGTTGTGGGGTTGCAATTATATTTATTGTTGGATAGGCATTTGATGATGTTAAGTTTTTTAGTTAGGGAAGAGGTAAGGGAATTTATATGGTCGGACCAATTGTACCGTTTGTTAAATATGATGCCGAGAATTTTTAGGTGCTGTACATTTGTAATGTTGGCGAGGGTGGAGGACAGTGTGGCTGTGCAACACTTCTTCCTACAAATGTGGATGTGTTTGCATTTGGATACGCTGAGTTTTGCTCCAGAGTAGTCGCACCAGTCTAGGATGTCAGTTAGTAGGGGGTCGAGGGAGACGGAGTTGGTGCTATTGTGTTTTTTAATTATTAGGTAGTCATCTGCATAAGCATAAAAATTGAGGTTTCGATGGATGCGGATTAATCTATTGAGTTTATTATAGGCAATTAGGAAAAGTACGACCGATAGGGGGGAGCCTTGGGGGATTCCGTTGTGTTGAGGGCGGGTGGAAGAGAAGTGGTTGTTAATGTAGACAGTGATTTTGCGATGGGTCATGAAGCATTTTATGTAATTTGTTATTTAAGGTCCAATATTCCAAAGTTTAAGTTCATCGATTATCGAGTGGATGCCGATTTTGTCAAAAGCCTTGCAAAAGTCTAGCGAGACGAGGGAAATGTGGTTCTTTGTTGAAAGAGCCGATGATATCAGGTAGTCTAACGAGAGTAGAGTATCTGATATCGAGTTACCCTTTCGGAATCCGGTTTGTCGACTGTCAATAGATTTGTTGTGGGAAACAAACCACCACAGTCGATTTGCGATAATTTTGTCCAACGTTTTGGCGAAGCAGGAGTTTAGAGAGATGGGTCTGTATGAGTTGAGGTTGGTTTTATCGGAGTTGGGTTTGAGGATTGGGATAATTTTGCTAAGTTTGTAGTTTTGGGGTATGAAGGAGTGGAATATATTGTTGTAGTGGGTAATTAGCCTGGATTTAACGGAGGGGTGAAGGTGTTTTATCATGGGGTAAGAAACCCTGTCGAGTCCAGGAGTTTTTCCCTTTAACTGGGAAAGGGCACTCCCCAGTTCGATAGCTGTTATGGGGCACTCAATCTGTAGGGCAGACGGGGATAGTTGGCAGGGGCTTGAGGGGTTGGAAGAATTGTATTTATTTGTTCTGAAGGTTTGGGAGAAGTTTGAGTCGTGAGATTCAGAAGAAAGATGGGAGCAGAATTCTTCTGCTATTAGTTTGTTGTTTGTTAAGTTTGTTGAATTGGGAAGGGATATGCAGTGTACAGGGATTTTTGTTTAAGGCCGCAGAAGGTGCGGATGTTCGACCAAATTTTATTGGTGGGAGTGCTTGGGTTGATTTCGGCTGTGAAGGCCTCGAGAGATGTTCGCTTAGCTATCTTTAACTCACGTCTGTAGAGAGCATTTGCTTTTTTGAAGTTTAAGATATTTTCGGTGTTAATATTGTTTCTTAGCTGGTATTCTAACTGCATTTTTATTTGTTTGAGGGAGTTGAGATTGTGATTCCACCAAGGTACTCGACGTCTATTTCTGTAGGCCGTAGAGGTTTGTGGGATATGGAAGTTGGCGCTTTCTCTAATTATTTTGATTAGGTTAGCAGATTCCTTATTAAGGTTGTGGCTGACAGGGCGTTGGGAGTGCTGGAGATATGTTGAGGCTGTGTAATTGGGCCAGTCTGCTGAGTTGAGGTTGAATTTTGGGGTAAGTTTTGGGGAAGGAGAGCGGTCAAAAAGATTAATAATTATTGGAAAGTGATCACTGCCATATCTGTCGGTGTCGGTTTTCCATGTTGACTGAAGAGCGATTTGTGGAGATGCGAGTGTAAGGTCGATGTGGGTATATGTATTGTGGGTACTGAAATGGGTGTTGTAGTGAATTGTGTATGAGAAGTGCAACACCTCCATACGCATTAGGTGATGTATTGTTGTGGTACAGGGAGTAGTTTATTGGGGTGGGGAATATGTGGTGTTTGTGTATATGTGTTTCTTGGAGTGATATAATGTTGGGAGAGAAATCTTTTATTAAAATTTGTAACTGATCGTAATTGTTACGGTAACCATTTATATTCCATTGGAGGACTTTGATAGACATAAGATGATGAGAATATTAAAGGTTTTATTGAGTGTGTAGTGTTAAAAGTGGGGGTTGATCAGTTTGGGTGAGTGTGAGTAACGCCTTAATGCTGACATAGCGTCGGCAGTAAAGAGTTACATGTTGTGAGGAAATGTGTGCGCTCGAATGGGGGGTACTTCCATTAACAAGCACACACATTTATATTAATGTGCCCGCGCGTACCGGGATCATCCCACAGACCCCATCACTGTGGAGTGAGTCTGTGAGATGACCCCGGCACACGCGGGCTGTAGAGAATACTAGTAAGGTGATTATGTCAAATCTTTATATGAGGAATCTGAGGTGTCGGGTGAGGAGTTTCTTTTTAATTTTCTTTGTGAGCCAGTACTAAGAGCAGGCTTGATTTTTTTTGCTAATTGTCTAGCTCTAGCGCTAGTTTTTTTTGGCAAAATTATTGGACGCTTTTTTGATGATTTGGTAGCGTGTTCAGCTGGGGGCTTGCAGTCGTCAAATATTGAGACTATCTCGGAATAGTCTATCGGCGAGCGGGCTTCTTCTTCAATGGTGTCCATGTTGTTGTTGTTTGATGATGCGTGTGGTAAGGGAGTGGTCTCGTTTTTGTCAGGTGTTGAGGTCGGCTTCTGTGTAGTTTTGACTACATTGGCATACGACATGCCGTTTGTTGGGTGTCTGGTTGAGTAGAGCTCCTTTGCTTTCTTCCGGTCAACTTTTTCAATTGTAATAATAGCTTGTACTTCTTTTTCCTTTAATAGGATTGGGCAAGATTTGTCAAAAGCGGCATGGCTACAATTATCCAGTTTGTGGTAATTGCAATTGACACAAGATTTTGGGAGTGTGCATATTTCGTTGTTGTCTTTGTTGATGTGGGAGGTCTTTGAGCAATTTGGACAGATTTTGTTATTTTTGCATGATTTTGAAGTGTGTCCATATTGGAAGCAGTTGTTGCATCTAAGTGGTTGTGGTATGTAGGGACGAAGACGGATTGTTTCGTAGCCAATATTCAATGTGGTTGGGGTTGTAGGTGTGGCAAAAGTGAGAATGATCAAACCAGTCTCAATAAGATTGTCACCAACTTTCCTTAGAATTTTCTTGACGTCGCTTACTTTTTGGTCTTGCAGCTCGGAGAGAATTTCGTGTTCTTCAATTCCGCGTAGATCGTTTGAATACAGAACAGCCTTAGAAAAATTGAGCGATTTATGTTCGGTGAGCTCAACTTCGATAGACGGAGAGAGTGCGCGCAGGGACAAAAGCTTTTTCGCTTGGATTATGTTTTTTGTTTTTATCAAAATTGTTCCATTCTTTAATTTTTTACACATTTCGAGTTCATTTCCACAAGTGTAGTCCACAACTTTTTTAATCAGGAAGGGGGAAACATTAGCTAATGTTTCGGAACTGTTTAAGCGGTTCATAATTAAATATTTAGGACCAGGTATAGCCATTAACTGAAGGTTAGGTTGATTTAGCGGTGTTATTTCGGGCCCATGGCCACCAAGGTCAGGGGGTTTAGGATCCCCCATCCTAGAGTTTCGACGACACTGGTTTGTTTACGATTTAGTTCAGCTGCTATAACAGACACGAAGTATCGAGTAGTATCGGTACTAGCTGAATAGCACGACGAAGATGACGGTGATTCACAACACTGGTTTTGACGTGACGGTGCAAAACCAAACTATGAATGTGTTAGTGGAGCACCAATTGTATATGTATATAGCGCATATGCGCTGAGGGCTTTTAACTGAAATCACTCCCGATTCCTGTTATTTTCGAATAGTTGTTAGAGCACTGGTAACAAGTAACACTGATTTGTGCCACTAAATTGTGGACTTGTCTATGAAATTGCTAATTTTAGCATTAATTTTTGGCACAGCGAGAAAAACACGACCGCACTTTGACAGCCTGGGTTGCCAAGTGTGTTCTTAATGATAAGCCGCTCGAATTGAGTCAGTTAATGATTTGGGTATTTTTTTAGATCTCAAGCTAAAATATGACAGACATCTCTTCCACCGCTAATCGTGCCTTTGAGTCCTGGGTTTCATTAAGCGTTGGTCTAAAGAATTTAACGATCCCTACATTACTAAAACTCTTTATACTTCTCTTGTTGGACCTATTCTTGAATATGGTTCTTGTTTTTGGAGTCCCCAATACAAGGTTCATCAGGATAGAATAGAATCGGTACAAAAACAATTTCTGTTCTTTGCACTCCGTGGTCTTAACTGGAATCCTAATACTCGCTTGCCTTCTTATCGTAGTAGACTTTTACTAATAAATCTTCCTACTCTTTCTGATCGTAGAACCATGCTTGGTGTAATTTTCTTACACAAACTAATTAATGGCGAAATTGATTCTTCTGAGTTAATCGGCCAAATTAGTTTTGCAGTTCCGATCAGAAATTCTAGAAACTTTCTTCCTCTTTCTCTTTAACCTTGTAATACTAACTATGCTATCCATAACCCTTTTCGTATTCTATGTTCTAATTATAACAACCTTTATCATTTAATATGTAATGCTAATATCCTACTCAGAACTTCACTTTTATGTTATCTCTGTAATATATAGTGATATATCCATCTCCCGCAACCACATACCACTTAGCAA
The DNA here is from genome assembly GCA_035043065.1 of Hirtodrosophila confusa. Classification (NCBI taxonomy): domain Eukaryota; kingdom Metazoa; phylum Arthropoda; class Insecta; order Diptera; family Drosophilidae; genus Hirtodrosophila; species Hirtodrosophila confusa. The sequence goes on from JAWNNI010000193.1 coordinate 247,822, forward strand.
CCAAATACAGTTCATAAGCAACCCAAAATATTGTAAACAAAATCTGTTGATAACATCGACACTGGCGGATGTCGATTAGACATAAACAAAAGACCCTAAATTCAAGAACCCAAGCCACTTGTCGAAGTTAGCATCAGGCCACCACTTTCCCACAAGAAAATGCAGACGCTGCACAAATCTCGGCTGACGCAATGTCGCTACTTCTTTAGTAATCTCCCTAAGAGACAACTCCTTAAGAAACCCAAAAGCTCGCTCTCAACATAAACGTTTTTAAATTCAAAGCTTCCTAAAAGCTTCGGTCCGAGGTTTGATCAGCGCCCACGCATTTAGGGTGATTGAGTTCATTTTTGTATTCCATTTGATTCGGTCAATTTTATTCAATGAATAAATTATATATTTTCTTATACACTAAAAAAAAATACCGTTTCTTAATTACATAGTTAGTTTTTGTCTATTGTTTTAATTTATGTAGAACTTTTATTTAGTTTGTACTTATTTATCTGTCCGCGATCTTTGTTACCGCACGTTATGCGGCGCGCCCCTCGGTCGGTTGGGCCGGAGGTGGGTTGCATTTTGCCTGGGTCCGCGCGTTAACAAGCCCGTGCTTAGTGTCGTTGGGCCACTTGAATATGTACTGCCCGTTTTAGTACATCAACTTCCAAGAGATGGGAGGCAGAGGACTGTGTCACAGGTTGAACCGCACCAAGACAGTTGCACCGCCTCTCTTGTTGCCACTTGAGCAAATGGCGTGGTAAGCGTGGCAACCTGGCATATAGATGCGTTGACCTTCACGCTTGTGTATCTCTGTTGCTAACATTATATCAACATTATGAGCACAGAGGAATAGACGAAGCACTTTTGAATGCTGACATTGTGGATATAAGAACCTGTACCAGTTCTCAGAAGGCCCTATTCGACTCAACAGTCACTTGTATCAGCTTGAAGAGCTGATCCATCTTAGCGGTGATCTCTCGGATAGATTTATCCACCGCATGGCACTTATTGTTAAGGCTGCAATATGGGGAATTTGCCCATTTTTTTTTGAATATATTAATAACTTGAGAACGAAACAAGATTTTTGGGTCTAGTTTTTTGCATTGGTCTTATAATATCAATGGGCAGTAGGGGCGAGAAAGTTGGGCGTGGCAACGCCTTTCATCATAATATCACCATATGCTCATTTTTTGTTTTCCAAGCTATCCGGACCAAACTGACAGGCTTGGCGTATTATTATGCTTTTACCATTATTCCAAAAACTTATCCAATTCGGTCTACTATATCATATAGATTCCATAGGAACTTTCGGTCAGAAGTAGACTTCTGTAAGAAAAAAAATAAAAAAAAATTTTTATTGTAACAAATTAAAATATATTGCTTTATAAAAAACAGAAATTATAATAAAAACGCATTAAAATAAGTCAAACCGCCATTTTCTCCATTCTCTTAGCTTTTTTGTCCGCGTCACACTTTAAAAAGCTGTTCATTGCTCAAAATGTTACCGGCTTAAAATTCAATTTTTAAGAAAAGTGCACTAAAGTGCATGTTAAGCTCAATGTCTCCAATTCAGAATTGATTACTCTACAAAATGCATATAGCAACATTGCTAAAAACATTAGTAACCTCCTTTCAAAGTTAACTTTTCTTCGAAAAATTTACGTTTGAGGGAAGTTTTTAAAACACACAAAACAACACATACCACTTTTAATACAAACAACACAAAGTACAAACCACACTTAATGTAATCCACCATATATTTAAATATATAGTCTTTTGGATTCTTTTTGCGAGACACTTTAATTTAACCTCAAAAAGGTGTATAATATCAACATGTGCTCTTCGTTGCAAACCACACTATTTAAGAGCTGTTAACTTAACAGTGCGCGCCAATGTTAACATTCTTGGTATGTAACATTAGGTTTATTTCAAAGTCTTAATCTCTATGTCTGTTCAAGTTACTTCCGGAGTACCACAAGGAAGACATCTTGGCCCCTTATTATTTACGTTGTTCATAAATGACCTTCCTTCTGTCATAAATCACTCTCGGGTGCTGATGTATGCCGATGATGTTAAATTGTGTGTGTCATCTACTGATATTTTATCCGGTCAAAGGTTGCAAACTGATCTTGATAGTTTTCAAGCCTGGTGTCGGGTAAATGTATTAAATCTTAATCTTAACGTAATGTTTTTTTTTATAGGCGAGTGCCCTTTTTAAATAATTATATTCTTAATGATAAGCCGCTCGAATTGAGTCAGTTAATGATTTGGGTATTTTTTTAGATCTCAAGCTAAAATATGACAGACATCTCTTCCACCGCTAATCGTGCCTTTGAGTCCTGGGTTTCATTAAGCGTTGGTCTAAAGAATTTAACGATCCCTACATTACTAAAACTCTTCATACTTCTCTTGTTGGACCTATTCTTGAATATGGTTCTTGTTTTTGGAGTCCCCAATACAAGGTTCATCAGGATAGAATAGAATCGGTACAAAAACAATTTCTGTTCTTTGCACTCCGTGGTCTTAACTGGAATCCTAATACTCGCTTGCCTTCTTATCGTAGTAGACTTTTACTAATAAATCTTCCTACTCTTTCTGATCGTAGAACCATGCTTGGTGTAATTTTCTTACACAAACTAATTAATGGCGAAATTGATTCTTCTGAGTTAATCGGCCAAATTAGTTTTGCAGTTCCGATCAGAAATTCTAGAAACTTTCTTCCTCTTTCTCTTTAACCTTGTAATACTAACTATGCTATGCCTTTGAGTCCTGGGTTTCATTAAGCGTTGGTCTAAAGAATTTAACGATCCCTACATTACTAAAACTCTTCATACTTCTCTTGTTGGACCTATTCTTGAATATGGTTCTTGTTTTTGGAGTCCCCAATACAAGGTTCATCAGGATAGAATAGAATCGGTACAAAAACAATTTCTGTTCTTTGCACTCCGTGGTCTTAACTGGAATCCTAATACTCGCTTGCCTTCTTATCGTAGTAGACTTTTACTAATAAATCTTCCTACTCTTTCTGATCGTAGAACCATGCTTGGTGTAATTTTCTTACACAAACTAATTAATGGCGAAATTGATTCTTCTGAGTTAATCGGCCAAATTAGTTTTGCAGTTCCGATCAGAAATTCTAGAAACTTTCTTCCTCTTTCTCTTTAACCTTGTAATACTAACTATCCATAACCCTTTTCGTATTCTATGTTCTAATTATAACAACCTTTATCATTTAATATGTAATGCTAATATCCTACTCAGAACTTCACTTTTATGTTATCTCTGTAATATATAGTGATATATCCATCTCCCGCAACCACATACCACTTAGCAACCAAATACAGTTCATAAGCAACCCAAAATATTGTAAACAAAATCTGTTGATAACATCGACACTGGCGGATGTCGATTAGACATAAACAAAAGACCCTAAATTCAAGAACCCAAGCCACTTGTCGAAGTTAGCATCAGGCCACCACTTTCCCACAAGAAAATGCAGACGCTGCACAAATCTCGGCTGACGCAATGTCGCTACTTCTTTAGTAATCTCCCTAAGAGACAACTCCTTAAGAAACCCAAAAGCTCGCTCTCAACATAAACGTTTTTAAATTCAAAGCTTCCTAAAAGCTTCGGTCCGAGGTTTGATCAGCGCCCACGCATTTAGGGTGATTGAGTTCATTTTTGTATTCCATTTGATTCGGTCAATTTTATTCAATGAATAAATTATATATTTTCTTATACACTAAAAAAAAATACCGTTTCTTAATTACATAGTTAGTTTTTGTCTATTGTTTTAATTTATGTAGAACTTTTATTTAGTTTGTACTTATTTATCTGTCCGCGATCTTTGTTACCGCACGTTATGCGGCGCGCCCCTCGGTCGGTTGGGCCGGAGGTGGGTTGCATTTTGCCTGGGTCCGCGCGTTAACAAGCCCGTGCTTAGTGTCGTTGGGCCACTTGAATATGTACTGCCCGTTTTAGTACATCAACTTCCAAGAGATGGGAGGCAGAGGACTGTGTCACAGGTTGAACCGCACCAAGACAGTTGCACCGCCTCTCTTGTTGCCACTTGAGCAAATGGCGTGGTAAGCGTGGCAACCTGGCATATAGATGCGTTGACCTTCACGCTTGTGTATCTCTGTTGCTAACATTATATCAACATTATGAGCACAGAGGAATAGACGAAGCACTTTTGAATGCTGACATTGTGGATATAAGAACCTGTACCAGTTCTCAGAAGGCCCTATTCGACTCAACAGTCACTTGTATCAGCTTGAAGAGCTGATCCATCTTAGCGGTGATCTCTCGGATAGATTTATCCACCGCATGGCACTTATTGTTAAGGCTGCAATATGGGGAATTTGCCCATTTTTTTTTGAATATATTAATAACTTGAGAACGAAACAAGATTTTTGGGTCTAGTTTTTTGCATTGGTCTTATAATATCAATGGGCAGTAGGGGCGAGAAAGTTGGGCGTGGCAACGCCTTTCATCATAATATCACCATATGCTCATTTTTTGTTTTCCAAGCTATCCGGACCAAACTGACAGGCTTGGCGTATTATTATGCTTTTAACATTATTCCAAAAACTTATCCAATTCGGTCTACTATATCATATAGATTCCATAGGAACTTTCGGTCAGAAGTAGACTTCTGTAAGAAAAAAAATAAAAAAAAATTTTTATTGTAACAAATTAAAATATATTGCTTTATAAAAAACAGAAATTATAATAAAAAAGGAATTAAAATAAGTCAAACCGCCATTTTCTCCATTCTCTTAGCTTTTTTGTCCGCGTCACACTTTAAAAAGCTGTTCATTGCTCAAAATGTTACCGGCTTAAAATTCAATTTTTAAGAAAAGTGCACTAAAGTGCATGTTAAGCTCAATGTCTCCAATTCAGAATTGATTACTCTACAAAATGCATATAGCAACATTGCTAAAAACATTAGTAACCTCCTTTCAAAGTTAACTTTTCTTCGAAAAATTTACGTTTGAGGGAAGTTTTTAAAACACACAAAACAACACATACCACTTTTAATATAAACAACACAAAGTACAAACCACACTTAATGTAATCCACCATATATTTAAATATATAGTCTTTTGGATTCTTTTTGCGAGACACTTTAATTTAACCTCAAAAAGGTGTATAATATCAACATGTGCTCTTCGTTGCAAACCACACTATTTAAGAGCTGTTAACTTAACAGTGCGCGCCAATGTTAACATTCTTGGTATGTAACATTAGGTTTATTTCAAAGTCTTAATCTCTATGTCTGTTCAAGTTACTTCCGGAGTACCACAAGGAAGACATCTTGGCCCCTTATTATTTACGTTGTTCATAAATGACCTTCCTTCTGTCATAAATCACTCTCGGGTGCTGATGTATGCCGATGATGTTAAATTGTGTGTGTCATCTACTGATATTTTATCCGGTCAAAGGTTGCAAACTGATCTTGATAGTTTTCAAGCCTGGTGTCGGGTAAATTTATTAAATCTTAATCTTAACGTAATGTTTTTTTTTATAGGCGAGTGCCCTTTTTAAATAATTATATTCTTAATGATAAGCCGCTCGAATTGAGTCAGTTAATGATTTGGGTATTTTTTTAGATCTCAAGCTAAAATATGACAGACATCTCTTCCACCGCTAATCGTGCCTTTGAGTCCTGGGTTTCATTAAGCGTTGGTCTAAAGAATTTAACGATCCCTACATTACTAAAACTCTTTATACTTCTCTTGTTGGACCTATTCTTGAATATGGTTCTTGTTTTTGGAGTCCCCAATACAAGGTTCATCAGGATAGAATAGAATCGGTACAAAAACAATTTCTGTTCTTTGCACTCCGTGGTCTTAACTGGAATCCTAATACTCGCTTGCCTTCTTATCGTAGTAGACTTTTACTAATAAATCTTCCTACTCTTTCTGATCGTAGAACCATGCTTGGTGTAATTTTCTTACACAAACTAATTAATGGCGAAATTGATTCTTCTGAGTTAATCGGCCAAATTAGTTTTGCAGTTCCGATCAGAAATTCTAGAAACTTTCTTCCTCTTTCTCTTTAACCTTGTAATACTAACTATGCTATCCATAACCCTTTTCGTATTCTATGTTCTAATTATAACAACCTTTATCATTTAATATGTAATGCTAATATCCTACTCAGAACTTCACTTTTATGTTATCTCTGTAATATATAGTGATATATCCATCTCCCGCAACCACATACCACTTAGCAACCAAATACAGTTCATAAGCAACCCAAAATATTGTAAACAAAATCTGTTGATAACATCGACACTGGCGGATGTCGATTAGACATAAACAAAAGACCCTAAATTCAAGAACCCAAGCCACTTGTCGAAGTTAGCATCAGGCCACCACTTTCCCACAAGAAAATGCAGACGCTGCACAAATCTCGGCTGACGCAATGTCGCTACTTCTTTAGTAATCTCCCTAAGAGACAACTCCTTAAGAAACCCAAAAGCTCGCTCTCAACATAAACGTTTTTAAATTCAAAGCTTCCTAAAAGCTTCGGTCCGAGGTTTGATCAGCGCCCACGCATTTAGGGTGATTGAGTTCATTTTTGTATTCCATTTGATTCGGTCAATTTTATTCAATGAATAAATTATATATTTTCTTATACACTAAAAAAAAATACCGTTTCTTAATTACATAGTTAGTTTTTGTCTATTGTTTTAATTTATGTAGAACTTTTATTTAGTTTGTACTTATTTATCTGTCCGCGATCTTTGTTACCGCACGTTATGCGGCGCGCCCCTCGGTCGGTTGGGCCGGAGGTGGGTTGCATTTTGCCTGGGTCCGCGCGTTAACAAGCCCGTGCTTAGTGTCGTTGGGCCACTTGAATATGTACTGCCCGTTTTAGTACATCAACTTCCAAGAGATGGGAGGCAGAGGACTGTGTCACAGGTTGAACCGCACCAAGACAGTTGCACCGCCTCTCTTGTTGCCACTTGAGCAAATGGCGTGGTAAGCGTGGCAACCTGGCATATAGATGCGTTGACCTTCACGCTTGTGTATCTCTGTTGCTAACATTATATCAACATTATGAGCACAGAGGAATAGACGAAGCACTTTTGAATGCTGACATTGTGGATATAAGAACCTGTACCAGTTCTCAGAAGGCCCTATTCGACTCAACAGTCACTTGTATCAGCTTGAAGAGCTGATCCATCTTAGCGGTGATCTCTCGGATAGATTTATCCACCGCATGGCACTTATTGTTAAGGCTGCAATATGGGGAATTTGCCCATTTTTTTTTGAATATATTAATAACTTGAGAACGAAACAAGATTTTTGGGTCTAGTTTTTTGCATTGGTCTTATAATATCAATGGGCAGTAGGGGCGAGAAAGTTGGGCGTGGCAACGCCTTTCATCATAATATCACCATATGCTCATTTTTTGTTTTCCAAGCTATCCGGACCAAACTGACAGGCTTGGCGTATTATTATGCTTTTACCATTATTCCAAAAACTTATCCAATTCGGTCTACTATATCATATAGATTCCATAGGAACTTTCGGTCAGAAGTAGACTTCTGTAAGAAAAAAAATATAAAAAAATTTTTATTGTAACAAATTAAAATATATTGCTTTATAAAAAACAGAAATTATAATAAAAACGCATTAAAATAAGTCAAACCGCCATTTTCTCCATTCTCTTAGCTTTTTTGTCCGCGTCACACTTTAAAAAGCTGTTCATTGCTCAAAATGTTACCGGCTTAAAATTCAATTTTTAAGAAAAGTGCACTAAAGTGCATGTTAAGCTCAATGTCTCCAATTCAGAATTGATTACTCTACAAAATGCATATAGCAACATTGCTAAAAACATTAGTAACCTCCTTTCAAAGTTAACTTTTCTTCGAAAAATTTACGTTTGAGGGAAGTTTTTAAAACACACAAAACAACACATACCACTTTTAATATAAACAACACAAAGTACAAACCACACTTAATGTAATCCACCATATATTTAAATATATAGTCTTTTGGATTCTTTTTGCGAGACACTTTAATTTAACCTCAAAAAGGTGTATAATATCAACATGTGCTCTTCGTTGCAAACCACACTATTTAAGAGCTGTTAACTTAACAGTGCGCGCCAATGTTAACATTCTTGGTATGTAACATTAGGTTTATTTCAAAGTCTTAATCTCTATGTTTGTTCAAGTTACTTCCGGAGTACCACAAGGAAGACATCTTGGCCCCTTATTATTTACGTTGTTCATAAATGACCTTCCTTCTGTCATAAATCACTCTCGGGTGCTGATGTATGCCGATGATGTTAAATTGTGTGTGTCATCTACTGATATTTTATCCGGTCAAAGGTTGCAAACTGATCTTGATAGTTTTCAAGCCTGGTGTCGGGTAAATGTATTAAATCTTAATCTTAACGTAATGTTTTTTTTTATAGGCGAGTGCCCTTTTTAAATAATTATATTCTTAATGATAAGCCGCTCGAATTGAGTCAGTTAATGATTTGGGTATTTTTTTAGATCTCAAGCTAAAATATGACAGACATCTCTTCCACCGCTAATCGTGCCTTTGAGTCCTGGGTTTCATTAAGCGTTGGTCTAAAGAATTTAACGATCCCTACATTACTAAAACTCTTCATACTTCTCTTGTTGGACCTATTCTTGAATATGGTTCTTGTTTTTGGAGTCCCCAATACAAGGTTCATCAGGATAGAATAGAATCGGTACAAAAACAATTTCTGTTCTTTGCACTCCGTGGTCTTAACTGGAATCCTAATACTCGCTTGCCTTCTTATCGTAGTAGACTTTTACTAATAAATCTTCCTACTCTTTCTGATCGTAGAACCATGCTTGGTGTAATTTTCTTACACAAACTAATTAATGGCGAAATTGATTCTTCTGAGTTAATCGGCCAAATTAGTTTTGCAGTTCCGATCAGAAATTCTAGAAACTTTCTTCCTCTTTCTCTTTAACCTTGTAATACTAACTATGCTATCCATAACCCTTTTCGTATTCTATGTTCTAATTATAACAACCTTTATCATTTAATATGTAATGCTAATATCCTACTCAGAACTTCACTTTTATGTTATCTCTGTAATATATAGTGATATATCCATCTCCCGCAACCACATACCACTTAGCAACCAAATACAGTTCATAAGCAACCCAAAATATTGTAAACAAAATCTGTTGATAACATCGACACTGGCGGATGTCGATTAGACATAAACAAAAGACCCTAAATTCAAGAACCCAAGCCACTTGTCGAAGTTAGCATCAGGCCACCACTTTCCCACAAGAAAATGCAGACGCTGCACAAATCTCGGCTGACGCAATGTCGCTACTTCTTTAGTAATCTCCCTAAGAGACAACTCCTTAAGAAACCCAAAAGCTCGCTCTCAACATAAACGTTTTTAAATTCAAAGCTTCCTAAAAGCTTCGGTCCGAGGTTTGATCAGCGCCCACGCATTTAGGGTGATTGAGTTCATTTTTGTATTCCATTTGATTCGGTCAATTTTATTCAATGAATAAATTATATATTTTCTTATACACTAAAAAAAAATACCGTTTCTTAATTACATAGTTAGTTTTTGTCTATTGTTTTAATTTATGTAGAACTTTTATTTAGTTTGTACTTATTTATCTGTCCGCGATCTTTGTTACCGCACGTTATGCGGCGCGCCCCTCGGTCGGTTGGGCCGGAGGTGGGTTGCATTTTGCCTGGGTCCGCGCGTTAACAAGCCCGTGCTTAGTGTCGTTGGGCCACTTGAATATGTACTGCCCGTTTTAGTACATCAACTTCCAAGAGATGGGAGGCAGAGGACTGTGTCACAGGTTGAACCGCACCAAGACAGTTGCACCGCCTCTCTTGTTGCCACTTGAGCAAATGGCGTGGTAAGCGTGGCAACCTGGCATATAGATGCGTTGACCTTCACGCTTGTGTATCTCTGTTGCTAACATTATATCAACATTATGAGCACAGAGGAATAGACGAAGCACTTTTGAATGCTGACATTGTGGATATAAGAACCTGTACCAGTTCTCAGAAGGCCCTATTCGACTCAACAGTCACTTGTATCAGCTTGAAGAGCTGATCCATCTTAGCGGTGATCTCTCGGATAGATTTATCCACCGCATGGCACTTATTGTTAAGGCTGCAATATGGGGAATTTGCCCATTTTTTTTTGAATATATTAATAACTTGAGAACGAAACAAGATTTTTGGGTCTAGTTTTTTGCATTGGTCTTATAATATCAATGGGCAGTAGGGGCGAGAAAGTTGGGCGTGGCAACGCCTTTCATCATAATATCACCATATGCTCATTTTTTGTTTTCCAAGCTATCCGGACCAAACTGACAGGCTTGGCGTATTATTATGCTTTTAACATTATTCCAAAAACTTATCCAATTCGGTCTACTATATCATATAGATTCCATAGGAACTTTCGGTCAGAAGTAGACTTCTGTAAGAAAAAAAATAAAAAAAAATTTTTATTGTAACAAATTAAAATATATTGCTTTATAAAAAACAGAAATTATAATAAAAAAGGAATTAAAATAAGTCAAACCGCCATTTTCTCCATTCTCTTAGCTTTTTTGTCCGCGTCACACTTTAAAAAGCTGTTCATTGCTCAAAATGTTACCGGCTTAAAATTCAATTTTTAAGAAAAGTGCACTAAAGTGCATGTTAAGCTCAATGTCTCCAATTCAGAATTGATTACTCTACAAAATGCATATAGCAACATTGCTAAAAACATTAGTAACCTCCTTTCAAAGTTAACTTTTCTTCGAAAAATTTACGTTTGAGGGAAGTTTTTAAAACACACAAAACAACACATACCACTTTTAATATAAACAACACAAAGTACAAACCACACTTAATGTAATCCACCATATATTTAAATATATAGTCTTTTGGATTCTTTTTGCGAGACACTTTAATTTAACCTCAAAAAGGTGTATAATATCAACATGTGCTCTTCGTTGCAAACCACACTATTTAAGAGCTGTTAACTTAACAGTGCGCGCCAATGTTAACATTCTTGGTATGTAACATTAGGTTTATTTCAAAGTCTTAATCTCTATGTCTGTTCAAGTTACTTCCGGAGTACCACAAGGAAGACATCTTGGCCCCTTATTATTTACGTTGTTCATAAATGACCTTCCTTCTGTCATAAATCACTCTCGGGTGCTGATGTATGCCGATGATGTTAAATTGTGTGTGTCATCTACTGATATTTTATCCGGTCAAAGGTTGCAAACTGATCTTGATAGTTTTCAAGCCTGGTGTCGGGTAAATTTATTAAATCTTAATCTTAACGTAATGTTTTTTTTTATAGGCGAGTGCCCTTTTTAAATAATTATATTCTTAATGATAAGCCGCTCGAATTGAGTCAGTTAATGATTTGGGTATTTTTTTAGATCTCAAGCTAAAATATGACAGACATCTCTTCCACCGCTAATCGTGCCTTTGAGTCCTGGGTTTCATTAAGCGTTGGTCTAAAGAATTTAACGATCCCTACATTACTAAAACTCTTTATACTTCTCTTGTTGGACCTATTCTTGAATATGGTTCTTGTTTTTGGAGTCCCCAATACAAGGTTCATCAGGATAGAATAGAATCGGTACAAAAACAATTTCTGTTCTTTGCACTCCGTGGTCTTAACTGGAATCCTAATACTCGCTTGCCTTCTTATCGTAGTAGACTTTTACTAATAAATCTTCCTACTCTTTCTGATCGTAGAACCATGCTTGGTGTAATTTTCTTACACAAACTAATTAATGGCGAAATTGATTCTTCTGAGTTAATCGGCCAAATTAGTTTTGCAGTTCCGATCAGGAATTCTAGAAACTTTCTTCCTCTTTCTCTTTAACCTTGTAATACTAACTATGCTATCCATAACCCTTTTCGTATTCTATGTTCTAATTATAACAACCTTTATCATTTAATATGTAATGCTAATATCCTACTCAGAACTTCACTTTTATGTTATCTCTGTAATATATAGTGATATATCCATCTCCCGCAACCACATACCACTTAGCAACCAAATACAGTTCATAAGCAACCCAAAATATTGTAAACAAAATCTGTTGATAACATCGACACTGGCGGATGTCGATTAGACATAAACAAAAGACCCTAAATTCAAGAACCCAAGCCACTTGTCGAAGTTAGCATCAGGCCACCACTTTCCCACAAGAAAATGCAGACGCTGCACAAATCTCGGCTGACGCAATGTCGCTACTTCTTTAGTAATCTCCCTAAGAGACAACTCCTTAAGAAACCCAAAAGCTCGCTCTCAACATAAACGTTTTTAAATTCAAAGCTTCCTAAAAGCTTCGGTCCGAGGTTTGATCAGCGCCCACGCATTTAGGGTGATTGAGTTCATTTTTGTATTCCATTTGATTCGGTCAATTTTATTCAATGAATAAATTATATATTTTCTTATACACTAAAAAAAAATACCGTTTCTTAATAACATAGTTAGTTTTTGTCTATTGTTTTAATTTATGTAGAACTTTTATTTAGTTTGTACTTATTTATCTGTCCGCGATCTTTGTTACCGCACGTTATGCGGCGCGCCCCTCGGTCGGTTGGGCCGGAGGTGGGTTGCATTTTGCCTGGGTCCGCGCGTTAACAAGCCCGTGCTTAGTGTCGTTGGGCCACTTGAATATGTACTGCCCGTTTTAGTACATCAACTTCCAAGAGATGGGAGGCAGAGGACTGTGTCACAGGTTGAACCGCACCAAGACAGTTGCACCGCCTCTCTTGTTGCCACTTGAGCAAATGGCGTGGTAAGCGTGGCAACCTGGCATATAGATGCGTTGACCTTCACGCTTGTGTATCTCTGTTGCTAACATTATATCAACATTATGAGCACAGAGGAATAGACGAAGCACTTTTGAATGCTGACATTGTGGATATAAGAACCTGTACCAGTTCTCAGAAGGCCCTATTCGACTCAACAGTCACTTGTATCAGCTTGAAGAGCTGATCCATCTTAGCGGTGATCTCTCGGATAGATTTATCCACCGCATGGCACTTATTGTTAAGGCTGCAATATGGGGAATTTGCCCATTTTTTTTTGGAATATATTAATAGCTTGAGAACGAAACAAGATTTTTGGGTCTAGTTTTTTGCATTGGTCTTATAATATCAATAGGCAGTAGGGGCGAGAAAGTTGGGCGTGGCAACGCCTTTCATCATAATATCACCATATGCTCATTTTTTGTTTTCCAAGCTATCCGGACCAAACTGACAGGCTTGGCGTATTATTATGCTTTTAACATTATTCCAAAAAGTTATCCAATTCGGTCTACTATATCATATAGATTCCATAGGAACTTTCGGTCAGAAGTAGACTTCTGTAAGAAAAAAAATAAAAAAAAATTTTTATTGTAACAAATTAAAATATATTGCTTTATAAAAAACAGAAATTATAATAAAAACGCATTAAAATAAGTCAAACCGCCATTTTCTCCATTCTCTTAGCTTTTTTGTCCGCGTCACACTTTAAAAAGCTGTTCATTGCTCAAAATGTTACCGGCTTAAAATTCAATTTTTGAAAAAAGTGCACTAAAGTGCATGTTAAGCTCAATGTCTCCAATTCAGAATTGATTACTCTACAAAATGCATATAGCAACATTGCTAAAAGCATTAGTAACCTCCTTTCAAAGTTAACTTTTCTTCGAAAAATTTACGTTTGAGGGAAGTTTTTAAAACACACAAAACAACACATACCACTTTTAATACAAACAACACAAAGTACAAACCACACTTAATGTAATCCACCATATATTTAAATATATAGTCTTTTGGATTCTTTTTGCGAGACACTTTAATTTAACCTCAAAAAGGTGTATAATATCAACATGTGCTCTTCGTTGCAAACCACACTATTTAAGAGCTGTTAACTTAACAGTGCGCGCCAATGTTAACATTCTTGGTATGTAACATTAATGTTTCATGTATTTCTAATGTATTGTCATCAAAATTTCGTTAATTTTAACAACTTTAAAAAAAGACTTTTTCCAAAAAATGGGCAAATTTTCCATAGTGGGCTGGGATCAGGCGAAGTAGCTTCGTACCTCTTCGGCTTGTTAGCGGCATTTGACCAAGCTTGTGCTGTTTTGGGTCGAGCAATATCAGCGTATGATATATTGCACCGAACGGCTTCAGCCGGGATGAAGCCGCGGAAAGATCCGATGTTGCTATTCTTCGTCGCAGAAGGACTTGGTCTTTGACTCACTTTTTTTAATTTTTGTATTTTGACAGGATAGTCTATCGATAGAAGCATGATCACCACCACAATTTACACATAGAAAGCTGTCGCTGGTGCAAAGTGGGGAGCCAGTTGGATGTGAACCAGAGTAATTGGATTCTGCAAACAATAATTTTGTAAGTGTCCGTAGATGCGGTACCTTTGATATTGCAGTACCTTATTTTTGCGTTCGACTGTGACTCTATACCTGCCGAGATGGGTTTTTTTTAGGGAATCAACAACTGCTTGCACTTGTTTGAGGTTGACAAAAAACAGGTTTTGTCTGCTCTTATATTCCACTGTTTTTTCATCATCTTCCTCATTGGTCTGGATATTGCGCCAAGTTGGCTTTTTTCGGGCAATATGTAAATATGATCTCAAATCCTTTTTCAGCGAATGCTTGTGAAATTTGTTCCTTTGGTACAAAGCACGGCTTGTCCTCCTTGAGCTGGTGATGTCAAAATTGGCTAAGTTAGTCGCTTTACAACTGCTCGGAAGGCGTTTGAGTAAATAGTGTATATCCGCGACACGCCGAACTTTGAAGTACGAATGCTGTAGTTATTAATACCAACACAAGTATTAAACGCCTGTTCGAAGAAATTTGGATTGTTGACATTCGGTACACATATTGCTGGAGGCTGAGGTGGATCTTTCGAAGATTGTGTAACCCTATTTGCGGGTGCATCATCCTCTCCGTCAGAATCAGTTTCTGATAGGCTGATTTGCATAGCACTCTCAGTTTTTTCGGCCAGAGCTGCAAAACGATTGTTGCTCAGCACAGATGTAGATGAGGTGAACGTTAGAGATTTTTGTGACTCATTAGCTGAGTCAGTGATCTGGAATTTGGCCTTGCGAATAGGTTGCGTTGATTTTGCAGCTCCTTTTCGCTTCTTGCTAGAGGCAATAAATGGTGCTTGGAAAGAGCATTTTCCTATGTTGGCCTCGTTAACAGCCAATGAAGTCGATGATGTTGCGTTCTGTGATGTACTGGTCAGCGCTGAAGAAGAGCTTATGCATGGGTCTGTTGATGTCGGCACAGTATACGTGGAAGTTGATGTCCCGCTTACGTGAGACATAGAAAATGTACAGGTAACGCTGGTGTTACTGCTAGTTATTACCGATGGGTAACTGGGACTTTGACTTGAGAGTATGGTTGAGTGGGCAGCAGTCTGCTTACCCATGCTGGCGAGGATTTGGGAACGAATTGTTTCAGGGTCCGCACCAGCAATTTTACGTATCTCCTTCCATTTCGCATACCTATCACTAGGTAGAGAGTGAGTCGACGAATTGTTGTTCATTTTCAATTGTTATTTTTTGCTAAGCAAATAAGGCAATTGATCGCGAATATTCAGATCAAACTGATAAGAGAGCCAACCACGCTAGCGCACAGCGCAGGGCGAGGGGTAACGTCGTGCCGATTTAAGTCTAGCTTAACGTTGATAACTACCATAACAATGCTATCGTCACCGCTAGGCAGCGGCCAAAAATACGTACCTCTTGATGTGACGAGTACCGAGGGAAGACTGGAAAAACGTATGTTCGAAGAAATCGATTGAATGCTATCTCTTGACATGATTGAGCAGAGTGAAAGTTCGTGGTCATCACCTGTTGTTCTTGTTTTTAAGCCTGGTAAGGTGCGCCTCTGTATTGACGACAGAAAAATCAATGAGGTGACTCGAAAGGACACATACCCAATGCCTTTGATTGACAGGATAGTAAGTCGTCTCCCCAACGCAGAATTTATTACAAGTCTCGATTTAAAAGACACCTATGAGCAAATACTTCTAGGATAAAACCGCAAGCCATCTTGCAGTTTTAAAGGAACTATCAAGTTAAATTTCGGATGCTGGTTTAACCATTAATGTCAAGAGAAGTAAATTTTGTATAAAATAAGTTAATTATTTCGGGTATGAAGTTGGTCTGGGTATAATTACGAGCCCTAACCACTATTAATTGGCACGGCATGTTGTTTTATGATAGTTCAAACTTGTGATACGGGATCATACAAACTTGTACTTTTTGGAAAGGTTATTTAATTACCTTTAATTTCATATCACAACATGCACACATTTCATAAACAAAATGTAAAAATTTATATTTATATCAAACCACTTGATTAATAGCCTCATTCCACTACCACATTTTTCGTAATTTTTTTTGATTTTGAAGAAAATTTCCCATTTTTCCTGTAGCTGTCATCAAGCACGCGATGTTTATTGATGAACTGGTGCAAAGGTAAGCAATGACGAGTTGTGCGCTAATATTAATTTTTTTAAAGAAATAGTAAAATGCTTATATCTTAATGTTCCTGTATTTAGTAAGGATGTGATCAAAAGGGAAGGTTTGTCCGGAGGTGCACCGTCGGAACGGCAACATTTTGACAAGGTACACCGCCTTTTAAGAGCAGTGAAGTTTGTGCACTTCACAGGTGCGCACTCGCAATTTCATTGTAAATTTCTTCCATCTCTGCATCCCAGTCATCTAACAATGGTTCAATTGTTTCTTTTTCTACAGTTCTGCCATTATTTGCCATATTTTTTACTTTTTGTGAAAATTTTCATCAAAACAAGCCGAACAGCTGATTTATTTCGGGAAAATGACAAATTGCACAAGTGACCGTAGAAAGACCATCATCTTAAATGTTGAAATGTGACATTTTTTGGATGTAGTCGAAAGAGGCTATAATACAGGAAAAGTTTTTGACCATTTTCAATTGGTACGGCACCAATATCCTTAAATTACAAGTAAGAATGCTATAGTCGAGTATACCCGATTACAAAACTCCCTGTACCCAGGTCTAAAATTTCCAATCACATCTGCGTCCACTTACACATGCACAAAGACGCACACACACAGGCGGCAAAGCGACAGCGCAAGCGAGATATTTTAAGTGGTGGCTGTGCTTCTCCCTCGACTTCCGATTATCCAGCGCCTCGTTCGCTTAAACAACTACGTCGCTTTCTCGGTATGACAGGATGGTACCAAAAGTTTATTAAGAACTACGCATCTATAGTTTCGCCATTGACTAACTCGTTAACAACCTGAAAAAAAAATATGGTCTGTGTTGGCAGAGCAAGATTTTCAAGCTCTTATAGAAATTCAGAAAAATTATACCAAAATCTTAGCATTTTACTTGTTGTTTTTGTTGTTGTACAACATGTTGACATGCTGCATTTCTGTAAAATGCAACATTTGTCACAGGGTTGCACGAGCGACTGTTAAGGTTGGTACACTTTATTTGTGTTATCGTGATTGTGTAGCCGTGTAGACGATAGAAAATTGAACTTGAAATATGGAGCCAAAAAAACGTAAGTAAATATAAATGCTAAGTATTGTATTTTTTAAAATAGTATTTGATACAGGCTAATAATATAGACAACGAGCCCAGTGCATATATATAAAGCTGTGGCAATTCTCTCTTTAAGTGATATTGATTTTCGGAAAGATGTGTCTTGTTTTTTCATCACGTGTAGATGCTCAACCAACATCCCAAATGTTGCCCTATCCATTCGGAAACATTCTCAAAGAATTCCGGGCTGCCGTTCTTCACCACCGTTTCCAAATAATGCTATCACGTTTCTACAAAACAAATTTTAGTTTTAGAACAAGAATTGTTTCACTGCTTCGGAGTTCCAGAAGTCATAGTAGGATAATGGAGTTCAATTTAAATCACATAAGTTTAATGAACTACTTCAAAAGTACTCGATACATCATTCGTACACTGCCGTTCATGCACCCCAAGCTGACACATCCGAGTGTGTTAATAAGTAGATCGGTTTTAGCTGCCATCCCAGCCAATCAAATTTGGATGAGAAGCTTAGCAATATCTGCTGTTCCTTACGTTCTAGTTGGCATTCAGCATTCAGAGCTCCTATCGGTAAGCGTTTGGTCAGAATATGATTATGAAAACTCATACAATACAAGGTGTCGAGAAGTATCGTTCACACAAGAAGTCTATCGAAGGAATTTCCAACAGAGTAACTTCACACAGGGGTTAAGTGCTAAACTTGCTCCTACTTTCATAAAAGCACGAATAATATCCTCTTTCAACTACAGCACATTCACTACATTTTTCGTAATTTTCATGATGATGGTGATTAGTGGAAAGTGGCTTTAAGACGCAAGCTTGGTAATAGCTATTATGAGTTGGAGAACTTGCAAAGGCATTTCGTTGGAAAGTACCATGCGAAAGACATTAAACAATAACCTGATTGTATTTTCCTAGAATCACTCCAAGAGCGAATCGACCTTTGGTGTTCCTTTCTCAATCTCAAAGTCCGATGTTGGTGGGGGAATTGTAGTGACGCTTGTCGCATTTTAGATATGTACATTTTTTAGCACCTAAAAGTAGGCAGCGGGATTTGTGTTATTGGCTGCCTTGGGTAAGTTGTTTACATTTACATTTAGTAGTAGATCTTTAGCTTAGTATTAAAATAGTTTTAAATTTTAATGTTTTTTAATTTTCTTTTAATACTTTTTGCTTAAACCTTGTGGGTAGTGCTGCCCCTAAGCCTTCTTACTAGCTCCATCTATAGTTGCTACGAGTTGCAAGGTCATGCAGCAGCCCTGCTGAAAATGGTAAAATTTCCAGTGTCAAGGTTCACAGTCAACCTTTGACAACTATCTACCATCTCCGGGAAGAGGTTGCCTAGCCCAGCGGAGCCGAGCTAAGCAGCTGTGCCGTAGGTTAGGTTAGCTTATCGTGGCTGGAGCAGAAAAAAAAACTAACGTTAAACCTACTCCACACTTAGGTCAAGAGGCCTTGTGATACCACATGACGTCTTTTAAACGTTATTTTCCCCTATAAACCAATTTGAAGATTTTAGGAATTTGAATATATTGTGTATCCCAACCTCGGATACGTCCGATAGGGTATCAAAACTATGGCGTCCCAGGTGTTGGAACCTGCTACTGAGTGCGGGGCAGTGACAGAGCACATGTTCTACGCTCTCTTTTTCTACTGTACCACAACTTGTGCAGAAGTCATGGTGTGGTACGCCAAGTCTACTAGCGTGAGTTCCTATTAGGCAGTGGCCTGTGAGAGCCCCTATGATTATCGAGATGTGGGATCTCTTGTGTTTAATCAAAGGAGATGTGCGCTTTGGGTCAAGAGTGGTCCAGGTGAGTTTGGAGACCGTGCATGTAGTGAGATTTCTCCAGCGTTCAGCGACACCTGGTGTACTCCTTACTATGCAGCCTGAAAGTGGACAGAGGCATGCCGACGTTGCTCCTTTCAACGAAGAGTGTATCGCTGGTGCCTTGTTTGGCCAGTTCGTCTGCCAATTCGCTTCCTTCGATGTTACGGTGGCCAGGCACCTATACGAGGTTAATACTGATTTGTTGGGCTATCTCGTTTAGAGACTGGTGACACTCAGTGAATGAGGCTGCATTGTTGGTACATGAGTCAAGCGCCTTCAAGGCGGCTTGGCTATCTAACAAATGTAGATATTCCCTGCACTGATGTCATGCAAGAGCAGGCAAAGGGTGGCTTTCTGGATGACCCTCACCTTTGCCTGATACACGCTACAGTGGAAACTGGTTCTGATTCCTGAATCGGGGGAGTATAAACCACCGCTCACACGTTCATCCACCTTCGACCCATCAGTGAAGATTCTGACCGCACCTGGTACGTGTTGAAGCGGCTTTTCCCTGTCTTGTCGACTAGGTATGCAAACCCTGTAAAACTTGTCGAATGTCAGTTTTGGTGTGCAGTAGTCTGTTATTTGGGGAATCCGAGGTATGGACTTAAGAACTGCGGAATGCCCCGAGTTACCTGTCGTCCAGTTGTTGGATTACCTGAGTCTAATGGCTGAGTTTCTAGCTAGTTCTATGGACAGTAGGTCCAGCGGTATTAGGTGAAGCATGATGTTCAGGTCTTCGGTTGGTATAGTGCGAAAGGCTCCACTTATGCAGATTTCTGCACTTTGAACTTTATGGATTGTTTTGAGGTTGGATGGTAGCTCAAGTGCGGCCCACCACACTAGCACTCCATATAGTAGGATGGGTCGAATGACTGCTGTACACAACCAATGGACTATGAGTGGAGAGAAGCACCATCTAGTACCTATGGCCTTCTTGCATGCAAAGAGAGCAGTAGTTGCTATGCTTACTCTCTAGCCAGCCCATGGTTTTTCCGAAACAAAATTTCCATTTCGTGTCCCGTTGGTTAAACCACGTAGGTCTATTAATCTATCTATTTAATAAACTTCAAAATTAGAAAGTCGAGAATGTACAAGAAGTTCAAGGAATCTGGCTCTTTCTTGAATTTCTCTCGCTAATTGATTGCCCGATCTAGCTTCTCTGTACTTAATATACTTGGCTATAATAACTACCTTAGTAGCTGTAGGTTACAGTTTTAGCGGGATCCTTAAAGGTTTTATAACTTCGTCAATGCGAAGCGTAGATCATCAACACTTCCATCAACCGTATTTTTTGGAAAAGCGACAGCTGACTCTGATCAGGCTATTGCCGATCTTCTTGCAGAATTTTTTCAAACGACTTATAGTTCACAACCTTATCAAATGGTTTCGCCTTATCATTATCATTAGGTTAAGACGGCAGGTCACCCTAACGGGAGTCCTCACATAGACCATCTGGTCCTTAGTGTTACCGCATATTTGACCCTTGCGACGTTTGAGATTCTTTAAAGATAACTCGTGAATTTTAAGAGTTGGTTCAGTGGTGTCCTCGATACACTCTCTAAGGAAGTGAAGGTGTGGGATCCCAGATGGTTGAGTCTGCTTCTCATGAGCGCTGGACAGGTACAGAGGAGGTGTTCCAGGGTTTCGGGTACCTCCAGCGCTCTGCACTTCCTGCAGTTGTCGTCGTTTGTGATGCCGAGCTTCTTCGCATGGGTCGCTGTCATACAGTGTCCCGTTAGAACACCTAGCAGCGTCCTGCAGTCCTTTCATGGGAGCGATAGAATGTAGCGGGATTGCTTGGCGTTTCGCGCGTTCAACATTGTCTTAGCCGTTCCGCATTTCATCGCAGCTCTCCATCTGCGGCTGACTGTCCATTGAGCTTGTTCTTTGAGTTCTGCATATATCGCTTGCAGGGAGATTGGTAGATTCTCGACGCTACCAGTCGTTAGTTCACCATCCTTAGCTAACTCGTCTGCCCTTTTGTTTCCGCTGATGCCCCGGTGGCTGGGAACCCAGTAGATGCGCACTCTCTTGGAAGTGCTTAATGCATCCACTGCTTCCTGCTTGCCAGAACATTTTTGGATTCGATGGCGTCCGAGAATAAGGATATTATGGCCGCCTGACTGTCAACGAATAAGTTGACATGTGTGTGTTGAGCTCTAAGGCAGCTTCAGCCGCCTTCCGGATGGCGAAGACCTCCGCCTGGAAGATGCTGCAGTAGTCCGGAAGTTTGTATGGTCGCTCTATGTTGAGCTCCTCACAATAAAGCGCCGCGCCTATTCCATTTCGCATCTTAGAGCCGTCTGCCCTGCCGATCTCGCAGTGTCCTACGCTCTGAAGAGCCATATTTTCTGTTGCCACAAGCCGTTGTGCGATTTTTTGAGCTATTAGTCTCGCATGTATGTCCAGGGGATGCATGCCTAGAATTTTTTCGAGGGTTTTTATTGGAGTTGATCTCAGTGTCCCTGTAATGCACAGTAGTGCCTGTCTCTAGGTCATCTCCGTCAGCCATAAGTAAGTGATCTTTTCAGTTTCCGGCCACCACTCAATGATACCGTAGAGTAGAATCGGACGCACCACTGATATGAAGATCCAATGCATAAGAGAGGGCAAGAGGCCCCATGTGCAGCCTAGCATATTCTTGGATGCATATATTGCATTGGTCACCTTCTTGACGCTTTCCATTACATTGGCCTTCCAACTCAGTTTGCTGTCCAGAACTACCCCCAGATACTTGACCTGCATCTTCGGTACGAGTCTTGATTCTTCGGTTCGCGGTGGGGTCCATGCTGGTACCTTGTACCTCTTCGTGAAGAGGATAAGGTCCGTTTTCTCCGCATTGATACTTAGTCCGACTCCAGTGGCCCAACTAAGTATCTCCCTGAGTGTATGTTCCATGATGGAGCTTAGCGTAGACGCGCATTTCCCTACGATGATTACGGCTATGTCGTCTGCATAGGCGGTGATCTTGGGGGCCCTACCTTCAAATGACGTTAGGAGCTGGCTTACAACCAGATTCCAGAGCAGGGGTGATAATACACCTCCTTGCGGAGTGCCTCTGTGCGCCTCTTTTATTGCCATTGTTGGCCCGCACTCAGCCTGCACCCGTCTGCAATTCAGAAGGTTGTCTATCCAAAGGTCGATTGCCGTTGTGGGGTTCGTTGCGTGCAGTCCTTCGAGAATTGCGTGCTTTGAGACATTGTTGAATGCGCCTGAGATGTCCAGGAACGCTCCCAGTGCATATTTCTTGTGGTAGAGCGCTTTCTCTATGGTGGCTACCAGGGAATGCAGCGCAGATTCTACCAATTTCCGTATTGTGTAGGCGTGTTCATGTTTGGAGAGCTGGATTTGGTTAGTACCTGTCCTTTAGCTTAGTTCGATTAACATCTAGAGTGTTTTGAGGAGGAAGGAAGTTAAACTAATCGGCCTGTAATCCTTCGGATAGAGATGATTGCTTTTGCCTGATTTCGGCAAGAATACAACTCTAGCTGTTCTCCAGGGTTCGGGCACGTTTTTAAGTTCAGACAACCCTTGAATATTTCTTTAAGCCATGGTATGACTTGGGATTTCGTCATCTGGCATGGAACATGCTACAGATGACGAAATCCAAGTCAGTCATTATACCGTGTAGTCCAGGCGATTTGTAGCCGGCAAAAGAACTGACCTCCCAGTCGATCTTCCTTGCGGTTACTATTTCTTTCTTCGTATTTGCGGGTCTTAATCGTCGGGAGTGACTCACATGCTCCGTGCAGCCAGGAAAGTGTGCCTCCATGAGCGCATTCAGTGTCTCCTTGCTGCTTTCGGTCCAATCTCCATTGTCCTTCCGCAAAGGGCTCTGCGTGGTTGGTTGACTGGATAGTAACTTCCTGAGTCGAGATGTTTGCGAGGTGTTCTCGATCGTAGAGCAGAAGTTCTTCTTCTTTGCTCTTCGTACTTCTTTTAAGATCTTTAAGTCTAAGTTTGTATTCCCTCCAGATAACTTCGTGGTCCGCTGCTTTAACTGACTTGAAGAATTCTCTGACTTCACGTCTAATTACTGCAAGCTCGGGATTCCACCATGGTGGTCGAGCCTTGCGCTTAGTTCGTGTGGGCCTACAAGAGGAGTGGTAAGCTCTGAGGAGTTGGCTCGTTAGATTCTCTATGGATTTTTCTATTTCGGCCTCACTCGTAATTGCCTTTGGTTTACCGAGTGCCTTCTCTGTCAACTTTTTGAAACGCTCCCAGTTGGTGTTCCGGGGGCTCCTGTAGACTTTCGAAGGCTTTCGGTAATTAAATTCTATGTTAAAACTAATGTATTTGTGGTCAGAGAAGGAGGGCTGCTGAAGTACTCTCCAATCTGTGACTCTAGTGTTGTCATCAGTGTAAAATGTGAGGTCTAAAACGTTTGAAGAGGTTGGTCCCACATACGTGGGCTCTTCGCCAGTATTAGCCACACTTAGGTTAGTTAGTAGTAAAAAGTTTAATAGGGACTCACATCTGTCATTGATGTCCGAGCTGCCCCACACTGTGTGGTGTGCGTTGGCGTTGGCCCCTATGACCAGCGGGTGACGCTTCCGGTTGCTGTCACAAGCTTGTGCAGTTCCTCGGTTGGTGCGGGTTGGTCGTGTGCCATATAGCAGGACGCTACTAATGTTGTACTGCCACCATCGTCTTCTAACGCCACGACCGTTAGATCATCAGTACTGTAATGAGGTAATAAGTAGCCATGGATGCCTTTTCTTGTTAGAATGGCAGTTCTATTTCTACTTACGGTTGTCGGGATAAATGTTGCGTATGTGTTTGACCTTATGCCGGATACCCTGTTACCCGACGATATCCAGGGCTCCTGCAATAAGGTCACGTCGACGGCTCCTTCCTCTAGCGCGAGAAGGAGCTCCGTTCAGGCGAGCTTATTATTATGAAGATTCAGCTAAAGAACCTTCAACTGCATTGTTGGTTTCTGATTACTCCACGGGGTCGACTTCCATGGTCGTTCCACCGTCGCCTGCTGCGTCCGTTAGGTTTAGAGCCAGTCACGGTCACAGCTTCTAGGCCGAGATCCTTTTCCACCTCCCCTGACTCTAGCGTCTTTTTGTTGTCGTCTACGGGGTGGCGTTTCTTCAAACGTAGGTACACGCTACCTACGCCCCACGCCATTTTCCCAAATCGTGGATACAGTACGTCCTCTGCCTCCTTGCTGATTTGGATGATGTAATGCTGCCCGCCACTGCTCTGAGGCAGTGGCTCGGCAACATGTAACACCCTCCAGTCAGTCGTTGGCACGTCGGGGTTTTGTGTCCTGAGCAGTCTTAACGCCATATCTGGGGACGACTCTGGGAATGAGTACCTTTGCCTTCGGTACCGACGGAATCAAAGTTATGTCGACTACCTCCAGCTTGGCCCCGTCCCACAGGTCCTGGAGTGCCGCAGCAGCTCCCCTCACCCAGTTTAGCGTTGGTTCGTCGTTGCATTTGAGGATTTTTACCCCATTCAGCCACCCCGCCCCATCAAATGAGGGCATCAGGGAGTCTGGTGGGGCCTCCATCCTCTCAAATAACGCCTCGAGCAGCTTCATCTCCACCGTCTTCCACTGCTCATCGTTATCTGGCCTTGCGGGTTGCTCCGGTCGATGAGCGCCACAATCAGGTGTCGTTTGGCCACATCGTTTGGCCATATCATGTAAATAACTCCAATTGCATTTTGGACCTTTAATAACTAAAAGTTCGCTTCTACGTGATTTAAAAGCAATTAAGCCCATAATTTCACCGGAACCTGATGGAGTACATAGCTGCTTGCTTAGGTACTGTGCTGAAGGTATTTTTGAGCCATTATTTATTCCTTTTAAATTATCTGTGGAATTGTGCTCATTCCCTAACATTTGGAAAGAATCATTTATTTTTCCTCTCCATAAAAAGGCAACAAGTCTAAAGTCGACAGCTATAGAGGTATTTGTAAGTTGTCTGCTATTCCTAAGATTTTTGAGAAATTAATATCTTCTCAACTTCAACATCTGTGTTGATTCATAATTTCACCCTGCCAGCACGGGCTTATGAAATATAGATCTACTACCACTAACCTATTGGAATTTACTTCTTTTGTCATTAAGGGATTTCAATCTAAAATGCAAACAGATGTTTTTTACACTGATTTCAGCAAGGCTTTCGACTCTGTTAATCATTATCTTTTACTTCACAAACTTCATCATCTGGGATTTCCAAAAACTTGTTTCTTTGGATCTCTAACTCTTAGAACCCAAAAGGTTTATTTCAAAGGCTCAATCTCTACGTCAGTGCAAGTTACTTCCGGAGTACCACAAGCAAGTCATCTTGGCCCCTTATTATTTACGTTGTTCATAAATGACCTTCCTTCTGTCATAAATCACTCTCGGGTGCTGATGTATGCCGATGATGTTAAATTGTGTCTGTCATCTACTGATTTTCTATCCGATCAAAGGTTGCAAACTGATCTTGACAGTTTTCAAGCTAGGCGTCCTGTAAATTTATTTAACCTTAATTGTGGTAAGTGTAACGTAATGTGCGTACACGCGATTGCCCTTTATAAACAATTATATTCTTAATGATAAGCCGCTTGTTCGAATTAAGTCGGTTGATGATTTGGGTATTTTTTTAGATCTCAAGCTAAAATATGACAGACATCTCTTCCACCGCTAATCGTGCCTTTGGTGTCCTGGGTTTCATTAAGCGTTGGTCTAAAGAATTTAACGATCCCTACATTACTAAAACTCTTTATACTTCTCTTGTTCGACCTATTCTTGAATATGGTTCTTGTTTTTGGAGTCCCCAATACAAGTTTCATCAGGATAGAATAGAATCGGTACAAAACAATTTCTGTTCTTTGCACTCCGTGGTCTTAACTGGAATCCTAATACTCGCTTGCCTTCTTATCGTAGTAGACTTTTACTAATAAATCTTCCTACTCTTTCTGATCGTAGAACCATGCTTGGTGTAATTTTCTTACACAAAGTAATTAATGGCGAAATTGATTCTTCTGAGTTAATCGGCCAAATTAGTTTTGCAGTTCCGATCAGAAATTCTAGAAACTTTCCTACTCTTTCTCTTTAACCTTGTAATACTAACTATGCTATCCATAACCCTTTTCGTATTCTATGTTCTAATTATAACAACCTTTATCATCTAATATGTAATGCTAATTCTTTATCCTTACTCAAAACTTCACTTTTATGTTATCTCTGTAATCTACAGTTACTTTTTGTCTATTGTTTTAATTTATGTAGAACTTTTATTTAGTTTGTACTTATTTATCTGTCCGCGATCTTTGTTTCTGCACGTTATGCGTCGCGCCCTTCGGTCGGTTGGGCGGGAGGTGGGTTGCATTTTGCCTGGGTCCGCGCGTTAACAAGCCTGTGTTTGGTGTCGTTGGGCCACTTGAATGTACTGCCCGTTTTAGTACATCAACGTCCAAGAGAACTAACACATAACTACTGCAATATACCGATTACCGCGTTGTGTAGTAGGAAGGGGGCCCAGAATATCGATAGCTAGCCGTTCAAACGGGGCGCCGATGTAACTGGGCTGCTGGGGATCGACTGTGCGACGTGACGTCCCTTTCCTGGCATTGCAGGTCTGGCACCGCGCGCACCAGCTAGTCACGTCTGCGCTCTGCCCAATCCAGTAGTAGTGCTGTTTTAGTTTGGCTGTAGTTTCCTTGATTCCAAAATGACTACCAGTAGAGGTGTTATGCATACTGCGTATACTCTCTTCCTGTAGGCTGCGGGAAACTATCGATACGGCCTTGCTTTCCCTGTTTTTGGTCATCAAAACGCCATCGTCCACATAGAGCCCGTCGAAAAAGTGCTAGTAGGCTTTTGCTTCGGGACTCTCGCGCCAGATAGTGCTTTTAGGTGGCCGACCTCCGTTTTGCAACCATGTGAACACCAGGGCCAGCGTGGAATCTTCCATTTGTCGTTGGGCATAATCAATGGCTTGGCTTGGTTCTTCTCGGCTTTCTCACAGTGACGACATTCCCCTCAAGGTCGATGCGATAAATCGTCTGCGTTGCCATGCTGCTTCCCTCTGCGGTGCTGAATATTCATGTCGTACTGTTGCAAGCGCTCTATTCTTCTGGTTTACGGAAATTGTAGAGCCACTTAAGCGAGGCGTGGTCTGTTCGAAATAGGAATATTCGCCCGAAGAGATAGTGGTGGAAATGTTTAGTAGCCAGAACGACTGCTAGCAGTTCCCTTCTGGTCACGCAATAGTTGCGTTCCGCAGCGTTGAACGTTTTGCTGTAGTATTCCAGCACTCGTTCATGCCCGCCCTGGTCCTGACTCAGCACGGCTCCAGCTCTGTGCTTGGACGCGTCGGTATCCAGAATGAAAAGACCGGATTCTATAAATTTGTTCAAACACAACAACAAACAGTAGCACAAGCAGACTGGTGGTTGTTTTGTGCAGTTGCAGTGCTGATACTTTGTTTTTGTGTTTTTACTCATTCGCGCTCTCAACGCTTTTTTAACACTCTCGCGCGCTTGTATCGTTGGTGTTGGTGTCGGTTCATCTCTTTGCCTTGATTCCGTTGTGAGTTTGGTCGACGCGTCCGCGCTTCTAATATTTGCTTGTTGGTGTTGTTGTGTGTAAGTACAAATCAACGTCAACAAATGTAACCCTAGAGTGCCTTCTTTTCTGTTTATACGTTTAATTTTTTGTGCAGTGTTTTATTTTTGGTCTGTTTTTGTCTATTTAATAATATTTTCATTTAAATATGGTTGTCTGTTGTAATAAAAATTGCCAGGTTAGAGTAAATGTAAAAATGGGGTTTGTTTGCTGCTGGCTATGTGACAATTTGTCACATGAAAAATGTGCTGGCCTTAACGGTCGAATTATAAGCCAGATTGCGTCAAAATCTGGCTTAAAGTGGGCATTCGTATCGTGTAGGGAGGTGGAAAATGATATTATGGGATTCATGCGGCATACTAAGAAAGGCTGTGGAGATATTTTCGAGCGGTTCAAAGATTTGGTTCTCAGATTTGGAGAGATATTTTAAAAGTATGAAACTTTTAAATGAGTCTCCAAAACGGAAAAAAGACAATTTTAGGTTGTATATTGGCCCAAATGAACTTACACTTCCCACACACATATTTACTACATCCGCCACTGATAGAAATGTTGAACTTAATAATTTATCGTCCCCTTCTACTTATATTTTAATCAGAAGTGACGAGAACAGCATCGTGACAATGGATGTTGTTCCTTCTGACCCCGAAGAGGTTCCTGATTCGGTAGTTGTTAACATAGTTAATCCTGATAAACTTACGAGTGTTAATATACCGGTTGAATCAGATGGTCTATCAACCAATGCTGTGGCTCCACTGGACGCTTCTGTGTCGGTTGCTAAGAAGACCCTCGTAGGTGTTCCACCAAGAAAACAAATTTTTGTTTCCAGGCTTTGCCCTGATGAGGATGTTAAGGCCCTTATACAGGCCAAATCTAAAGCCCATATAACGGTGGAAAAATTAAAATTCACAATGCTCGGGAAATTTCGTCATTTAAAATAAGTGTTCCGGCCGAAAACTTCAACAATATTTGTTGTAAAGAATTTTGTCCGGATCACTTAATAATTAAAGAATACACTGTAAAAGAGAAAAATCGGCCTCCGGCTTCACTTCCATCTCCTGGTGGTAGTTCTAATCCACCTCTAGTAGTCTCTGATAGTACAAAAAACTAACAACCTCCCTCTCGCTTGGCTATAAGAATGTAAGAGGTGTTTGTAGTAAACTTAGTAATCTTTAGCCTAACTTTTCCTTTTCAAGTCGTTGCCTTTTCTGAAACATGGCTTAGGCCCGACATTCTTAATTCTGAAATTCTTTCTAATAAATTTTTAATCCCTGTACCCATAAAATGGGTAAAAAGGGGGTACTAAATCTGTGCAAATGTATGTAACAGGCAGAAGGAGACATCTCCGACACTATAAAGTATATATATTCTTGATCAGTATCAAAGAGATTTCGATTTGGCCATGTCCGTCTGTTTGTCCGTCTGTCCTTCCGTGTGTATAAACGCAAGGATCTCAGCAACTATGAGAGCTAGAGATACCAAATTTGAAATATAGGTTCGTGTATAGTGGGAGCAGGTCAATTTTTTTTTTAGATTTGAGATATCTCCCCGTTCCTCCTCTATTCGATAAAAACCGTTTTATACCAACATCTTCAAAGATATAGTTTTGAGATTTGGCATGTACAATTCTTTAGTCACTCCCAATCTACTGTCAAAATTTTAAGTTGATCGGACAATAAACATGGAAGTTAATCAACAAACAAGATTCAGTGATTCAGCGCGAGGGGGAATGCCATGAAATTATGCGGCCTTAAGCCGAAATTACACACAATAAACCTCACTGGCAGCAATGATGTTTTCAGCACGCGATCGGGTCACTCACCAAACATTAATTTGGAAAACATAATTTTGGTTTTGGTTAAAACCTTAATAAAATCATGTTTGCTTAGAACTCATCCAGACAAAATGTTCAAGGAAGGCCTTCTCGACGATCCCAGGCTTACAGGATATTTTAATTTGTCGTGCTGTTTGTCACTTTTGCTTCTTCTTATTTTAGGGATGGATATGTTTGTGGGCCTAAAGCACTTTTATTTAATTTTCAGTCCTTTATTTTTTTAATAATTGTCTGTCGTTATAATTTTACTTTTCTTTCACTTACATACGTTAAAATTGTTTTATTGTTATTTCTATGAATTATTATTAATTTCACGCATATTTACACCTTCATTTCACGTTGTGAGCTCTGAGAGATTATTTTTTTTTTCAAGAATTTCAGAAATTTAAAGAGGGGCCTATTTTTTTCCGCACTTTGCACAATTTCTTTTGAGAAAAAAATGAATACAAAGAAAATAACTATATAAAAAAATAAATAAATCTATAAAAAAACAAGTAAGAATGTTATTGTCGAGTATACCCGACTACGTAACTCCCTGTACCCAGGTCTAAAACATTCAATTGCAAATTTATCAAAATCGGAACTCGATGACGAACGATGACGATGACGAACGACGGTAGAGTGAAAGAAATACTAGCAGCACAATGCAGAGATGCGCGAGACTGATCGAAGAGCTGATACTTATCGATATTTATCGAAGAGGCCAATTGGCTGCGCGCCAACAGTCAATTTTTGAATTTTGATGCATAGTCTGCACTATGCAGAGCATTGATAACAATATTTTTCAAGAAAATAAAGTCATGCAGATGGCGCATGTCTCACAAAGAAAAATGTCAAGCAGATCAGGTGCTTAAAATTTATCGTATGGTTTGCGTACCGATAAGCAATTATGAAACCATATGGGCTTGTGTTGCTTAAAAGCGACATGTGCATCAGCTGATGCCGTGTGTTTTGGTATGTCGTGACGTCACGAGTACAAGACCCGCTGCACTTTCGCGCTCGCTCGCACACATGGTTAAGCCTTAAGTACTTAATAGAAAATGCACGCGCTTCGCGCTCGCTCGCCCATATGTACATACATATGCTGAAGCCTTCATGTTGCTGCTTGCCAATCCTGCAGTACTGAATCTTGTTTGTTGAATAACTTCCGTGTTTATTATCCGATCGACTTGAAATTTGGACAGTATATCAAGAATGACCAATGTATTATACATGCCAAATCCCAAAGCTATATCTATAAAACTGTGGCTGTAAAACATTTTTATTGAAAAGCGGGGCAATGGGGGGAATATCTCGGATCCAAAATAAACTTGACCTGCTCCCGCTTTACACGAAGCTACATTCCAAATTTGGTGTCTCTAGCTATTATAGTTGCTGAGATCCTTGCGTTCATACATACGGACAGACAGACGGACAGACAGACGGACATGGCCAAATCGAGATCTCTTTTGATACTGATCAAGAATATATATACTTTATAGGGTCGGAGATGTCTCCTTCTGCCTGTTACATACTTGTGCACAAATCCAATACCCCTTTTTACCCATTTTATGGGTACAGGGAGTAACAAGTAAGAATGCTATAGTTGAGTAGACTCAACTACAAAATTCCCTGTACCCAGGTCAAAAATTTCCGATCGCATCTTCGTACACTAACACATACACAAAGACGCACACATCAAGCGACAGCGCAGCGAGGCATTTTAAGTGGTGGCAGTGCTTCTTCCCCCCGCGCTCCAGTACTGAATCTTCTTTCGTGAGTAACTTCCGTGTTTATTATCCGATCGATTTAAGACTTAAACAGTAGATTAAGAGTGACTTAAGTATTATACATGCCAAATCACAAATCTGTATCTTTGAAGATGTTGGTATCAAACGTTTTTATCGAATTGTGAGAGAACGAGGGGAGATATCTGAAATATGAAACAAATTTGATCTGCGTATGGTATACAGGAACCCACATTCAAAATTTGGTGTCTCTAGCCCTTATAGTTGATGAGATCGACGCGATCATACGGACAGACGGAAAGACGGACGGACGGCCAGACGGACAGACAGACGGACATGGCCAAATCGAAATCTTTTTTGATGCTGATCAAGAATTTATATACTTTATAAAACGTGAGGCTGTCTACAGCCTCTCCCCGACGACTCCAATAATGACACTGCTTCTGCGAGCTCTGTCAGACCAACGTAAAGCCTAATTTCTCTCCCCGACGACTGCAAATTCTTCCCTTTTCTGCACTCTTATTGTGAACTCTTTTAAGAAAATAACTTCGGGGCGTACAGGCTTGCAAGAAAAGGGCGGGTGAAAGCCTTTGCTACGAGAAACCAAAGATCCTCGTCATGTTTGCGTAGATTTATGTCCACCGTATGCACTGCTACATTTAATAGAAAGTACCTGCAAGCTGGCACAATATCTTGTGCGGCATCTACCGCGTTTATGCGCCATGCGCAGAGAAATTATCTGCTCTGATGGCGAAACTTGGGAAGATATTTGCGGACTATCCGCCGCTCCAACGTCTTCTAGCAGGTGGGCTTGTGTTTGTACCACAGCAAATGTACAATCCTGTTATCGCGGGATCTGCGCATGCGCAGACTGATTTGCAATCGCGACACTTTAATAAGCGCAAGTGCTAACGCGCTTATAACCTCCTACGCTAGATTCGAGAACTAGGCGACATGGAGGTGTTTTAACTAAATTTTTCCCGAGCAGCAAATAGTGGGAAAATGGCCAGACACAGGCTATCTTATATGCCACCACGCAACATTTTCTTAGCTTCATTTTATGTTGGTAACGGTGCATGCTTTAGTTGCAGCAACATTTCCATACTCTCTCTAAGAAAGCTCAGTCATATTCTAAGCTGGGGCAGCTACCACGCAACTCCGAAAGCCTTTCTATATTGTGAGACATTTTATGTCGCAACTCGCATAATAAATTCTCACGACCTTACAAATTGTACATTACACCAGCAAGATTTAAATCAAATTTTAATTTTTTTAAATTCAGAATTTTTTGTTTTTTATACAATGTTCCCGCAGGGAAAATACAGACTAATGTTGAGCTTCCCGACAGATCTGCATCAAAAAAACTCCCCCACCCCCACAAATTGGCATATTATATCCCAAAACACGTTTTTCATGGACTATATCTCCTACAGTTTCAAATATAGAGTTACCTTATTTGGCATACAGACTAATGT
This sequence comes from Hirtodrosophila confusa, assembly GCA_035043065.1. NCBI lineage: Eukaryota > Metazoa > Arthropoda > Insecta > Diptera > Drosophilidae > Hirtodrosophila > Hirtodrosophila confusa. The sequence continues at coordinate 280,827 of JAWNNI010000193.1, forward strand.
TGACCACTTGGATAAATCTGCATCAAAAATTTTTGACCCCCTACCCCCTCCCCGCAAAGGAGAAAAATCTATATCTCCACACCTGTACAGGTAGAGTCACCAAATTTGGCATACAGACTAATGTTGACCCCCTGGACAAATCTGCATCAAAAATTTTTGGACCCCCCACCCCTCCCCCACAAAGTAGCAAAATTTATATCTCCCACACCTGTGCAGTTTTTTTCGCGTCTCTTTCTGAACACAAACAAATTATATAGAACTGGGAACATAGTATTCTGCAGTCGGGTGCGTCCGACTGCAACGTTCTTACTTGTTTTTAATTGGAAATACTCGGCAGAGGTTAGAAAGGCCTTTGCATGAGTTTTTAAATACATTTCTGATAAGCATTCAAAGATTTGGCGTAAATTTTTGAATTTCGTTGATAGAGTCAATATATAACACATAAATTAAAGTTTACTGATACAATAACTTTTGTTTTCTTTAACATAAGATATGTACTAAATACAAGCTAGTATGTGTTTGTGACCCGTCTTTTTATGTTTAGCTAAAAATTTGTGTTAGATGTAAGTTTTCCTAGCATTAGTAACTAATGTCGTTCAGTCTTTTACAAGCTAATCCCTCAAAGAATTTGTATTGGGTAGAATTTTTGAGAACATATCCTTGTCTCAAAAGAAATTTAAAGAAATTATTAAAAAATTGAGTAGTTTCGTGGGCAGGCTTACAGAGAAATTGAAGGCATGCATTAGGATATTTTTGAGAAAAAAACTCAGAAATATGCACACAATTTAACGTCTATGTCAGACATGGGTCGACCCAAGAAGGATTTTGGTGATCTATGCCCTACGCCACAAATCAGAAAATTGTCTAGTCTTGTTCAAGAAACAACATTTGACGAGTTCATGGTGGTTTTAAGTTTTAAGATTGTGAAATCAGTATGGTCGATCAGTACCTATTTGCAGTTTGCCTTACTTCTTTACAAATTCAGCTTGGATCGACAATTGTTTGGAAGAACATGGGACCTTCGTCAAATCGATATTGTCGGTCCATAAAATTAATTTTCCAAAAACAATCGACTTAATTAATTCGTTCAGGGACTGATAATTTAAAGCCTCTTTCCACTACATCATATTTCCACATTTTTCGTAATTTTTTTGATTTTGGAAAAATTTCACATTTTTCCTGTAGAAAATCCCATAAGGGAAAAATGACAAATCCGTCATATTGGGTTTGCGAAATGTCCGTCTGTGGGTCACCAATCAGTCAGTCAGTCAGGTTGAACTCTTTATATATATATATATATGTATATAACGCACTTTTGAGTCGATAAACGCATACCCTGTGTTGTATATTGGGGAACCTGGAATTATTTATGTTATTTTAATTATTTTTATATAATATAAAAGATGTTATGCCTGAGTTATTTAAATGAGCCCTGTCAATTTATTATATTTTAAGGATTATTTACATATTTTGAACAATTCTACCCATTATAATAGGTACTAAAAACTAATTTGATGTACAGGGTATTATATGCAAGACTCAATGAACTTCGCATGCATACCAGTCGCGGCTGGCCAAACCATCAAAATAGCAAATAAACGAAAACAATTCTCGTGCATATGCATATATACATATATGTATATATGTATGTACATGTGTATGCACACATTTAATCGCAGATCATAACATACAAACGAATTGATGCTCTCGACTCGGCGGTCGCTAAACATCTGCGACAGACAGAGCCACGAACTTGGTGGACTCGCCGCTTCGGGTCGTGAGAGCAAGAGCAGCGCTGCGACAGGTCCCCACGAATAAATACGAAGCGCATGGGGACGCGTTGAAAATTTTTAGTGACTTTTGTTCCCAAGATCTGGCATCTCAGTGACACAAGGCAACTCAGTTGGCCAACTTGAGTGACACATCGCAATGTGTTTGGTACGGTTGCGTCAAAGTTGTGCCAACTACATTCTGTATCAAAACCTTTTGTTACGAATAGCGATTTGCCGCTATTGTGTGGTGTATTTGGGCAACGCACAACTCGATCGACACAACTCGTGGGCGTTTCCATTTGGTTTTGTACTCTCTTGCTACTGTTTTCCCTGGTCGCCTGGTTGAGATGTTGTTCGTTGTATGCAAAACATTCGATGACCTCTAGCTTCATGATCGAGGTGGTTTTGCTATAGTTGTGCTATAGTTGTGCATAGTTGTGTACATCTTTGTGGGCGTCTCCCTTTCCTTTTGTACTTTCATGCTGCTGTTTTTTCTGATCGCCTGGTATTTGGCTGTTTGCTGTATGCAAAACACTTGAAGATTGCTTTTCTGCCATTCATAAGCGGCGTTGTTTAGCAGAAAATAGTGAAATTAATGACAATTCAGATATACCCTTTGTTGTTATTGTTAATAAAATTCAAAATTGTAAAACTTTGTTCTCAATTTTTGTATTTTTGTTAAATTAATATATTTAATTAAACCAATTAATTGCAATATTTAGTTTATCAATTCGGCACTTGCCGGCGCCATTTTTCAAGTTGTGCTGCGAAGCTGGCTGATCTGATTGCAGTGTGTGCGGCAAAAACCCAATTTGAGTGACAACTGGTTGCCGCAACCGATTGTGCTAAAATTACCCCGTGTATGGGCCGGGTAAGAGCTAGAGACACCAAATTTGGAAAGAAGGCTTGTGTATAGCAGGCGCAGGTCAAGTTTATATTGGATCTGAAATATTCCCTCCCACTCCCCCGTTATTCGATAAAAGCCGTTTTACAGCAACAACTTAAAAGATAATGATTTTGGATTTGGCATGTAAAATATTTTAGTTATTTTTTATTTACTGTCCAAATTTCAAGTTAATCGGACCATAAACACGGAAGTTATTTACGGCAGAAGATTCTGTGCTGTAGAGCGGGTGGAAGAAGCAGCACTTCCACTTAAAAGATACTCCCTGATCTCAAGGTGTGCCCGTCGATGTTGTTGAACGATGAACGACGCAGCCTAGAACCGTGCACGTCCCTTGGTCTGCACATACATATTAAAAGTTCTGATAGGATCCAGTATGATCACACCATGAGATTGGCCTCGCCATAGTGAAACTTCTGAATGGCCTGTAAATCAAGAACATAAGAATTCATTTCAGATCAATTTAGAATTGATTAAAATATATACTTAAAAATAACTTCAATTACATATGTTGACTTGCGCCGATTGTTTACCTTAAAATAATAAAAATTACAGAAGGGCGCTTATTGATAGAACTAATTGACTACTTACTGTATTTTGCCAACAGGATTCGAGTGTACTTTCAAAATCTCGAAAGATACCGTTTCGTCCAACCATAATCTGTGGCAAGAGCACACCTCGCAGCGACGGGATGGAAGCAATAAAATTAAGAAGCAGCCCGTAGATGCATTTGCATGTGTAGCGTCGCTGCACAAAGACTAGACCGCAAATGTCATTTGCCTGCTTGTTGGCAAAGGTGCGTTTTACATATTGTAGAAGCGCTTGAACCATAGGAGTTGAGGAATTCATTATAACGTCCTCTTTATCAAGGTCTATCAGGGGGTTATCACCCTCCTCTCGGGTGTCGCGCAGCTTCTCTACAAGCTTATGTTGCACTCCATCGCAAAGTGTGATGGCGTCGCTTCGCGTCTGTGTCGAGTAGCTGCGTGCAGACAATAATAGTAAAAATTTTTGTGTGGGGGTATGGATATATGGTATACGGTTTGCTTGCACCATTATATTCTCCGTTTCCTTATTTCCTTATGCTCCGTGTGATCGGATCGTTCGTACTGTGCCTCTAGTGTAATATAATATGCGTAGCAGGTCTCACCCACTCGCGGCATGGCATCGTAGAACTCTGATGGACATCTGCATTATAAAACAAGTAAGAATGCTATAGTCGAGTATACCCGACTACGAAACTGCCTGTACCCAGGTCTAAAACATTCAATCGCATCTACGTCCACTTACACATACACAAAGACACACGCACACAGGCGGCAAAAACGACAGCGCAAGCGAGGCATTTTAATTGGTGGCTGTGCTTCTTCCCCCTCTCGCTGCATTACTGAATCTTCTTTCGTGAATAACTTCCGTGTCTATTATCCGATCGACTTGAAATTTGGACAGTAGATTAAAGTATTGTACATGCCAAATCTAAAAGCTATATCTTTCAAATTGTTCCTGTAAAAAGTTTTATTGAATTGCGGGGGAACGGGTGGAGATATCTGAAATTGGAAACAAACTTGATCTGCGTATGCTATACAGGTACCTACGTTTCATATTTGGTGTCTCTAGCTCTTAAAGTTGCTAAGATCGACGCGTTCATACAGACGGACAGACAGACGGACATGGCCAAATCGAAATCTCTTTTGATACTGATCAAGAATATATATACTTTATAGGGTCGGAAATGTCTCCTTCTGCCTGTTACATACATTTGCACAGATTTAGTACCCCCTTTTTACCCATTTTATGGATACAGGGAGTAACAAAATCGAAAAGCCAGAACTCAGTAAATATTTAAAATCTCAGAAACTTACATTGTGGCTGCGGCTCCTGTTTCGTGGCTGCTGTGGCATGGTTTTCGCCAATGCTGCTACTGTTGTTGAAAACGGTAATGCCACGAACTGTCGTTACACTTCCCTGTAGTACGGCTGGTGTCAAGGCATACCAAATTTTAGTCCTATGATGCATCACTAGTAGTTAGCAAAATCGTTAGCTTCAAGTAATGCACAAGAGCGACAGGCAAATAAAATGGGAAACAGAAAATCAGCAAATCCATACCGAATTTTCGTCCTATGATGCATCACTAGTAGTTAGCGAAATCGTTAGCTTCAAGTAATGCACAAGGGCGATAGGCAAATAAAGTTTGCTGATGCAATAACTTTTGTTTTCTTTAACATAAGGTATTGTAGCGAACGTTGCAGGATGTTTAAACATTCCCGCCCACGTAAGCTATTGCGTCATTGCTACGTAACCGGGCGATCGAGTTTTATCGATTTATCGTCGGACACCTCTGTTTTGCGCGTCGAATATCGACGCTCTTATTCTTATTGCGAAAAATTCTAGTTTTTCGAATCTAGGCTTGCACGTGGAAAAGTGTGGTTGTCCACGACATGCTGGAAAGATTGTGACCAATAAAGGCCAAACGAACAGAGAACAAGTGTTGTGTTATTATTTCCCATCCAGCGGTCCCTGGCGTTGTGCGGATTCCCCCGCCGACCCGAAAAGAATACGCACCGCTCGGCTAACCGTGGCGTAGCCGTCCACCCAGCGACGGCCAAAATTACGCTACATTGGTGTCAGGTGTGGGGTACATTAGCGGTTTGCGAAAACCCAACCCACTATGCCAAAAATCGGTTCGCCAACGCCAGGCAAATGCTGAGCAGCAGCTCGCATCGACTTTGCTGGAGGCGCAACAGCAGTTGGCTGAGACAATTGCCAGCCGCTTGGACACTCGAGATAAGTCGCTGGAGAAACGGATCGCTCGCTTGAACGACCGCATGGAAGCTCGGGAGCAGCAGCTCGACCAAAAGTTCCAACAGATGTGGACATCTTTCGAACGCACAATGTTGGGAGGCTTTTGTGAACCACGTGTTGTCGCGGGAGGCCCCCTCGCCACAGTGGCAGACGCCGCTGCAAAGACTTCTCTTAATAAAGATGGAATTGCATCTAGCACGCCACGGACCGGAGGATCAGCGTGGCCAGATCCCGGACAAGAAACTCAACGGCAAAGCCAAAATGCATTTTTGCGGCCGCGTGCTGTTGAGGTTATGTCGAACACCGGCGGCGTGTGCGGCCAAGCCTCTGAGCCAGCACCCACCAGCCCTTCGGTTGCCGACAGACAGTTCGTGTCGATACCAGATTTGGAATCGCCACCGACTTACGATGGTACAAGGCCCTGGGCTGAGTTCCATCGCTTGTTCGACGATATGGCTGACGAATATAGATGGTCCGAACAACAAAAATGTAGGAAGCTGTATTCGAGCCTACGCGGGCGTGCACAACGATTTTACGCTACGTTACCGGATACCAGTCTGCGCTCTTATGACGCGCTGACCGCGGCCTTGCAGGAACATTTCACCCCTAGCCCACATGCCGGATACCACGAGTTTCATAACCGCGTCCAGGGTTCCAAGGAATCTTTGGAGGACTTCGCTATGGACTTGCAGTGTTTGGGTCGCGCCGTTTTTGGCGAATTACCGAGCTCCACCTACAACAGCATCCTGGTGCAGAGGTTCATCGACGGCGTTCGGGAAACTTCATACCAAGTGCTGATTCTATCCAGCAAACCAACAACTCTAAAAGAAGCGCTCGACATGGCCCGTCGTATCGAGGCTCAATGCCGACGCAGGCCTGTTGGCACCGTGCTTAACCTGACGGAGTCCGCAGCCGAGAGCCAGCAACACACTCCGAGAAGGAACATGCGCCGCTCCAACAGAGTTGGCCAGCCTACAATTTCCGCATTACCCTCGGGAAACTAGAGGAAGCCAGCCTCCAGGGGCGGAGGTTGGTTTTAAATCCCAACAGCCCCAACCAACAGCCGACAACATCAGTCACATCTTACACGAATACGACCCAGATGCCTAAGCAGTTCAAGGACCCTTGTACTGTCGCTCCACCGGTCTGCCGTCCGCCGGAGCACCACACCGTGAATTCGCCGCCACCCAAACAATCTGCCTTCGGACTTAAAGCTCCTTCAGACGAAGTAGAAGCAGCCCGAAACCAGTTGTTTCTGAAGTCGCCGCCCGGAGAGAGTGCCCATAAGTCGCCGCCGAGCACACCGAGTAACGAATCGACAGGACGGTCCGCTGCGCAATCTCCATCGGCGTCGCAAGCTGGTCGCTCGCTGGAGCACCTCACCGTGAATTCGCCGCTGCCAAAACCATCTGTTTTCGCGCGTAAGACTCCTTCTAATGAAGTAGAAGCCGCCCGATTTCATTTGATGAATACGCCGCCGCCCGGTCCGAGTGCCCACGAGCCGCCTCCCGTCGTTGGATCTCAAACTTCGACGGACGAATGTGTCACTGTCTTGTCCCAGCTGTTTGAGGAGACGCCGCCCAAAGAGCGTGCCCAGCCGCCGCCGCCGTTCACACCGAGTTACGAATCGACAGGACAGTCCGCTGAGCAGTCTTTATCTGCGTCGCAAGCTGGTCGTTCGCCGAAGCACCTCACCGTGAATTCGCCGCTGCCGAAATCATCTGTTTTCGCGCGTAAGACTCCTTCTAAAGAAGTAGAAGCCGCCCGATTTCATTTGATGAATACGCCGCCGCCCGGTCCGAGTGCTCACGAGCCGCCTCCCGTCGTTGGATCTAAAGCTTCGTCTGACGAGTGTGTCACGGTCTTGCCCCAGCTGTTTGAGGAGACGCCTACCGGAGAATGCGTCCCTGTGCCGCCGGTCTCCAAAGTTAAGGACACCGCATCTGTCGACCCATTGGAAACGACCGGGCGTAGACGAACCACGCCGCCCGGCAAAGCTACGTATACACTGAGTGCACCGGTCGACCGGAGCTTACACTGTTTTCTATTTTTGCAGAATCATCAAGTCCGACTCATCGTCGACACTGGCGCTGCCGTCTCATTGTTAAACCACCGCGAGCTTCCGGACCAACTGCCCGTCACCCCTTGTCAGGTGACTCTACAGGGCCCATCTGCCGAGCAGTTTGTCGCCACTGCCAGAACTACAGCACGCTTGGTCATAGCGGGGCGAGCTCTTAAGCACGAGTTCCTGTTGGTGGAAGGGAATATCCCGACGCTTCTGGGTCTGGATTTCTTGCTGCGGTACCAAGCGGCCGTGGATTTTAAGGAGCTACGTTTGAGGTTCCCTTGGGGTGCGATAGCTCTACACGTGCCCACTGCACAACGCATCAGCTTATTGTACTCCACGGTTGCAGCGAGTATCCCACCACACAGCCACACTCATGTCAGAGTTGCTTGTTCATCGCAGGATCGTCTGACCCAAGCTATACTAGAACGAGGAGTCTATTCACAACTTCCCGGTGATCTAGTCCTGGGCAGCTCTATTGTGGACACGACTAGTAGCACTGCCACACTGCACGTGCTTAATATCGGCACTCAATCGTGCGAATTAGCGGCTTTCACTATCCTGGGTCATTTGGAACCGGTAGAGGTGCTTTCTGCCGCCGCAGCCACGGAAAACATTCTGGATTGGGATTCTTTGCAACCCACGGGTTTGCCGGCAGATGTGCGCAATAAACTGCTGCGTTTACTCAACAGTTACGCGCACGTCTTCGCAGCACAGAATAACGACACAGGCCGAACTAATTTGACTCGGCATACGATCGACACGGGCCAGACGCGCCCAATCAAACAACCACCACGTCGCCAAGCGCTTTCGCGCAAACTGGAAGTGGAACGCCTTGTAGCCGATATGAAGGATCGAGGCGTGATCCGCCCCTCTTCCAGCCCATGGGCCTCGCCCGTAGTACTCGTCCGTAAAAAGGATGGCTCCACGCGGTTCTGCGTGGACTACCGTCGTCTCAACGACGTTACTCTAAAGGATTCATATCCGCTGCCGAGGATGGATGACATTTTGACGAGATTACACGGAGCTACTTGGTTCTCGACCATGGATTTACAGAGCGGCTACTGGCAGGTGGAAATGGACGACGAATCGCGGGCAAAAACAGCTTTTGCTTGTGATGCCGGCTTGTACGAGTTTAATGTCATGCCATTCGGTTTGACCAATGCACCCGCCACTTTTGAACGCCTGATGGACGGCCTTTTCACCGGCGCGGCCTGCACGTCGGCGTTGGTGTACCTAGACGACATTATCGTCTTCTCTCGTACGTGCGAAGCCCACCTAGTCCACCTGCAAGAGGTTTTCGACCGCCTAGCGAACGCCGGCCTGAAGTTAAGTTTTCGAAAGTGTAATTTCTTTCGCACGGAGGTGACGTACCTGGGACACATCGTGAGTGGTCAAGGACTGAGAGCGTGCCCCGAAAAAGTCAGCCGAGTAACAGATTGGCCACGGCCTCGCTGTCAGAAGGATGTCCGTTCGTTCTTAGGACTATGCTCCTACTACCGCAAATTTATCCCCGAATTCGCTGCCATCGCTCGTCCACTCCACGAGCTGACTGAGGCCCGCCGTGTATTCGAATGGTCTTCAGCTGCTCAGGATGCGTTCGACGCGCTGAAAGCCAAGCTCACCCAGGCGCCGATTCTTACATTTCCCGACCCGACCGGTCTCTTCATTCTTGATACCGACGCGTCCAACCACGGCGCTGGCGCCGTGCTGAGTCAGGACCAGAACGGCCATGAACGGGTGCTGGAGTATTACAGCAAAACGTTCAACGCAGCGGAACGTAACTATTGCGTGACCAGGAGGGAACTGCTAGCAGTCGTTCTGGCTACTAAGCACTTCCACCATTATCTCTTCGGGCGAAGATTCCTCCTTCGAACCGACCACGCCTCGCTAAAGTGGCCCTACAATTTCCGGGAGCCAGAAGGACAAATTGCTCGGTGGATAGAGCGCTTGCAACAGTACGACATGGATATTCAGCACCGCATGGCAACGCAGATGCTTTATCGCGCCGACCTTGTGGAGAATGTCGTCACTGTGAGAAAGCTGAGGAGAACGATAATCAAGGCATAATGTACATGCAAATCCAAGCCATGGACTATGCCCAACGACAAATGGAAGATTACACGCTGGCCCTGGTATTCACCTGGTTACAAAAAGGAGGTCGGCCCCCCAAAAGCAATATCTGGCGCGAGAGCCCCGAAGCAAAAGCCTACTGGCACTTGTTCGACCGGCTCTATGTGGACGAAGGCGTTTTGATGACCAAAAACAGGGAAGGTAAAGCTGTGGCGATAGTACCCCGCAGCCTACAGGAAGAGATTACACGCAGTATGCACAACACGTCCACTGGTGGGCATTTTGGAATTAAAAAGACGCTAGCCAAACTAAAACAGCGCTATTACTGGATTGGGCAGAGCGCAGACGTGGCTATCTGGTGCGCGCGGTGCCGGACCTGTAATGCCAGGAAAGGGCCCTCTCGTCGCATGGTCGGTCGCCTTCAGCCCAGCTACATCGGCGCCCCGTTTGAACGGCTAGCTATCGACATTCTGGGCCCCCTTCCTACTACGCCTTGTGGTAATCGGTATATCGCAGTAGTAATGTGTTACTTCACAAAATGGCCAGAATGTATCGCGATCCCAGACCAGACAGCGGAAACAGTGGCGAGAGCGCTGGTACAGGAAGTCTTTAGCCGCTTTGGCACACCATTCGCCCTGCACTCGGATCAAGGTCGAAATTTCGAGTCGGAAGTATTTCAGACGTGCCTTCGCCTATTGGGAGTGGACAAGACGCGTACCACCCCGCTGCACCCTCAATCTGATGGAATGGTTGAACGTTTCAACCGCACGCTGTTGGACTACTTAGCCAAATTCGTCGCCAACGATCAACGGGACTGGGACTGTTTGCTACCCCTAGCTCTATGGGCTTACCGATCCGCTCCACACGAGGCAACCGGCTTTTCGCCTTCTCGCCTGGCGCTTGGCCGCGAACTTCGCCTTCCGGCTGAGCTTATATACGGCCGACCGACTCCTGGTTCTAAGGACTACCCAACGTTCGTGAGTAAGTTACAAGAGGATCTGCAGAAAACTCACCAGACCGCTCGTCAACAGTTGATAGCTGCTGCTGAGGTCAATAAGGAGCGGTACGATCTTCGATCTCACCCGGGCGAATTCAAGCCAGGCGACGAAGTGTGGCTGTACGCACCCATGCGGAAAGTAGGACGGTGTCCGAAACTGCAATCGGACTGGCTGGGACCAGCAACTGTGATTCGCCGTCACTCTGACCTTGTATACGAGGTGTGCCTACCCGGCAAACGCACAACCAGAACCGTCCACGTCAATCGCCTTGCCCCGTACAAAGGATCGTCAGAAAATCTCGGCCAGGAGGCGCGAGTCTTAGAGGGGGGTAATGTAGCGAACGTTGCAGGATGTTTAAACATTCCCGCCCACGTAAGCTATTGCGTCATTGCTACGTAACCGGGCGATCGAGTTTTATCGATTTATCGTCGGACACCTCTGTTTTGCGCGTCGAATATCGACGCTCTTATTCTTATTGCGAAAAATTCTAGTTTTTCGAATCTAGGCTTGCACGTGGAAAAGTGTGGTTGTCCACGACATGCTGGAAAGATTGTGACCAATAAAGGCCAAACGAACAGAGAACAAGTGTTGTGTTATTATTTCCCATCCAGCGGTCCCTGGCGTTGTGCGGATTCCCCCGCCGACCCGAAAAGAATACGCACCGCTCGGCTAACCGTGGCGTAGCCGTCCACCCAGCGACGGCCAAAATTACGCTACAGTATGTACTAAATACAAGCTAATATATGTTTGTGACCCGTCTTTTTATGTTTAGCTAAAAATTTGTGTTAGATGTAAGTTGTGCTAGCATTAGTAACTAATGTCGTTCAGTCTTTTATAAGCTAATCTTAGCATTTATGTAAAGTGTGAGTCGTTGTTGTGTACAAATATCCAAAATGATAGCCAATTACGACTAACTTTTATGTCTGTTGTTGGAGCGAAATGTTCCCTCAAAGAATTTGTATTGGGTAGAATTTTTGAGAACATATCCTTGTCTCAAAAGGAATTTAAAGAAAATTTTAAAAAATTAAGTAGTTTCGTGGGCAGGCTTACAGAGAAATTGAAGGCATGCATTAGGATATTTTTGAGAAAAAAACTCAGAAATATGCCGCTCTTTCTACACAATTTAACGTCTATGTCAGACATGGGTCGACCCAAGAAGGATTTTGGTAATCTATGCCCTACGCCACAAATCAGAAAAGTGTCTAGTTTTGTTCAAGAATCAACATTTGACGAGTTCATGGTGGTTTTAAGTTTTAAGATTGTGAAATTAGTATGGTCGATCAGTACCTATTTGCAGTTTGCCTTACTCCTTTACAAATTCAGCTTGGATCGACAATTTTTTGGAAGAACAAAATTACAAATCCGTCATATTTACACTATGTTTCCGAAGGGAAAATAGTACATTGGGCTTGCGAAATGTCCGTCTGTGGGTCACCAATCAGTCAGTCAGTCAGGTTGAACTCTTTTATATATATATATATATATATATATATATATAACGCACTTGTGAGTCGTTGAACGCATACCTGGAATTTTAATATTATTTTTATATAATATAAAAGCTGATATGCATGTGTAATTAAAATGGACACTATCAAGTGTTGTATATTGGGGAACCTGGAATTATTAATGTTATTTTAATTGTTTTTATATAATATAAAAGATGTTATGCCTGAGTTATTTTAATGAGCCCTGTCAATTTATTATATTTTAAGGTTTATTTACATATTTTAAGCAATTCTACCCATTATAATAGGTACTAAAAAACTTATTTGATGTACAGGGTATTATATGCAAGACTCAATGAACTTGCATGCATACCAGTCGCGGCTGGCCAAACCATCAAAATAGCAAATAAACGAAAACAATTCTCGTGCATATGCATATATACATATATGTATATATGTATGTACATGTGTATGCACACATTTAATCGCAGATCATAACATACAAACGAATTGATGCTCTCGACTCGGCGGTCGCTAAACATCTGCGACAGACAGAGCCACGAACTTGGTGGACCCGCCGCTTCGGGTCGTGAGAGCAAGAGCAGCGCTGCGACAGGTCCCCCCGAACAAATACGAAGCGCCTGGGTACGCGTTAAAAATTTTTAGTGACTTGTTCCCAAGATCTGGCATCTTAGTGACACAAGGTAACTCAGTTGGCCAACTTGAGTGACACATTGCAATGTGTTTGGTACGGTTGCGTCAAAGTTGTGCCAACTACATTCTGTATCAAAACCTTTTGTTACGAGCAGCGAGTTGCCGCAACTGGTTGTGGTGTATTTGGGCAACGCACAACTCGATCGACACAACTCGTGGGCGTTTCCCTTTGGTTTTGTACTCTCTTGCTGCTGTTTTCCGATCGCCTGGTATTTGGCTGTTTGCTGTATGCAAAACACTTGAAGATTGCTTTTCTGCCATTCATAAGCGGCGTTGTTTAGCAGAAAATAGTGAAATTAATGACAATTCAGATATACCTTTTGTTGTTATTAATAATAAAATTCAAAATTGTAAAACTTTGTTCTCAATTTTTGTATTTTTGTTAAATTAATATATTTAATTAAACCAATTAATTGCAATATTTAGTTTATCAATTCGGCACTTGCCGGCGCCATTTTTCAAGTTGTGCTGCGAAGCTGGCTGATCTGATTGCAGTGTGTGCGGCAAAGACCCAATTTGAGTGACAACTGGTTACCGATTGTGCTAAAATTACCCCGTGTATGGGCCGGGTAAGAGCTAGAGACACCAAATTTGGAAAGAAGGCTTGTGTATAGCAGGCGCAGGTCAAGTTTATATTGGATCTGAAATATTCCTCCCACTCCCCCGCTATTCGATAAAAGCCGTTTTACAGCAACAACGTAAAAGATAATGATTTTGGATTTGGCATGTAAAATATTTTAGTTATTTTTTCATTTACAGTCGAAATTTCAAGTTAGTCGGACTATAAACACGGAAGTTATTTCCGACAGAAAATTCAGTGCTGTAGAGCGGGTGGAAGAAGCAGCACTGCCACTTAAAAGATCCTCCCTGATCTCAAGGTGTGCCCGTCGATGTTGTTGAATTTGCTCAGTTATCTTTTGCTGATCGATGTCCGCCGTGAACAATATGAACGACGCGTTCTTGGACCGTGCACGTCCCTTGGTCTGCACATACACATTAAAGTTCTGATAGGATCCAGTATGATCACACCATGAGATTAGCCTCGCCATCGTGAAACTTCTGAATGGCCTGTAAATCAAGAACATAAGAATTCATATCAGATTTAGAATTTAGAATTTCAATTTAGAATTGATTAAAATATATACTTAAAAATAACTTCAATTACATATGTTAACTTGCGCCGATTGTTTACCTTAAAATAATAAAAATTACAGAAGGGCGCTTATTGATAGAACTAATTAACTACTTACTGCATTTTGCCAACGGGATTCGAGTGTACTTTCAAAATCTGGAAAGATACCGTTTCGTCCAACCATAATCTGTGGCAAGAGCACACCTCGCAGCGACGGGATGGAAGCAATAAAATTAAGAAGCAGCCCGTAGATGCATTTGCATGTGTAGCGTCGCTGCACAAAGACTAGACCGCAAATGTCCTTTGCCTGCTTGTTGGCAAAGGTGCGTTTTACATATTGTAGAAGCGCTTGAACCATAGGAGTTGAGGAATTCATTATAACGTCCTCTTTATCAAGGTCCATCAGGGGGTTATCACCCTCCTCTCGGGTGTCGCGCAGCTTCTCTACAAGCTTATGTCGCACTCCATCGCAAAGTGTGATGGCGTCGCTTCGCGTCTGTGTCGAGTAGCTGCGTGCAGACAATAATAGTAATTTTTGTGTGGGGGTATGGATATATGGTATACGGCTTGCTTGCACCATTACATTCTCCGTTTCCTTATTTCCTTATGCTCCGTGTGATCGGATCGTTCGTACTGTGCCCTAGTGTAATCTCATGTGCGTAGCAGGTCTCACCCACTCGCGGCATGGCATCGTAGAACTCTGATGGACAACTGCATTATAAATCAAAATCGAAAAGCCAGAACTCAGTAAATATTTAAAATCATAGAAATTTACATTGCTGCTGCGGCTCCTGTTTCGTGGCTGCTGTGGCATGGTATTCGCCAATGCTGCTACTGTTGTTGAAAACGGTAATGCCACGAACTGTCGTTACACTTCAATGTAGTACGGCTTGTGTTAAGGCATACCAAATTTTAGTCCTATGATGCATCACTTAGTTAGCAAAATCGTTAGCTTCAAGTAATGCACAAGAGCGACAGGCAAATAAAATGGGAAACAGAAAATCAGCAAATCCATACCGAATTTTCGTCCTATGATGCATCACTAGTAGTTACCGAAATCGTATGCTTCAAGTAATGCACAAGGGCGATAGGTTAATATAACAAAACACAGAAAATCAGCGAAGGCAAGAAAAGCGACAAAATCAACAGAGGAATACGAAGCGCACGTATCCAAGTAAACAGTTGTTGTAACTGGTAATTACCAGAATATTGGCAATTTCTGTCTTCGTTTTTTTTTGTTCTCTTTGTCGCTAGCACATTTTCCTCTGACTTGGCCGCTAACACAAAGTGACGTGACGCAAAGTGACGTGTAGTGTTCGAACGCAGTGCTTGTGAAAATAAAACAAATACTTTTAAGTATATAGTTTTATATACATAATTATATATACATATATATATAAAAGAGTTCGTGCTGACTGACTGATTGGCAATCATCGCACAGCCCAAACCGTAAGAGCTAGGATGCTGAAATTTTCACAGTAGGTTCCACCAATGATGAAAGTGCACGCTAGGGCGGGATTTTGGAGCAGCGCTGCGACAGGTCCCCCCGAACAAATACGAAGCGCCTGGGTACGCGTTAAAAATTTTTAGTGACTTGTTCCCAAGATCTGGCATCTTAGTGACACAAGGCAACTCAGTTGGTCAACTTGAGTGACACACTGCAATGTGTTTGGTATGGTTGCGTCAAAGTTGTGCCAACTACATTCTGTATCAAAACCTTTTGTTACGAGCAGCGAGTTGCCGAAACTGGTTGTGGTGTATTTGGGAAACGCACAACTCGATCGACACAACTCGTGGGCGTTTCCCTTTGGTTTTGTACTCTCTTGCTACTGTTTTCCCTGGTCGCCTGGTTGGGATGCTGTTCGTTGTATGCAAAACATTCGATGACCTCTAGCTTCATGATCGAGGTGGTTGTGCTATAGTTGTGCTATAGTTGTGCATAGTTGTGTACATCTTTGTGGGCGTCTCCCTTTCCTTTTGTACTTTCATGCTGCTGTTTTTTCCGATCGCCTGGTATTTGGCTGTTTGCTGTATGCAAAACACTTGAAGATTGCTTTTCTGCCGTTCATAAGCGGCGTTGTTTAGCAGGAAATAGTGAAATTAATGACAATTCAGATATACCTTTTGTTGTTATTATTAATAAAATTCAAAATTGTAAAAATTTGTTCTCAATTTTTGTTAAATTAATATATTTAATTAAACCAATTAATTGCAATGTTTAGTTTATCAATTCGGCACTTGCCGGCGCCATTTTTCAAGTTGTGCTGCGAAGCTGGCTGATCTGATTGCAGTGTGTGCGGCAAAGACCCAATTTGAGTGACAAGTGGTTGCCGCAACCGATTGTGCTAAAATTACCCCGTGTATGGGCCGGGTAAGAGCTAGAGACACCAAATTTGGAATCTAGGCTTGTGTATAGCAGGCGCAGGTCAAGTTTATATTGGATCTGAGATATTCCCTCCCACTCCCCCGCTATTCGATAAAAGCCGTAAAAGAGCGGGTGGAAGAAGCAGCACAGCCACTTAAAAGATACTCCCTGATCTCAAGGTGTGCCCGTCGATGTTGTTGAATTTGCTCAGTTATCTTTTGCTGATCGATGTCCGCCGAGAACAATATGAACGACGCATCCTTGGACCGTGCACGTCCCTTGGTCTGCACATACATATTAAAGGTTCTGATAGGATCCAGTATGATCACACCATGAGAAACTTCGTGAAACTTCTGAATGGCCTGTAAATCAAGAACATAAGAATTCATTTCAGATCAATTTAGAATTGATTAAAATGTATACTTAAAAATAACTTCAATTACATATGTTAACTTGCGCCGATTGTTTACCTTAAAATAATAAAAATTACAGAAGGGCGCTTATTGATAGAACTAATTAACTACTTACTGTATTTTGCCAACGGGATTCGAGTGTACTTTCAAAATCTGGAAAGATACCGTTACGTCCAACCATAATCTGTGGCAAGAGCACACCTCGCAGCGACGGGATGGAAGCAATAAAATTAAGAAGCAGCCCGTAGATGCATTTGCATGTGTAGCGTCGCTGCACAAAGACTAGACCGCAAATGTCCTTTGCCTGCTTGTTGGCAAAAGTGCGTTTTACATATTGTAGAAGCGCTTGAACCATAGGAGTTGAGGAATTCATTATAACGTCCTCTTTATCAAGGTCCATCAGGGGGTTAACACCCTCCTCTCGGGTGTCGCGCAGCTTCTCTACAAGCTTATGTCGCACTCCATCGCAAAGTGTGATGGCGTCGCTTCGCGTCTGTGTCGAGTAGCTGCGTGCAGACAATAATAGTAAAAATTTTTGTGTGGGGGTATGGATATATGGTATACGGTTTGCTTGCACCATTACATTCTCCGTTTCCTTATTTCCTTATGCTCCGTGTGATCGGATCGTTCGTACTGTGCCCTATTGTAATCTCATGTGCGTAGCAGGTCTCACCCACTCGCGGCATGGCATCGTAGAACTCTGATGGACAACTGCATTATAAATCAAAATCGAAAAGCCAGAACTCAGTAAATATTTAAAATCATAGAAATTTACATTGCTGCTGCGGCTCCTGTTTCGTGGCTGCTGTGGCATGGTATTCGCCAATGCTGCTACTGTTGTTGAAAACGGTAATGCCACGAACTGTCGTTACACTTCAATGTAGTACGGCTTGTGTTAAGGCATACCAAATTTTAGTCCTATGATGCATCACTTAGTTAGCAAAATCGTTAGCTTCAAGTAATGCACAAGAGCGACAGGCAAATAAAATGGGAAACAGAAAATCAGCAAATCCATACCGAATTTTCGTCCTATGATGCATCACTAGTAGTTACCGAAATCGTATGCTTCAAGTAATGCACAAGGGCGATAGGTTAATATAACAAAACACAGAAAATCAGCGAAGGCAAGAAAAGCGACAAAATCAACAGAGGAATACGAAGCGCACGTATCCAAGTAAACAGTTGTTGTAACTGGTAATTACCAGAATATTGGCAATTTCTGTCTTCGTTTTTTTTTGTTCTCTTTGTCGCTAGCACATTTTCCTCTGACTTGGCCGCTAACACAAAGTGACGTGACGCAAAGTGACGTGTAGTGTTCGAACGCAGTGCTTGTGAAAATAAAACAAATACTTTTAAGTATATAGTTTTATATACATAATTATATATACATATATATATAAAGAGTTCGTGCTGACTGACTGATTGGCAATCATCGCACAGCCAAAACCGTAAGAGCTAGGATGCTGAAATTTTCACAGTAGGTTCCACCTATGATGAAAGTGCACGCTAGGGCGGGATTTTGGAGCAGCGCTGCGACAGGTCCCCCCGAACAAATACGAAGCGCCTGGGTACGCGTTAAAAATTTTTAGTGACTTGTTCCCAAGATCTGGCATCTTAGTGACACAAGGCAACTCAGTTGGTCAACTTGAGTGACACACTGCAATGTGTTTGGTATGGTTGCGTCAAAGTTGTGCCAACTACATTCTGTATCAAAACCTTTTGTTACGAGCAGCGAGTTGCCGAAACTGGTTGTGGTGTATTTGGGAAACGCACAACTCGATCGACACAACTCGTGGGCGTTTCCCTTTGGTTTTGTACTCTCTTGCTACTGTTTTCCCTGGTCGCCTGGTTGGGATGCTGTTCGTTGTATGCAAAACATTCGATGACCTCTAGCTTCATGATCGAGGTGGTATTTGGCTGTTTGCTGTATGCAAAACACTTGAAGATTGCCTTTCTGCCATTCATAAGCGGCGTTGTTTAGCAGAAAATAGTGAAATTAATGACAATTCAGATATACCTTTTGTTGTTATTATTAATAAAATTCAAAATTGTAAAAATTTGTTCTCAATTTTTGTATTTTTGTTAAATTAATATATTTAATTAAACCAATTAATTGCAATGTTTAGTTTATCAATTCGGCACTTGCCGGCGCCATTTTTCAAGTTGTGCTGCGAAGCTGGCTGATCTGATTGCAGTGTGTGCGGCAAAGACCCAATTTGAGTGACAAGTGGTTGCCGCAACCGATTGTGCTAAAATTACCCCGTGTATGGGCCGGGTAAGAGCTAGAGACACCAAATTTGGAATCTAGGCTTGTGTATAGCAGGCGCAGGTCAAGTTTATATTGGATCTGAGATATTCCCTCCCACTCCCCCGCTATTCGATAAAAGCCGTAAAAGAGCGGGTGGAAGAAGCAGCACAGCCACTTAAAAGATACTCCCTGATCTCAAGGTGTGCCCGTCGATGTTGTTGAATTTGCTCAGTTATCTTTTGCTGATCGATGTCCGCCGAGAACAATATGAACGACGCATCCTTGGACCGTGCACGTCCCTTGGTCTGCACATACATATTAAAGGTTCTGATAGGATCCAGTATGATCACACCATGAGAAACTTCGTGAAACTTCTGAATGGCCTGTAAATCAAGAACATAAGAATTCATTTCAGATCAATTTAGAATTGATTAAAATGTATACTTAAAAATAACTTCAATTACATATGTTAACTTGCGCCGATTGTTTACCTTAAAATAATAAAAATTACAGAAGGGCGCTTATTGATAGAACTAATTAACTACTTACTGTATTTTGCCAACGGGATTCGAGTGTACTTTCAAAATCTGGAAAGATACCGTTACGTCCAACCATAATCTGTGGCAAGAGCACACCTCGCAGCGACGGGATGGAAGCAATAAAATTAAGAAGCAGCCCGTAGATGCATTTGCATGTGTAGCGTCGCTGCACAAAGACTAGACCGCAAATGTCCTTTGCCTGCTTGTTGGCAAAAGTGCGTTTTACATATTGTAGAAGCGCTTGAACCATAGGAGTTGAGGAATTCATTATAACGTCCTCTTTATCAAGGTCCATCAGGGGGTTATCACCCTCCTCTCGTATGTCGCGCAGCTTCTCTACAAGCTTATGTCGCACTCCATCGCAAAGTGTGGTGGCGTCGCTTCGCGTCTGTGTCGAGTAGCTGCGTGCAGACAATAATAGTACAAATTTTTTTGTGTGGGTATGGATATATGGTATACGGTTTGCTTGCACCATTACATTCTCCGTTTCCTTATTTCCTTATGCTCCGTGTGATCGGATCGTTCGTACTGTGCCTCTAGTGTAATCTCATATGCGTAGCAGGTCTCACCCACTCGCGGCATGGCATCGTAGAACTCTGATGGACAACTGCATTATAAAACAAAATCGAAAAGCCAGAGCTCAGTAAGTATTTAAAATCACAGAAATTTACATTGCTGCTGCGGCTCCTGTTTCGTGGCTGCTGTGGCATGGTATTCGCCAATGCTGCTACTGTTGTTGAAAACGGTAATGCCACGAACTGTCGTTACACTTCCCTGTAGTACGGCTTGTGTCAAGGCATACCAAATTTTAGTCCTATGATGCATCACTAGTAGCTAGCAAAATCGTTAGCTTCAAGTAATGCACAAGAGCGACAGGCAAATAAAATGGGAAACAGAAAATCAGCAAATCCATACCGAATTTTCGTCCTATGATGCATCACTAGTAGTTACCGAAATCGTTAGCTTCAAGTAATGCACAAGGACGATAGGCAAATAAAACGAAACACAGAAAATCAGCGAAGGCAAGAAAAGCGACAAAATCAACAGAGGAATACGAAGCGCACGTATCCAAGTAAACAGTTGTTGTAACTGGTAATTACCAGAATATTGGCAATTTCTGTCTTCGTTTTTTTTGTTCTCTTTGTCGCTAGCACATTTTCCTGTGACTTGGCCGCTAACACAAAGTGACGTGACGCAAAGTGACGTGTAGTGTTCGAACGCAGTGCTTGTGAAAATAAAACAAATACTTTTAAGTATATAGTTTTATATACATAATTATATCTATATATATAAAGAGTTCGTGCTGACTGACTGATTGGCAATCATCGCACAGCCCAAACCGTAAGAGCTAGGATGCTGAAATTTTCACAGTAGGTTCCACCTATGATGAAAGTGCACGCTAAGACGTGTGGAAAATTCCACACACAAGCGTGGAAAATCGCGGAAAACTGTTGTATGAAACTTTGTTTACCATCCAATGGGCTTCAAACTCATTTTCAAATATTCACACAAAAATTCATTGGAGACCCATTTCACCGATTTTGGAAAATCCAAGTTTGTATGGGCGAAAGGCTAATTTTAGTTCAATCACCTTCAAATTCATTTTCAAAGTTCTTCACGTAAAATAATTCGACACGTGTATCAGCGAGTGTGGAAAATTCAGCCCCATGGTCGGAAAATCGGTGGAAATCTCTGGAATTCGACATTTTTAATTTTCATGCGATTGGCTTAAAACTCATTTTCATTGTTCTACAGAAAAACTAAATAGGCGCGGTGGTCAAAGATTTTGGAAAATCTGCCCCCGAGTTCGGAAAATTCGCGGAAAAATGTTGTGTGCAACTTTTTTGATTATCGCCCGATTGACCGATTGATTGTTTATCATCCAATTATTTTGAGACTAATTTTCCATTCATCTCACACTAAATACATAAATAATACACATGTGCTACCGGTTTTGAAAAATGCACGCCCATGGTCCGAAAGAGGTGAAGTCTGGAATTCAGCTTCATAATAATTTGCAAATATAAATAAAAACAAGTAAGAACGTTGCAGTCGGACGTACCGGACAGCAGAATACTCCGTTTCTAGTTATAAATATAAGTAAGTATTAATCAATTCTACATTCCAGACGTAATCTCTAAGTGCCAAGCTGTGACGCCGGAGCCGGAGCTGCGTAAGGCAATGCAGTTACAAGAAAAAGAATAATAACAAAAAAACTATGCGAAATGAAGAAAAATAAATAAATAATTATAATTGATAATAAAATAGAAATAATAATAACATACTTAAAAGTGTATATTTTTGACTAAATATTAGTTACTTGCACCAGCGAAATATCCATGGAAGGCGTACTAACGATATTGCTAGGACTTTGTCACCAGGAAAATCGCTAAAGCAATAGCCCTAGACAAATAGCCATGTAGCTCATACTACAGGGATACACATACACATACACATACACATACACATACACATACACATACACATACACATACACATACACATACACATACACATACACATACACATACACATACACATACACATACACATACACATACACATACACATACACATACACATACACATACACATACACATACACATACACATACACATACACATACACATACACATACACATACACATACACATACACATACACATACACATACACATACACATACACATACACATACACATACACATACACATACACACACACATACACATACACATACACATACACATACACATACACATACACATACACATACACATACACATACACATACACATACACATACACATACACATACACATACACATACACATACACATACACATACACATACACATACACATACACATACACATACACATACACATACACATACACATACACATACACATACACATACACATACACACACACATACACATACGCATACACATACACATACACATACACATACACATACACATACACATACACATACACATACACATACACATACACATACACACATACACATACACATACACATACACATACACATACACATACACATACACATACACATACACATACACATACACATACACATACACATACACATACACATACACATACACATACACATACACATACACATACACATACACATACACATACACATACACATACACATACACATACACATACACATACACATACACATACACATACACATACACATACACATACACATACACATACACATACACATACACATACACATACACATACACATACACATACACATACACATACACATACACACATACACATACACATACACATACACATACACATACACATACACATACACATACACATACACATACACATACACATACACATACACATACACATACACATACACATACACATACACATACACATACACATACACATACACATACATACACATACACATACACATACACATACACATACACATACACATACACATACACATACACATACACATAACACATACACATACACATACACATACACATACACATACACATACACATACACATACACATACACATACACATACACATACACATACACATACACATACACATACACATACACACACATACACATACACATACACATACACATACACATACACATACACATACACATACACATACACATACACATACACATACACATACACATACACATACACATACACATACACATATACATATACATATACATATACATATACATTTACATATACATATACATACACATACACATACACATACACACACAGTTGTTGACGGGCTTCGCGCGCGGTCGTGTGTTCCATGGCGCTCCGTTTGTGCGGTGGCTCACGGCGGCCACTGCGTGCAAACAGGCAAATTAGTGTACGCAATTGCCATAGAAGTCTACTCACATGATGTCCACTCCTACGCAATCGGTCTCGCCGTCTTGGTAGGATGGGGCTGGTGCCGGGATGGTTGTGAGTCAGGTGAGTGCCACTCACGCTCCCACAGGACGCTCTTGAGTGAAAACTCCAGCAGTTTTCACGCTCCCACTACAAAATTGCGGATCATGCAATTGCTAATGATCAGCTGATTGTACACAGGGATGACAAGCTTGTGCAAACAGATGAGCGACGGGGCTACCCTCCGCACCTGCTGACGGTTGCGATCTGTATACGACAGATGGCGCTACAGGAGCGCACAAGTATGCAATATACAGCATAGATGGAGACACATAAGCATCATATATACTGCATACTTTTAGGCAGCATATGCCCAAGTATGCAATAGGATGATCTAATGCAGACTTAATTTTAATATGCTCTCCAGTGGGCCAACGGGAACACAAAGTCATGGAGCTGACCAAGCCAACCCCTCCGCTCCGGCGGCGTTCCCAAAAACGGGGCCCTGGCGACCGAGAAAGGGCCGGTATATGCCCCAACGGTAAAACATCGGTGGGAAACTGCTGGTCACCGTTGGACGCCCAAACTGGACCTGCCTCCAAAATCCATAGAGCGTCTGTGCTAGAGTAGCCGGCTCTATGGTCTGTGTCAGTGCCACAATGGCCGGCAGCCGAAACACCAAAACCCGCCAAGCGTCTGTCTCATAGTGAGCGGCTGGTGGTCTGCGTCTGTACCGCATCGGTCGGCAGTTGTATTCACCTGGCAGAAGGTATAAAATGCAAGCCCCCCCAATTGGAATATTGGAATATTGGAATGTCGAGAATTAACAAAAATACTCCAGGTGGCAACCACTTAAGTGGAAATCCACCCGTGGCAGATGCCACGGTCAGGGCAAGGATTCTGGAGGCCCTAACTCCCATTCCCCAAAACACTACTACGCTAGTGGCACACTTGGCCAGCGTAGCAAATATAGCTACAAGTGCACAAACAACAACGTCATCACCATCAGTAGCAG
This sequence comes from Hirtodrosophila confusa, assembly GCA_035043065.1. Taxonomy (NCBI): domain Eukaryota; kingdom Metazoa; phylum Arthropoda; class Insecta; order Diptera; family Drosophilidae; genus Hirtodrosophila; species Hirtodrosophila confusa. The sequence goes on from JAWNNI010000193.1 coordinate 305,265, forward strand.
CAGAACAGGAGTTAATAGCGTTCGCTATGGCTCCAAGGTTGATCCGCTCACCTCCAGCCCAAACGCCATCTTCCGCTCCGCCGAATTTACGCGTGGAGTTCTTTCAATTTGCGGCAGCTGAGACGCAAGACAGCGGAACCCCCAAAAGAGGTCGTGACATCACGAGCCCAACTACGAGCCCTACAAACAAAAATGAGGGCAAAAAAAGCAAATCGAACTGCGGTTATATCGAAGAGATTGGTTCGATTCTGGATGAGTTCCTCTATCAGGTTAATGAGAAGGAACCTGTTCAGAGGACCGTAAACGCGAGCCACAAGAACATGTTGGCAAGGATGCGTGAACTGCAAGTACTGGTGGCTACCCAGCTCAAAGCGGCAACAGAGGCGTGCGGGGATAGCCAATGTCCCAAGTGCGAACGAGGCTCGTACAGCTCAACATCCAGAGGCGAAACCGGCACCCAGACTACGCCAAACGCGAAAGGAAGGATACCAAAGCCCACCAAGCCCCAAGGTGAAAAACTGTCCAGTGGCAAACGGCCGGCCCGCCCAAATAAAGCCCGTGGACCGCCTATGGTACAGGGGCAGGCCGAGCCCCATCAGGTTATGGCTCAGACTGCGTCCGTCGCCCCTAGGGACCCAAGAGGCAAAATTAAGTGGACGGAAGTTAAAGCGAAGCGTGCCAAATTCAAAAAACAAGGTAGCCGACCGGACGCAATCATCATTAAGTGCACCAACAGCACACCATATGCCGATGTGTTGAAAATGGTGAAAGTGGCGCCTGCTTTACAAGATCTGAAGGGCAATGTTCAGGGCATAAGAAGGACTGCAAATGGTGATCTCCTGTTCAGGATGCAAAAACCGTCTGACCCCGCAACGCAGAAGCTGCATTCCGCGATCAAGTCCACGCTCGCAGGAAAGGCAGAGGTCAAGGCGATGCACGAAACGGTGCAGATAGACGTCCACGATCTGGATGAACTAACCACTGCCGATGAAGTGTTGGAGGCTCTCTTTGCCGAAGTGGACAATGATATCCCCACGGAGGCCGTGCCCTTTATGAGGAAGGCATATGGAGGTACCCAGATCACAACTTTGAGACTGTTGCCCAACCTCGCAGAGAAATGGTTGAAGGTCGGCAAAGTCCGCATAGGATGGGTTGTTTGCCGCGTCCGACCCAGAACCGAGCCGACGAGATGTTTTAAGTGAATGGGACTTAGCCACACATCCAGAGCATGCAAAAGCGACCAAGTCGTCTCGAAAGAGACTTGCTTCCACTGTGGGGAAACAGGCCACGTCATGAAGCACTGCCAAAACCAGCCGAAATGCCTTCGGTGCACAAGGCTGTCAGTAAACGCCAGTGATTGCGCGCACTCGGTGCTGAGCAGGACCTGCCCCGAGTATAAGAAGGCTGTCAAAACGCTACAAAATGGTTAAGTTTCTACAATTAAATTTAAACCATTGTAGAGCGTCCCAGGACCTGCTCAACCAAACGGTTCTGGAGAATGGCGTGGACGTAGCTATAATAAGCGTAGCTATAAGGGCGTCTGGCACGCAAGTGCTGATGGAGTGCAGCCATATGGAGCTGCGGGAATCATCCATCCCCATTAACGGAACGGACCGCCAAAAGGGGATACATCAGAGCAAATTGCGGCGGAATATTCATATACAGCTGCTACATTCCGCTAACCAGTGATGCTAACTCCCGCGCCGACGCCATGGCCGAAGCTGTCCAGTTTGCGTGCAACTCGTCAATGGCGACAGCAACTCATGGCTGGCATAGTCGCAAAGCAGTACCATAGTGGAACGAGTAAATCGCAAACGCGCGCAGGGAATGCCTAGCAGCAAGAAGGCGTATGCAAAGGGCGAGAAGGAGCTCACCAATATTCGCTGAGAGACTCGCTATCTATGCTGCCAGCCGAGGCAGGTTTAAAAAGGCCGTAAAACAGAGTAAAGCCCGCTGTTTCCAGGAGCTCTGTGAGGCAGCAGACGCCGAACCATTTGGCGCTGCCTACAAAATAGTAATGGGCAAGATGTATCGCCAACCAGTACCTAGCTGCCCCCGGCTGCTACAATCCATTGTCCATTCCCTTTTCCCTTGACAGGAGCCGATGTCCACCGCAGCCATCATGATTCGGCCGCTGCTAAGGCCACGGGAATTGGAATTAACAGATGAGGCCGAAATCTTGGACATTGTGGCGAAAATTAAGCCAAAAAAAGCGCCGGGCCCGGATGGCATCCAAAACACAGCACTGAAATTACTCATCCAAGCGCACCCTGCTGACTTTGTTGAACTTTTCAATACCTGCCTATTGGAACGAGCCATCCCGAAGAGATGGAAACTGCAGCGGTTGGTGCTGTTGCCAAAGCCAGGCAAGGATGGCGCAGACCCTTCTGCCTATAGACGCTTGTGCATGCTCTATACCACGGGTAAGATTATGGAGCGACTGATTTGCAACCGCATCGAGAAAGCTCTCACTGCCCGACAAGGCTTGTCGGAAAGACAATATGGCTTTCGGAAGAGAAGAAGCACAGTTGACGCCATAGAAGCGGTCACTAAGCTGGCATCCAGAGCGATAGCAGGAACCAGATGGGCCGGTGGTACCAAACGATACTGTCTGGTGACCACACTGGATGTGAAGAACGCCTTCAACTCGGCAAATTGGTCGAGAGTTTTAGACGCGCTGATCAGACTGCAAGTACCGTTGTATCTGATAGAGCTGGTAGAGAGCTATTTTAGCGATTGTACCCTACTCTACGACACTAATGAAGGGGAGCAACGCCACACAGTGGCGGGAGGAGTACCTCAAGGCTCCGTACTTGGACCCATGCTATGGAACGTGATGTACGACGGAGTACTCCAGTTATCTCTTCCAGAGGGAGTGGAGATAGTAGGTTTTGCGGATGATATTGCTATTATCGCGGTGGCTAAACACATCGGGCAAGTGACGGCGGTAAGCAGCGCGGCTATCGACATGGTCATTGATTGGCTGCGCCTAAACGGCTTATCACTGGCCGAACATAAAACGGAAGCTGTACTGATCAGCAGCAGGAAGACTGTGGAGAAGGCAGTACTACGGGTTGGCTCAACCATAATCGAGTCCAAGCAGAGCATCAAATATCTTGGCGTTGTAGTTGACAATAGACTCTGCTACAAGCAACACCTGGAATTCGCATGCAGGAAAGCAGCGCAAGCAGTGTCTGCAATCAGCCGGATGATGGCAAACACGCGAGGCCCAAAGCAAAAGAGCAGGCGTCTCATTGCTGGGGTGGTTACGTCCACCCTGCTGTACGGCTCAGCAATCTGGGCATCGGCAACTGCAACCGCAGCATACACAAGGGGGTGTATGGCGGTATACCGGAGATGTGCATTGCGCGTGGCCAGCTGTTTCCGCACAGTATCAGGAGACGCAGCACTCGTGGTGGCTGGAATGATCCCGTTTGACCTACTAGTGGCGGAAAGGAGAAGTGGGCGATCAGGGGACCAAGGACAACGGGACGCAACCCTGATGCGGTGGCAGGAGAGATGGGACCTGGCCAGAAATGGCAGATGGACACACCAACTCATCCCCAACGTAGCAGTCTGGCTCCAGAGGAAGCACGGCCAGAAAGATTTCTATCTGACCCAACTGTTAACAGGGCACGGCTGTTTCAAAAAATTCCTCCACAGGTTTTAAGCATGAAGCCGATTCTTTCTGCGACCACTGCGGAACGGGCGTCGAGGAAGACGCGGACCATGTATTCTTCACATGCCCAAGCTTTGTCACACAGCGAGTGCGGCTTCAGAATGAACTACAGCTCAGAAGAATGCCCACGGTGCAGAGCATAATTGATATTATGCTCTCGAGTGAAGTAGGCTGGTCCGCGGTGGCAAACATGGCGACCGATATAATGAAGGAGCTACGTCGGCAGGAAACGGCCCGACGCAATAGCAGAGCAGACTGATTTATCAGCAAATGACCGTCCCGCGAAGTAGAGCCTGGCGGTGTGTTCCGCGGGTAGCGGCCTCATATTCTTTACTCATATTCTTTACTTGTTACTCTTTTATTCCTCTTATCCTAAATTATTCTACACTTCACAATCTACTGTTCTATCAAAATAACAACAACATAAAAACACATACACATACACATACACATACACATACACATACACATACACATACACATACACATACACATACACATACACATACACATACACATACACATACACATACACATACACATACACACATACACACATACACACATACACACATCACACACATACACACATACACACATACACACATACACACATACACACATACACACATACACACATACACACATACACACACACATACACACATACACACATACACACATACACACATACACACATACACACACATACACACATACACACATACACACATACACACATACACACATACACACATACACACATACACACATACACACATACACACATACACACATACACACATACACACATACACACATACACACATACACACACATACACACATACACACATGCACACATACACACATACACACATACACACATACACACATACACACATACACACATACACACATACACACATACACACGTACACACGTACACACGTACACACGTACACACATACACACATACACACATACACACCCACCCCAGCTGGTCAAGCTTGTCGTACGAGGCGACTAAGTAACACGAGTAGTGCCCAGCAACACACGCAGGCGACTAGGACAGAGACCAGTAATGTCCTAGGTTGGAACAGGACCCCCCTTTATGATTTGACGACCCCTGGGCTGACGGTTAACAGTATTCTAGCACCTGAGTAAGCGGAGTGAAATCGAGCTGAAACGGCTGCTAGGCTAATGCTATTACTGCCTCCGTCCCGCTTAAACTTGGCAAGTCTCCAAGCACGCTCAATGGCACGTATCTACTAATCTAGACGTACAGCCTCAGATGTAACATTTCTGACTAACGTGGATCCGGCTCTGAACATGCGTCCTCATCAAGGCACATGTCAACCCTCGCATGGCCTCCCTGCATGCATAGATAACCATGGGATCACAGAAGCACGACTGTACAACGACCAAAGATAACGACTTGGAGTTGGGACCCACTAAAATGAGCAATTTTACAACCCCATCGATGGTAGGAGGAGGAAGCACTATCCCTTTACAGGACGAGAGTAGTGCGTTCGGGAGGAGCAACAGAGTGGTGAGATCTCCAGTTGCAGGCCCAGGCAGCGGCAAACACTCTTCCAATGAGTGGACAAATGCCAAGGTCTCCAGTCGCTGGACTGACTACTGCCACCAAGGAGCAAGGTGTAAGCGCTGCACAGCCTCTAAACCCGCAGAGTAGCTCGGCATTGTGCGACCTCGGAAAGGAGATATCGAGGCTCGTAGATATGTTGGAAGACGGAAAGCGACGCTCCATCCACCAACCCATGCGAGACTCGATAGAGAGTATCAGAGCGCTATATGAGCTGGTAGCTATCCAGCTCCACGACGGAAGAGCCAAGGCTGTAATTCGGGCGCACCAGTCTTCACAGACTTCGCCGCTTTTTAGAATTGCGGCCGAAATTAAGAGGAAGCAGGACAAAGGAGTCCGAACGCCACAAACGAAGCGTAGCAGAGGACCAGTGAATGCTGCAGCCCAAGTAGATTCACCCCCCAATGTGGATCCAGAAACGACACCTGGTTACCGTACCAGAAGGCGGTACCTGGAATAAGGTGAAGAAGAAAGGTGCCCGCAAAAGACCTAATGGGACATTATCTGAGAAATCGCGACCGGACGCTATAGTTATATCGGCGAAGGATACCGAGAAGTGAAGCTCGGAGATCCTGAAAAAAGTCAAGGCGGACGAAAAACTGAATGGATTGGGACAGGCGGTTGCAAAAATCCGGAGAACAGCTAAAGGGGAACTTCTACTGCAACTAAGTAAATCTGGAGAAGAAACCTCAGCGTTTCGTGACTTGGTTGGTGAAGCCCTAGGCGATGAGGCAGAAGTGCGGACGCTTTCACATAGAGTCACAATCGAGTGCAAGGACCTGGATGAAGTCACGACTAAGGAGAATATTCGCGAAGCCTTGAAAGCGCAGATGCAGCTGGAGGATATTCCGTTAGAGAATATCTACCTACGTAAGGCGTATGGTCAGACTCAAATAGCTTCGATTAAGATGACAACCGATAACGCTAGCAAGGCTCTTAAAGTAGGTACACTTAGAGTAGGGTGGGTCAGCTCCAGACTTCGGGAGCGGATATCTATTACCAAGTGCTTCAGATGTCTCGAGTTTGGCCATTTGGCGAAACACTGTAGAAGCCAGGTTGACAGATCTAAGCTGTGCCGACGTTGCGGGCTGGAAGGCCACCTCGCAAGGGACTGCAGTAAGGATCCAGAGTGTATGTTCTGCAAATATAAAAACACGGATGCGAAGCATATTGCCGGCAGTGGTAGGTGCCCCCTGTTTAGGAGCGCACTTGCAAAGCGACAATGAAGTGCACCCAGCTTAATCTCAACCACTGCGAGGCCGCTCAGGCCCTGTTGATGCAGTCCGTGAGAGAAAACAGGACCGACATCGTCGTTATTTGTGAGCCGTACAAGCCAATCGGAGGTAGCGGATGGATTGCATGTACAAGTGGCAAGGCAGCCATATGGTCCCTCAAGACACTACCGCGAGAAACAAAAAGCAGTCACGACGGCTACGTAAGGAATCAAGGAATCAATCAATGGGGTCACCTTCTATAGTTGTTATGCTCCCCCGAGCTGGGGACTATCACAATTTCAAAATATGCTGGAGGATATCACGGACGATGCACGCGGTAGGGCCCCCTAGTGATAGCGGGAGATTTCAACGCTTGGGCAGTGGAGTGGGGCAGCAAGGAAACAAATGCTAGAGGAACCTGCCTCCTCGAAGTATTTTCTCGGCTTGATGTAAGCCTGGCAAATGATGGCAAACAGCTCACGTACCGCAGGGCAGGAAAAGGGTCAATAAAAGATCTCACCATGATCACCAACTCGCTCTGCCGAAAAATGTCTTGGAAAGTCAGCGAACAGTTTACCTTTAGTGACCATCAGGCAATCCACTTCAACATCTACGAAGGGAACAGACGCAACCAGCAGCGACCAAAAACAACTGGGCCAAAATGGAAGGACAACTGTCTAGACGAGCGGATATTTGCAGACACACTGTGCAACTTTGAGCTGAGCAGGGGACCAGCTGAATACATGGGGCAGCAGCTAACAGGCAAAATAAAAACTGCGTGTGATGCCTCCATGCCCAGGAGAAAACAGAGCCGACACGGAGCTCCGTGCTACTGGTGGAACGAGGAGATTAACCAGCTAAGGAAGGCTTGTTTGTTGGCAAAAAGGCGCTCACAAAGAGCCCGCGGTCGCCCAGACTTCAACTCAAGGCTCGAAATCTTTAAGATAGCAAGGCGGGCCCTAAAGCATAGCATCAAAAGAAGCAAAGCCTCATGTTTCCAGCAACTCTGCGAAGATGCTGACGTCAACCCCTGGGGTACTGCGTACAAAATGGTGACAAGGAAAATCTGGAGCCAATATATGCCGCACGCTTCGTGCCCAATCGCGCTGGGCACAATAGTTGAAGCTTTATTCCCGCGCCACCCTCAGATGAATAGGGAAACTCACCCACCCAGTATCGAGATTATCCCGCAATTGACGTCTGATGAGTTGACAACGGCCAGCAGACAAATAGGTGACAGAAAAGCCCCGGGACCAGACGGCATCCCAAATAAAGCCTTAAAAATGGCAATTCAGCTGAGGAAGGAGATGTTCTTGGATACCTATAATAGATGTTTACTGGAAGGAGTATTCCCAACAGCGTGGAAGCTCCAACGTCTTATCCTCATACCGAAAGGGGACAAGCCAACTGATGAGCCATCCGGGTATAGGCTAATCTGCCTGTTAGATACGGTCGGAAAGGTCTTAGAAAGAATCGTATACAACCGACTTCTATCAATAGTAGAGGAGAAAGAGCACTTTCCGAATCCCAATACGGGTTTCGTAAGGCCCGCTCTACGGTGGATGCGATCAAGGTGGTCGTGGACATCGCAGCTAAGGCAATCGAAGGAACTCGCTGGAGATGGGCACGAAGGAGTACTGTGCCATCATAACACTGGACATCCGCAACGCCTTTAACTCGGCAAGCTGGTCGAGTATCCAACGTGCCATTGATCGGATCGGGATACCAAGCTACCTGAACAGGATAATATCAAACTATCTGTCGGACAGGACATTGGAATACGACACGGATGAGGGCCCTCGGCGCTACAGGGTTTCGGCAGGTGTCCCACAGGGGTCGGTTCTTGGGCCACTCCTGTGGAACCTAATGTACGACGAAGTTCTCAGGCTCCAACTGCCACAGGGCTGTAGACTGATCGGGTTTGCAGACGACTTAGCGCTGGTAGTGGTGGCCAAAGAGGTAAAACAGGTGGAGGCGGCCGCTAGTGCCGCAATACAAGAAGTAAGCAGCTGGATGCTAAACGCTAGTCTTGAACTCGCCAGCCATAAAACGGAGGCCGTTCTGGTCACGAGCAGGAAAACGGTGGAGTTTATGAGCGTGCAGGTGGGTCATACTACAATCAGGTCAAAGGAGGCAATTAAATACCTGGGAGTGATACTCGACAACAGACTAAGTTTTCGACCCCACATAGAACACGTCAGCCAAAAAGCCTCGAGAATGCAGGCAGCACTCTCGCGGATGCTTCCCAATATGGGTGGACCCAAGGCCGGAAGACGCTTACTGCTGGCGAGAGTGGTAGCCTCTGTGCTACTCTATGCAGCACCAATATGGGCGTCGGCACTGGACGCAAATAACCAGCTTCGTAGGAAGTTATCAGCACCCTACAGATTAAGCGCACTACGAGTCATATCTGGGTTCAGGACGGTCTCTGAGGATGCAGCCCTGGTTCTAGCTGGTATGATACCCGTAGACCTCCTAGCGAGGGAGATGAAGGAGATACACGCTTGGCGGGCGGTGAGAAACACCATCCCAACCACGGAAACGATTCGGAGGACGGAGCGAGAAGCATCAATGGCTACATGGCAGGCGAGATGGAGCATGGCGACTAAGGGGAGATGGACGCACAGACTGATCCCTTGTCTTAGGGAATGGATTGAACGAAGCGATGGAGAGATCAACTACCACCTCACGCAGTTTCTCACAGGCCACGGTGGCTATAGAAAATACCTGCACAGGTTTAAGCATGAGCCCACCCCCCTGTGCCCAAATTGCCTAGACGTCAACGAGGACCCGGAGCACGTCCTCTACCACTGCCCGAGGTATAGAACAGCCTCAGACACAGTTCCTCCCCCAGAGGAGCTAGTCAGGTTTATGGCGGAGAGCGAACAAAACTGGAGAGATGTCAGCCAACGGATCATACATATCCAGAGCGACCTAAGAAGATGCGAACGTGAGCGGCGCGTACCGGATAGCAGCTAAAAACATGTGCAAGCGTCCCTGTGTGGTTGGCGGGGCATAGAATACCACCACAGCATGTGAAAGCTTGTCGTACGAGGCGACTAAAAATAACAAAGCGATATTAGTAGGAGGTAATCGGAGTGCTTAAGTGAACAGTGTACAGCCAACTCACAGCATGCATCGGAAAAGATTTGATAGTGAGTGGCGAGTGAGCGTGCAAACCCAGGCAACCCACCCCCGCGAAGTAATACTTAGTGGAAATACCGAAGGGGAAGTGGGAGTGTGTGTGTGGGGGGCGGGGGTTGTGTGTTTAGTACGTAGGCGCCAACTTTGTTGGTGAGTCGTGCATGCTGCAAGTACGGGCTTGCAGAATCTTTAGAAGATTCACACCCCCTGGCGGACCCAAAAAAAAAAACAAAAAAAAAAAAACACACATACACACAGATACACACATAGCATAGAGCATAGAAGGAGACCTACCGGCAGAGTCTGCGCCGAGGCTGCGCAAGGGATACCGTGGCACCCAGATAGCCACGATGATCCTCCCCAAAGACCTGGCGAGCACTCTTTTGGCAACAGGAAAGGTGCGAATCGGATGGGCAGTTTGCAGAGTGCGGCAAAAGGTAGAGCCGAGAAGGTGCTACAAGTGCCTAGAGTTTGGCCATACGGCAGCCAGATGCAGAAGTAAACTGGATGCATCAAAGAAATGCTTCAAATGCGGTGGAGACGGCCACGCTTCCAAAGACTGCAGTAGCGAGGCATGTTGCATTCTATCTGCGAGACTAGGAACTCAGAATACGGCACACCATACACTCAGTAGAGCGTGTCCGTCGTACGTGAAGGCCGCTTGAGGACTCCAAAATTAAGTTTATCCAACTAAACTTAAACCACTGCAGAGCCGCAGGATCTGCTCACACAGACTGTGCGCGAACACGATATAGATGTGGCAATACTGTGCGAGCCATATCGCACTAAATCAGACAGCAGCTGGGTCCAGAACCAAGGCAGAGGAGCAGCAATCTGGAGTTGTGGCCAACCAGCGCTGCAAATTACTGAACAAGGAAGCCGGGATATGCCAAAGCCGCTAATGGCATATACATATACAGCTGCTACATCGCACCCAGCATCCAGCTGACCGAGTTTGCAGATATTGTGGGTGACATGGTAGACGACGGGCGAGGTCGATCACCTGTCTTGATCGCAGGGGATTTCAATGCCTGGGCGATTGAATGGGGGAGCAGAAGGACCACGCCGAAAGGAAGAATTCTACTGGAGGCCCTAGCGTTGCTGAATGTGTCACTCCTTAACACAGGCAACGAACATACTTTCAGCAAAGCAGGAAGAGGATCAGTTATAGACATCGCTTTCGCCAGTCCGATGCTGGCAAGATGCGCAAGATGGTGTGTATCCACCGAATACACGCACAGCGACCACCAGGCAATCCTTTGCACAATCGGCACACAACCGCAACGCATCAGACTGCCATCTAATTCGGGCTGGGCCCAAGCAACGCTGGACGAGCAGGCCCTCCAACTGATGATGAACAGCACGCAGATACGAGTCAGTGTGGACGCGGATGAGTACGCCAACAATGTGGCCAATGCAATAGGAAGTGCGTGCGATGCAGCAATGCTAAGGAAAAAAGGGGAAGCACATGGCGAAGGCCAGTCCATTGGTGGAATGATGACATAGCGGATGCCCGAAAGGAGTGTATACGAGCGAGACGTCGGCTCAAGCGCAACCATGGTAGACCATGCTTTTCTCAATTGCTCGAAGAGTTCCGAGCAAAAAGAGGCGTACTGGCGAAGGCTATAAAAAGGAGCAAAAACCAATGCTGGAAGGACCTATGTGAAGAAGCGGACGTGCAGCCGTTTGGCACAGCGTACAAGCTAGTCATGGGGAAACTACGCAGGCGCCCAATGCCAGTAGACCCTGACCAGCTTAAGGCAATAGTTGTCACGCTGTTTCCGGAGCAGCCACCAACCCTACTTACAGCCATAGTACCCAGAGCGCCTGCCCACCTTACTGGGGCAGCTGAAGTCCGGCAGATAGCGGCGCGCATACATGCGGACAAGGCGCCGGGACCGGATGGGGTTCCCTCACGGGTCGTTAAACTATTGGCAGATACAAACCCGTCACTCTTTGCAGACCTGTTCAATGTCTGCATAACTCAAAGGGTGTTTCCGAGGAGATGGAAGTTGCAAAGGCTGGTCCTGCTCCCCAAAGGAGAGAAGGCACCGGAGGATCCAGCAGCGTACAGACCACTCTGTATGCTGGACGTCACCGGCAAAATCTTTGAGCGAATCATTTGCAACAGGCTGGAGAGTGAGCTAGAAGATCGGCGGGGAATCTCAGACTGGCAGTTTGGGTTCAGGAGGAAGCGGAGCACGACTGACGCCATCAAGGCGGTGGTGGACATAGCCAGCAGAGCGATGGAAGGCACTAGGTGGAGAGGTGGTCGCAAGGAGTACTGTCTAATAACAACGCTCGACGTTCGAAATGCCTTCAACTCGGCTAACTGGCATGCGATAGATCACTGCACCAGCTGGGTATCTCAGAATACCTCGTTAATCTGGTGTGCAGCTACTTCCGAGACCGAGTGCTGCTTTTTGACACATCCATCGGACGGCTACAGCACAAAATAACAGGTGGCGTGCCACAAGGATCGGTGCTGGGCCCAATGCTGTGGAACGTCATGTATGACGCCGTGCTGAGGTTGGAGACACCGCAAGGCACACAAATTGTGGGATTTGCAGACGACATCGCCATCGTAACAGTGGCGAAGGAAATACCCGATGTGGAGTCCAAAACCAACACCACCATTCGGCAGGTCGAACAGTGGCTGAGGAACAACGCCCTTTCTCTTGCAGCCCACAAGACGGAAGCAGTGCTCATAAGCAGCAGAAAAATGGTCGAATCTGCCACCATACAAGTGTCAGGTTGCGCAATCACCACCAAGCCGGCCATATTATATCTTGGTGTAAAGATTGACCATAGGCTACGCTTCAAACAACATTTGGAGTACACTGCCGGGAAAGCTGCAAAGGCAACAACTGCATTGGCTGGCATAATGGCTAATATCGGAGGCCCCCGTCAACGAAGCAGGTGGCTCATCGCGAATGTGGTAAGATCCATAATCCTGTACGCGGCGCAAGTGTGGGCACCAGCAATGGAAGTCAAGAGCTACGGTCAAAGCTGTAGAGCATCCTATCGTTCATGTGCACTCAGGGTACTGAGCGCATTTCGCACCGTCTGCGAAGATGCAGCGCTGGTATTAGCTGGGATGGCCCCACTCGATCTACTAGCCGCAGAAACCCTAAGCAATGAGCCCAAAACTGCTAGAAGAGAATCTACCATGGCGAGATGGCAGGCGAGGTGGCGGCACGCACCCAACGGAAGCTGGACAAGGCGCATCATCCCCGAAATGCGCCCCTGGGTAAGCAGAAAACACGGCCAAACTGACTTCTACATGACGCAACTATTGACAGGACATGGGTGTTTTAAATCCTATTTGTATAGGTTTAACACGATGTTTGCACACACTGTGCGCGGGCTATAGAAGACGCAGAACATGTATTTTTTGTCTGTCCTCGATTTTCTGCTGAACGGGAAGAGCTAAGCCTAGGCATTGGGAGGCCATTCACAGTCACTGACTTGATGGATATCCTACTTAGCTCGCAAAACAATTGGATTGCAGTAAGCAACACATGTGCAGATATCATAAAATCCTTGCGTCGCGCTGAAAGAGAGCGCAACTCGAATTCAAACTCTAGGCGAGACTCTAGATGAGGCTTTCATGCCATCTCCCCCTCGTGAAGTAATACCTAACGGCTATGTACCTCGAGAGGGAAACGAAGAGTAGGGGTTCGGTTTAGTTGGTGAAAGTCCCACACTTTTCGGCTTTTAATGCTTCCCCCCCTATACAAAAAAAAAAAAAAACACATACACACAGTGAGTGTGTGTGAATCGTAGCAGGGTGGACGCGTTTTTGTGGGCGCTGCATATAGCGCCTCAGTGCGACGGCCCCTGCAAAGAACAAAAGTTGGCAGTGGCGCATATTGTAGCTGACTGACGTACCTGTCGACTGTGACGATCCGCTGGTGAAGGCAATTCTTGTCGCGGGAGCGCAGGCAAGTTTTGGGTCTATGAGCACTCCACTCAAAGTGCAACCGCGAAGCGCTTGAGTGAAATTAGCATCGTACTTTCACTCGGTGCAACAAATCTGAGCAGTCATCACGACGATCAGCTGGTCCACTAATTTGGAGGATGGCAACTCGTGCATATTTCAGCTTGGTAGCTGGTTATCGAGTTGTGCGCAGAGATGAATACAGATGGCGGTATTACACTGCACCAACAATAGATGGCGCTAATGATCGAATAATGAAAAAAGTGTTGCATACATAAGGGAGAGATTCAAAACGGCGGTTATTTTCAAAATAGACGTTGCGCTTGAAGCTTGCCAAATTCATGAAGGCCAACGGGTGCACAAGGCCGCGGATCTGGCTAAGCCAACCCCACCGCTCCGGCGGCGTGCCCAATAACGGGGCTCTGGCGACCGAGTAGGGCCGGTCTACGTCCCAACGGTGAAACGTCAAGGGGAAACTCTTGACCAGCGCGGGACGCCTATGAGAAAGTTCCAAGCACACGCTTCCAGCAAATCCACCATGCGTCTGACTCAGAGTGAGCGGCAGGGTGGTCTGCGTCTGAGCCGTATCGGCCGGCAGTCTTTAAAACCTGGTGCAGGTTTAAACAGCACCAACCTAGCAGTAGGGATAAAATGCAAACAATGTGAGCAATGGTTGATAATAACAATATTACTCCAGGTGGCAGTCACACATGTGAAAATCCACCCGTGGAACACACCACGGCAGGGGCACGGATTCTGGAGGCCCCAACACCCATTCACAACAATACTACTGCTACGGTGGCACACTTGGCCGGAGCAGAGTTATCAGCTACAAGTAACACAGCAGCAGATCCATTTGCACAGAGCGCAAGAGTACGAAGATCCCCACCAGCGATACCGCAGCTTGCCCCATCATCGGCGCATGGCGATATAGTCACCCAAATGCTAAGGGAGAGTGACACGCCAAAGCGGAATAGGGACCGCGCAAGTCCATCAAGCGCAACGAGGAACACTCCACCAAAAAAACCCAGGGGACATCGCTTATCTCCAAGCGCGCAGATGACGAAGCTGGGCACTCTTTTGGATGATATAATTTTCCTAATCAGTGAAAAAAAGCCCGTGGTCCGACATATCAATCAAAATATGAAGGACTCACTGGCAAGGATGAAGGAGATTCAGAGGGCCGTTAGTGAACACCTCCAACTGGCACCGAAGACCGCCGAAATATGCCCGGGGTGCAAGCCCTGTAGATGTGGCAATGAGGAGCAGGAAGGTGCCGATCCCAGCATCCGACCAACAGCGGACAAAAGCACCCAAAAAACGCCATCGCCCAAGATGACTTATAGCGGTAGCCTTAGGCAAGCGCGGCTGCCCAACAGAGCAGGAAAGCAGATCCCAAAAAATGTCACCACCGAGAGAGGAGTAGTTGGTGCAGAGAGGACCGTGCTAACTCCCATACCGCAAAAGCTGCGAGGCGCACCACCGGTCAGGATTCAGGCTGCTGGGCAAAGTTGGCAGAAGGTCAAGCCAAAAGCCAAGCCAGCTATGCGGCGGAGAGGCCGACCAGATGCCATCATGGTCACGTGCAAGGACCCGGCTGACTATGCCAATGTCCTAGCGTCCGTCCAGACCAATAGTGGTCTGCAGCAGTACAAGGACAGCGGTGAATTACTGCTCCAAATGGGCAAAGCAGCAGACGAAGCCACATCCAAGCTGCAGCAGGCAGTGCAAGAGGTGCTGGGAGACAAGGCAAACGTGAAGACAATCACGGAGAAGGTGCTCCTGGAAATAAGGGACATCCCCGAGTGGACAACAGAGCCGAGAAGGTGCTACAAGTGCCTAGAGTTTGGCCATACGGCAGCCAGATACAGAAGCAAACTAGATGCATCAAAGAAATGCTTCAATTGCGGTGGAGACGGCCACGCTTCCAAAGACTGCAGTAGCGAGTCATGTTGCATTCTATGTTCGAGACTAGGAACTCAGAATGCGGCACACCATACACTCAGTAGAGCGTGTCCGTCGTACGTGAAGGCCGCTAGAGGACTCCAAAATTAAGTTTATCCAACTAAACTTAAACCACTGCAGAGCCGCACAGGATCTGCTCACTCAGACTGTGCGCGAACACGATATAGATGTGGCAATACTGTGCGAGCCATATCGCACTAAATCAGACAGCAGCTAGGTCCAGAACCAAGGCAGAGGAGCAGCAATCTGGAGTTGTGGCCAACCAGCGCTGCAAATTACTGAACAAGGAGTAGCCAGGGGTTATGCCAAAGCCAAGCTTAATGGCATATACATATACAGCTGCTACATCGCACCCAGCATCCACCTGACCGAGTTTGCAGATATTGTGGGTGACATGGTAGACGACGCGCGAGGTCGATGGAAGCACATGGCGAAGGCCCTCCATTGGTGGAATGATGACATAGCGGATGCCCGAAAGGAGTGTATACGAGCGAGACGTCGGCTCAAGCGCAACCATGGTAGACCATGATTTTCTCAATTGCTCGAAGAGTTCCGAGCAAAAAGAGGCGTACTGGCGAAGGCTATAAAAAGGAGCAAAAACCAATGCTGGCAGGACCTATGTGAAGAAACGGACGTGCAGCCGTTTGGCACAGCGTACAAGCTAGTCATGGGGGAACCACGCAGGCGCCCAATGCCAATCTGCCACCATACAAGTGTCAGGTTGCGCAATCACCACCAAGCCGGCCATATTATATCTTGGTGTAAAGATTGACCATAGGCTACGCTTCAAACAACATTTGGAGTACACTGCCGGGAAAGCTGCAAAGGCAACATCTGCATTGGCTGGCATAATGGCTAATATCGGAAGCCCCCGTCAACGAAGCAGGTGGCTCATCGCGAATGTGGTAAGATCCATAATCCTGTACGCGGCGCAAGTGTGGGCACCAGCAATGGAAATCAAGAGCTACGGTCAAAGCTGTAGAGCATCCTATAGTTCATGTGCACTCAGGGTACTGAGCGCATTTCGCACCGTCTCCGAAGATGCAGCGCTGGTATTAGCTGGGATGGCCCCACTCGATCTACTAGCCGCAGAAACCCTAAGCAATGAGCCCAAAACTGCTAGAAGAGAATCTACCATGGCGAGATGGCAGGAGAGGTGGCGGCACGCTCCCAACGGAAGCTTGACAAGGTGCATCATCCCCGAAATGCGCCCCTGGGTAAGCAGAAAACACGGCCAAACTGACTTCTACATGACGAAACTATTGACAGGACATGGGTGTTTTAAATCCTATTTGTATAGGTTTAAACATGAGACTGATCCGTGTTGCACACACTGTGCGCGGGCTATAGAAGACGCAGAACATGTATTTTTTGTCTGTCCTCGATTTTCTGCTGAACGGGAAGAGCTAAGCCTAGGCATTGGGAGGCCATTCACAGTCACTGACTTGATGGATATCCTACTTAGCTCGCAAAACAATTGGATTGCAGTAAGCAACACATGTGCAGATATCATAAAATCCTTGCGTCGCGCTGAAAGAGAGCGCAACTCGAATTCAAACTCTAGGCGAGACTCTAGATGAGGCTTTCATGCCATCTCCCCCTCGTGAAGTAATACCTAACGGCTATGTACCTCGAGAGGGAAACGGAGAGTAGGGGTTAGGTTTAGTGGGTGAAAGTCCCACACTTTTCGGCTTTTAATGCTTCCCCCCCTATACAAAAAAAAAAAAAAACACATACACACAGTGAGTGTGTGTGAATCGTAGCAGGGTGGACGCGTTTTTGTGGGCGCTGCATATAGCGCCTCAGTGCGACGGCCCCTGCAAAGAACAAAAGTTGGCAGTGGCGCATATTGTAGCTGACTGACGTACCTGTCGACTGTGACGATCCGCTGGTGAAGGCAATTCTTGTCGCGGGAGCGCAGGCAAGTTTTGGGTCTATGAGCACTCCACTCAAAGTGCAACCGCGGAGCGCTTGAGTGAAATTAGCATCGTACTTTCACTCGGTGCAACAAATCTGAGCAGTCATCACGACGATCAGCTGGTCCACTAATTTGGAGGATGGCAACTCGTGCATATTTCAGCTTGGTAGCTGGTTATCGAGTTGTGCGCAGAGATGAATACAGATGGCGGTATTACACTGCACCAACAATAGATGGCGCTAATGATCGAATAATGAAAAAAGGGTTGCATACATAAGGGAGAGATTCAAAACGGCGGTTATTTTCAAAATAGCCGTTGCGCTTGAAGCTTGCCAAATTCATGAAGGCCAACGGGTGCACAAGGCCGCGGATCTGGCTAAGCCAACCCCACCGCTCCGGCGGCGTGCCCAATAACGGGGCTCTGGCGACCGAGTAGGGCCGGTCTACGCCCCAAGGGGAAACTCTTGACCAGCGCGAGACGCCTATGAGAAAGTTCCAAGCACACGCTTCCAGCAAATCCACCATGCGTCTGACTCAGAGTGAGCGGCAGGGTGGTCTGCGTCTGAGCCGTATCGGCCGGCAGTCTTTAAAACCTGGTGCAGGTTTAAACAGCACCAACCTAGCAGTAGGGATAAAATGCAAACAATGTGAGCAATGGTTGATAATAACAATATTACTCCAGGTGGCAGTCACACATGTGAAAATCCACCCGTGGAACACACCACGGCAGGGGCACGGATTCTGGAGGCCCCAACACCCATTCACAACAATACTACTGCTACGGTGGCACACTTGGCCGGAGCAGAGTTATCAGCTACAAGTAACACAGCAGCAGATCCATTTGCACAGAGCGCAAGAGTACGAAGATCCCCACCAGCGATACCGCAGCTTGCCCCATCATCGGCGCATGGCGATATAGTCACCCAAATGCTAAGGGAGAGTGACACGCCAAAGCGGAATAGGGACCGCGCAAGTCCATCAAGCGCAACGAGGAACACTCCACCAAAAAAACCCAGGGGCATCGCTTATCTCCAAGCGCGCAGATGACGGAGCTGGGCACTCTTTTGGATGATATAATTTTCCTAATCAGTGAAAAAAAGCCCGTGGTCCGACATATCAACCAAAATATGAAGGACTCACTGGCAAGGATGAAGGAGATTCAGAGGGCCGTTAGTGAACACCTCCAACTGGCACCGAAGACCGCCGAAATATGCCCGGGGTGCAAGCCCTGTAGATGTGGCAATGAGGAGCAGGAAGGTGCCGATCCCAGCATCCGACCAACAGCGGACAAAAGCACCCAAAAAACGCCATCGCCCAAGATGACTTATAGCGATAGCCTTAGGCAAGCGCGGCTACCCAACAGAGCAGGAAAGCAGATCCCAAAAAATGTCACCACCGAGAGAGGAGTAGTTGGTGCAGAGAGGACCGTGCTAACTCCCAGACCGCAAAAGCTGCGAGGCGCACCACCGGTCAGGATACAGGCTGCTGGGCAAAGTTGGCAGAAGGTCAAGCCAAAAGCCAAGCCAGTTATGCGGCGGAGAGGCCGACCAGATGCCATCATGGTCACGTGCAAGGACCCGGCTGACTATGCCAATATCCTAGCGTCCGTCCAGACCAATAGCGGTCTGCAGCAGTACAAGGACAGCGTGTGCGGTGTTCGGAGAACCGCAGCAGGCGAATTACTGCTCCAAATGGGCAAAGCAGCAGACGAAGCCACATCCAAGCTGCAGCAGGCAGTGCAAGAGGTGCTGGGAGACAAGGCAAACGTGAAGACAATCACGGAGAAGGTGCTCCTGGAAATAAGGGACATCCCCGAGTGGACAACAGAGCCGAGAAGGTGCTACAAGTGCCTAGAGTTTGGCCATACGGCAGCCAGATACAGAAGCAAACTAGATGCATCAAAGAAATGCTTCAAATGCGGTGGAGACGGCCACGCTTCCAAAGACTGCAGTAGCGAGTCATGTTGCATTCTATGTGCGAGACTAGGAACTCAGAATGCGGCACACCATACACTCAGTAGAGCGTGTCCGTCGTACGTGAAGGCCGCTAGAGGACTCCAAAATTAAGTTTATCCAACTAAACTTAAACCACTGCAGAGCCGCACAGGATCTGGTCACACAGACTGTGCGCGAACACGATATAGATGTGGCAATACTGTGCGAGCCATATCGCACTAAATCAGACAGCAGCCGGGCCCAGAACCAAGGCAGAGGAGCAGCAATCTGGAGTTGTGGCCAACCAGCGCTGCAAATTACTGAACAAGGAGTAGCCAGGGGATATGCCAAAGCCAAGCTTAATGGCATATACATATACAGCTACTACATCGCACCCAGCATCCACCTGACCGAGCTTGCAGATATTGTGGGTGACATGGTAGACGACGCGCGAGGTCGATCACCTGTCTTGATCGCAGGGGATTTCAATGCCTGGGCGATCGAATGGGGGAGCAGCAGGACCACGCCGAAAGGAAGAATTCTACTGGAGGCCCTAGCGTTGCTGAATGTGTCACTCCTTAACACAGGCAACGAACATACTTTCAGCAAAGCAGGAAGAGGATCAGTTATAGACATCGCTTTCGCCAGTCCGATGCTGGCAAGATGCGCAAGATGGTGTGTATCCACTGAATACACGCACAGCGACCACCAGGAAATCCTTTGCCTAATCGGCACACAACCGCAATGCATCAGACTGCCATCTAATTCGGGCTGGGCCCAAGCAACGCTGGACGAGCAGGCCCTCCAACTGATGATGAACAGCACGCAGATACGAGTCAGTGTGGACGCGGATGAGTACGCCAACAATGTGGCCAATGCAATAGGAAGTGCGTGCGATGCAGCAATGCTAAGGAAAAAAAGGGGAAGCACATGGCGAAGGCCAGTCCATTGGTGGAATGATGACATAGCGGATGCCCGAAAGGAGTGTATACGAGCGAGACGTCGGCTCAAGCGCAACCATGGTAGACCATGCTTTTCTCAATTGCTCGAAGAGTTCCGAGCAAAAAGAGGCGTACTGGCGAAGGCTATAAAAAGGAGCAAAAACCAATGCTGGCAGGACCTATGTGAAGAAGCGGACGTGCAGCCGTTTGGCACAGCGTACAAGCTAGTCATGGGGGAACCACGCAGGCGCCCAATGCCAAACTGCCACCATACAAGTGTCAGGTTGCGCAATCACCACCAAGCCGGCCATATTATATCTTGGTGTAAAGATTGACCATAGGCTACGCTTCAAACAACATTTGGAGTACACTGCCGGGAAAGCTGCAAAGGCAACAACTGCATTGGCTGGCATAATGGCTAATATCGGAGGCCCCCGTCAACGAAGCAGGTGGCTCATCGCGAATGTGGTAAGATCCATAATCCTGTACGCGGCGCAAGTGTGGGCACCAGCAATGGAAATCAAGAGCTACGGTCAAAGCTGTAGAGCATCCTATAGTTCATGTGCACTCAGGGTACTGAGCGCATTTCGCACCGTCTCCGAAGATGCAGCGCTGGTATTAGCTGGGATTGCCCCAGAAACCCTAAGCAATGACCCCAAAACTGCTAGAAGAGAATCTACCATGGCGAGATGGCAGGAGAGGTGGCGGCACGCTCCCAACGGAAGCTTGACAAGGTGCATCATCCCCGAAATGCGCCCCTGGGTAAGCAGAAAACACGGCCAAACTGACTTCTACATGACGCAACTATTGACAGGACATGGGTGTCTTAAATCCTATTTGTATAGGTTTAAACATGAGACTGATCCGTGTTGCACACACTGTGCGCGGGCTATAGAAGACGCAGAACATGTATTTTTTGTCTGTCCTCGATTTTCTGCTGAACGGGAAGAGCTAAGCCTAGGCATTGGGAGGCCATTCACAGTCACTGACTTGATGGATATCCTACTTAGCTCGCAAAACAATTGGATTGCAGTAAGCAACACATGTGCAGATATCATAAAATCCTTGCGTCGCGCTGAAAGAGAGCGCAATTCGAATTCAAACTCCCCCTCGTGAAGTAATACCTAACGGCTATGTACCTCGAGAGGGAAACGGAGAGTAGGGATTAGGTTTAGTGGGTGAAAGTCCCACACTTTTCGGCTTTTAATGCTTCCCCCCCTATACAAAAAAAAAAAAAAAAAAAAAACACATACACATATATCTTTTGCCGCACAGCAAATGTTGGCAGTGGCGCATATTGTAGCTGACTGACGTACCTGTCGACTGTGACGATCCGCTGGTGAAGGCAATTCTTGTCGCGGGAGCGCAGGCAAGTTTTGGGTCTATGAGCACTCCACTCAAAGTGCAACCGCGAAGCGCTTGAGTGAAATTAGCATCGTACTTTCACTCGGTGCAACAAATCTGAGCAGTCATCACAACGATCAGCTGGTCCACTAATTTGGAGGATGGCAACTCGTGCATATTTCAGCTTGGTAGCTGGTTATCGAGTTGTGCGCAGAGATGAATACAGATGGCGGTATTACACTGCACCAACAATAGATGGCGCTAATGATCGAATAATGAAAAAAGTGTTGCATACATAAGGGAGAGATTCAAAACGGCGGTTATTTTCAAAATAGCCGTTGCGCTTGAAGCTTGCCAAATTCATGAAGGCCAACGGGTGCACAAGGCCGCGGATCTGGCTAAGCCAACCCCACCGCTCCGGCGGCGTGCCCAATAACGGGGCTCTGGCGACCGAGTAGGGCCGGTCTACGCCCCAACGGTGAAACGTCAAGGGGAAACTCTTGACCAGCGCGGGACGCCTATGAGAAAGTTCCAAGCACACGCTTCCAGCAAATCCACCATGCGTCTGACTCAGAGTGAGCGGCAGGGTGGTCTGCGTCTGAGCCGTATCGGCCGGCAGTCTTTAAAACCTGGTGCAGGTTTAAACAGCACCAACCTAGCAGTAGGGATAAAATGCAAACAATGTGAGCAATGGTTGATAATAACAATATTACTCCATGTGGCAGTCACACATGTGAAAATCCACCCGTGGAACACACCACGGCAGGGGCACGGATTCTGGAGGCCCCAACACCCATTCACAACAATACTACTGCTACGGTGGCACACTTGGCCGGAGCAGAGTTATCAGCTACAAGTAACACAGCAGCAGATCCATTTGCACAGAGCGCAAGAGTACGAAGATCCCCACCAGCGATACCGCAGCTTGCCCCATCATCGGCGCATGGCGATATAGTCACCCAAATGCTAAGGGAGAGTGACACGCCAAAGCGGAATATGGACCGCGCAAGTCCATCAAGCGCAACGAGGAACACTCCACCAAAAAAACCCAGGGGGCATCGCTTATCTCCAAGCGCGCAGATGACGGAGCTGGGCACTCTTTTGGATGATATAATTTTCCTAATCAGTGAAAAAAAGCCCGTGGTCCGACATATCAATCAAAATATGAAGGACTCACTGGCAAGGATGAAGGAGATTCAGAGGGCCGTTAGTGAACACCTCCAACTGGCACCGAAGACCGCCGAAATATGCCCGGGGTGCAAGCCCTGTAGATGTGGCAATGAGGAGCAGGAAGGTGCCGATCCCAGCATCCGACCAACAGCGGACAAAAGCACCCAAAAAACGCCATCGCCCAAGATGACTTATAGCGATAGCCTTAGGCAAGCGCGGCTACCCAACAGAGCAGGAAAGCAGATCCCAAAAAATGTCACCACCGAGAGAGAAGTAGTTGGTGCAGAGAGGACCGTGCTAACTCCCAGACCGCAAAAGCTGCGAGGCGCACCACCGGTCAGGATACAGGCTGCTGGGCAAAGTTGGCAGAAGGTCAAGCCAAAAGCCAAGCCAGTTATGCGGCGGAGAGGCCGACCAGATGCCATCATGGTCACGTGCAAGGACCCGGCTGACTATGCCAATGTCCTAGCGTCCGTCCAGACCAATAGTGGTCTGCAGCAGTACAAGGACAGCGTGTGCGGTGTTCGGAGAACCGCAGCAGGTGAATTACTGCTCCAAATGGGCAAAGCAGCAGACGAAGCCACATCCAAGCTGCAGCAGGCAGTGCAAGAGGTGCTGGGAGACAAGGCAAACGTGAAGACAATCACGGAGAAGGTGCTCCTGGAAATAAGGGACATCCCCGAGTGGACAACAGAGCCGAGAAGGTGCTACAAGTGCCTAGAGCTTGGCCATACGGCAGCCAGATACAGAAGCAAACTAGATGCATCAAAGAAATGCTTCAAATGCGGTGGAGACGGCCACGCTTCCAAAGACTGCAGTAGCGAGTCATGTTGCATTCTATGTGCGAGACTAGGAACTCAGAATGCGGCACACCATACACTCAGTAGAGCGTGTCCGTCGTACGTGAAGGCCGCTAGAGGACTCCAAAATTAAGTTTATCCAACTCAACTTAAACCACTCGCAGAGCCGCACAGGATCTGGTCACACAGACTGTGCGCGAACACGATATATGTAGATGTGGCAATACTGTGCGAGCCATATCCCACTAAATCAGACAGCAGCCGGGCCCAGAACCAAGGCAGAGGAGCAGCAATCTGGAGTTGTGGCCAACCAGTGCTGCAAATTACTGAACAAGGAGTAGCCAGGGGATATGCCAAAGCCAAGCTTAATGGCATATACATATACAGCTGCTACATCGCACCCAGCATCCACCTGACCGAGTTTGCAGATATTGTGGGTGACATGGTAGACGACGCGCGAGGTCGATCACCTGTCTTGATCGCAGGGGATTTCAATGCATGGGCGATCGAATGGGGGAGCAGCAGGACCACGCCGAAAGGAAGAATTCTACTGGAGGCCCTAGCGTTGCTGAATGTGTCACTCCTTAACACAGGCAACGAACATACTTTCAGCAAAGCAGGAAGAGGATCAGTTATAGACATCGCTTTCGCCAGTCCGATGCTGGCAAGATGCGCAAGATGGTGTGTATCCACTGAATACACGCACAGCGACCACCAGGAAATCCTTTGCACAATCGGCACACAACCGCAATGCATCAGACTGCCATCTAATTCGGGCTGGGCCCAAGCAACGCTGGACGAGCAGGCCCTCCAACTGATGATGAACAGCACGCAGATACGAGTCAGTGTGGACGCGGATGAGTACGCCAACAATGTGGCCAATGCAATAGGAAGTGCGTGCGATGCAGCAATGCTAAGGAAAAAAGGGGAAGCACATGGCGAAGGCCAGTCCATTGGTGGAATGATGACATAGCGGATGCCCGAAAGGAGTGTATACGAGCGAGACGTCGGCTCAAGCGCAACCATGGTAGACCATGCTTTTCTCAATTGCTCGAAGAGTTCCGAGCAAAAAGAGGCGTACTGGCGAAGGCTATAAAAAGGAGCAAAAACCAATGCTGGAAGGACCTATGTGAAGAAGCGGACGTGCAGCCGTTTGGCCCAGCGTACAAGCTAGTCATGGGGAAACCACGCAGGCGCCCAATGCCAGTAGACCCTGACCAGCTTAAGGCAATAGTTGTCACGCTGTTTCCGGAGCAGCCACCAACCCTACTTGACAGCCATAGTACCCAGAGCGCCTGCCCACCTTACTGGGGCAGCTGAAGTCCGGCAGATAGCGGCGCGCTACTCAGACTGGCAGTTTGGGTTCAGGAGAAAACGGAGCACGACTGAGGCCATCAAGGCGGTGGTGGACATAGCCAGCAGAGCGATGGAAGGCACTAGGTGGAGAGGTGGTCGCAAGGAGTACTGCCTAATAACAACGCTCGACGTTCGAAATGCCTTCAACTCGGCTAACTGGCATGCGATCGTAGATGCACTGCACCAGCTGGGTATCTCAGAATACCTCGTTAATCTTGTGTGCAGCTACTTCCGAGTCCGAGTGCTGCTTTTTGACACATCCATCGGACGGCTGCAGCACAAAATAACAGGTGGCGTGCCACAAGGATCGGTGCAGGGCCCAATGCTGTGGAACGTCATGTATGACGCCGTGCTGAGGTTGGAGACACCGCAAGGCACACAAATTGTGGGATTTGCAGACGACATCGCCATCGTAACAGTGGCGAAGGAAATACCAGACGTGGAGTCCAAAACCAACACCACCATTCGGCAGGTCGAACAGTGTCTGAGGAACAACGCCCTTAGTAGTGTAAAAATGCCGTCTTTGAAACACCAGTCATGCGTAACGGCCCCCACCTCCTCCCCCTCCCCCTTTTTTGAGCACTTACCCCACCCCTTTTCGTCATGCATGGGTGGAAGGGGTTCTTTCCCCTCCATCCCCACCCCTATTCGTTACGCATGGTAGGAAGGGGTACCTCCCCCTCCACCCTCCTTTCCCACCCTTTCGCACCCTTTCCCACCCTTCCCCACCCTTCCCTACCCCTATTCGTTACACATGGGAGGAAGGGGTTCCTTCCCCTCCATCCCCGTTGCCCACCCTTGTCCACCCCTCCCCCGATATTGTCACGTGTCACGCGATCCCTCCGCCGCGCTTGCCCACCCCAATTTAGCGCCACCCTAAATCGGAGCAGAAAGGGCTCGTGATATTGTCACGTGTCATGCGATGGGTTATATTGTAGCATGTAACTACCTGTTGTTGCTAAGGTACGGGTTGATCTGTTGCGTATGCAAGGGTCGAGCTGCAGCGGTAAAATAGGGGTAACCTGTTGAGCAGCATGTGACTACCTGTTGAGCAGCAGAAGAGGGTGTGTGTGTGTGTGTGGGAATGTGTGAATTGTCCGTAAGGGGTATTATTATAATGTCTAATGTCTAATGTGAGGTCTAATGTGTCTAAAGTGACCCTTGTTTTTCGGAGGGGTAGTATGCAAATGTATGCAAGTGACG
The DNA here is from genome assembly GCA_035043065.1 of Hirtodrosophila confusa. Taxonomy (NCBI): domain Eukaryota; kingdom Metazoa; phylum Arthropoda; class Insecta; order Diptera; family Drosophilidae; genus Hirtodrosophila; species Hirtodrosophila confusa. Next base: position 331,478 of record JAWNNI010000193.1, read on the forward strand.
GACTGTTGCACTCAAAAGAGACGTGTGGGGTGTGTGTATTATCCGTACCTTTGTAATATAAACAAAAAAAATGAATCGTAAATCGTGATTCAAAATCATCCTGAGTATACACCACCACCACCACCACCACCACCTGACCACAAAACTGTCACCGATCACACACACACACACGGGTAGCTGTGAGGTGAGCGCTCCCCCTATCTATTATTTAAGGGTAGTATTCTAATGTCTAATGTTTAATGTCAAATTTATTCAAAATTCTCAATTAAACAGAGTGCTAAAAGTTATAAATTAGCCATGGTTGTCAAATTAAAATGTCTATGCTGATACTCTACTGCATCGTCAACCCTTATTTAAAAGGGTAATACGTTTAACTTTGTGTGACATCGTGATGCAGGTGGGAACCGCTTTTCTTAAGGGTAGTACGTTTAACCATTCTAATCCTATGATATGCTATGTTCATAGCATTCGGGGGTGGCTAATATCTAACATTTTTTCTCTAGTGAAAGGAGACGTTCACTTTAGTTTGTTACCCAGTTTAGAAAAATTGCTTCAGCAGTTCAGCAGTTCAGAGTTAAAAGTTCGAAAGTATCAGTTGACTTAAAATAACCTAACAAAAATAAACAGCGTTTCATTCAGTACGGTATTAAAAAAAAAAACCCCCCCAAAACACACACACAAAGTTTAAATTCAATTAGTTACAAAAAACTAAACACACACACACACACACAATGGAACACAACGATATACGCAACATAATAAACGTACAGGGCTTGCATGAGGACCAAGCCACGCCGCCGCGCGGAATTCTTTACCACGGGGATTACAAAACGCCTGTGCAAGAGAGGCGTAGTGTGGTGGGGCCACCACCAAGACCACGCAAATTATTTAACACACCGGAGGACATCGCTTATGACAAAAAAGAATGGATGAGGGCACCCGACGATTGGGTGCTTTCATCAGGAAAGTCGCTGCGCCGGTCTTCACTGAGAATTATTCCTGTGCAAGTTGTAATACAAATCAGGGAACAATTTTTGAGAACGACCCAAGCAGAAAGTAGAGGGCGCGTTCCTTTCAACGGCTCCGTATATTTATATGATATTAATAACAAGAAACAAGTATTCGTTCACCTATTTCGAGGTGTTTAAATAAAAAAAAATTAAATAAAATAAAACCATATTGTTTCTCTTTTCTCTCTTTATTTTTTTTTAGCTTTTTCAGGTACAATTTGACAAAAAATAAAATGTGTGACATTCACAAAAAAAAACAAAAAACAAAAAAACTGTGTTCTTATTTTACAGGTATTCTTTCTCTCTAGGCGCGTATTAAATTGATAATGTTTCGTGCATTGTTAAGTGCGCAAACAACATTCCCCATGTGTTGTTGTTGTTGTTGATGAAAAAGGCAGAAGCAGGTACATTCAGAGTATATTGTGTTCAATTTAGGACACGTATAATACTCTTCAATGTCATAGACTGCTGCTGCTGCTGCTGCTGCTTCGGATCCTAGGAATTTGTCCAGAAACCGTTTTTTATCAGCACCCTTGCATAGTACCATGACATTTTTTTCCATGATGATTCGTTGCAGTTTTTTCTAATTAGATTGAAGGAAGCGGTACCATCATTCCAGTAAATTCTGTGGTGGTTTCGTGTTAGCCAGTTGGCTGTTTTGCGTGACTTTTTATTCAATTTAATAAAATCATATGGTGGTCGTATAAGGAAACTATTGTCTGAGCTCGGTTCATTCTTAAATGCTATTGCTATTTCCTTTAAAATAAACTCATTGTTGTTTCCATAAAATCCTTGAACATCAATAGACACCAGCTCATCACCATGACCATCACCATCACCATCACCATCATCAACTTCCATATATTTCATGAGAGGAAGTTTTTAGTTTTTAGACCACCCGTTGAACTAACCCACTCAATGGACTATATTCAACTAAACGGTCATGAATTAAGAGGCAATAGACTTTTGTGTCTGCGGAACTGGCGTTTGATAGCTCACTGGAAACTCTAACATCAATTGGACCTGATTTAACAGTTTCATTCTGATACGAGAGGTCAACAACAATGATAGGTGCTTTGTTTTTAAATTCAATTGGTGATAGATGTGCTTGAGGATCACGGTTATAGTAGCTCTCTTGAAATTTCACATACATATTGTACAATGAGCATAGCGGTCGTGAGCGAAATTAATATTCATATCATCGTAGGGGTAAGTTTCGGAGTTCAGGTGCACTTTCAAATTCGTCACATCATTTGTGATTAATTTTCCATTCAATGTGAATGCGATGATTGCAAACCGAGGACGTTCCCTGTTAGCAGCCAGTTTTACATTCCATACATGATGTGTTCCTTGAACCAGAGTCAGATTGATGTAACAATCCCAACTGCGGAATGCAATCGGTAGAGAAATTCCACTTTTTATCAAGTCAAACATTTTAATTTTTCTAAGATCATTGGGAGCTACATGTGGTATTTTCCAACTGATATTTGTTAGTACCACCTTGTACCTACCATTGTTAGCCCTGTCATGAAAGATATCTTCAATATCCTTGGATAACAATAGTACGAGTTCATGTTTACAGCTTAACAAGACTTTCTTGTAGTCTTCGGCAAAACCCAGTAGATATTTCAATGGTATAGAAAAGTTAAAATGTCCTGCTGATTCGAATTCTTTACCATTATACCAGGCTGCATTCTGTAGCATTTGACTATCAACCTTATTCAAGGATAGAAAGTTCTTAAGCGTTGTCGTAACACCGACAAACCTAGTTTTATCAATCTCGCATCCATTCAATTCATATTTTATTTCATCAATTAAGCTCGCTATACAATTGTTTTTGAGTTTTACTGCAATGCTGTCGGTGGTTGTTGCACCAGTCTGTTCATTTGTAATCTTATTAATTGTACCCTGAATATCGAGAAAGCTCTCATTCGGGAGTACATACAAGTCTTGGTTTTGGATTGTATTTCGAATTTCATCGTTTGACTTGAAGGTCTGTTGATATGGTAAATATGTGTGATATTCTTTCTTTGAAATACTCTCATCCGACAGGGGCCTTTCACGCACACTCAATACCTCACTCATTTTCGTGTGGTTTTCCCTTAATACTCAAACCCAGAGATTTTAAAAACAATTTATTTTGTAATGTGAGAGTCCTTTTTCGAATCTGTTGCTGCTGCTGCTGCTGCGGTTTTTCTTTAATGTTGCTTTGCAACTTTCTTTATGAATGATCAAGACTTTTCACTGGTATGCAGGAAGGGTGTATTCCCTTATGAATATTTGAGTTCAGTTGAGAGGTTGTCGGACCCTCAACTACCACCAAGAGACGCGTTTTTCAATAGCCTCACCAACAGAGAATGTTCCCAAGAAGATTATGCGCACGCGAACAGAGTGTGGACACAATTTTCATGTAAGTCAATCCAAGACTACCTGGAGTTTTATTTGAAAACGGATGTCCTGCTTCTGACAGATGTTTTCGAGAATTTCAGGCAGATATGTATTAGCATATATGAATTAGATCCTGCTCATTATTATACAATTCCGGGGTTATCTTGGGATGCAATGCTGAAGACCACTAAGATAGAACTAGAGCTGTTGACGGACATTGATATGTATAGGTTTATAAAGGGTGGTATTCGTGGTGGATTGGTGCAATGTACAAATCGCTATAGCAAAGCCAACAATAAGTACATGCCAGATTTTTATCGGACGAAAGAGTCTGAATATCTGATGTATTTAGATGCCAATAACCTGTATGGTTGGGCAATGTCCATCATTTGCCATATGGTGGTTTTCATTGGCTAACGCGTGATGAAATTAATACACTTGATATTCTAGACATACCGGTTGATTACGAGTATGGGTACATTTTGAAGTTGATCTAAAATATCCATACAGTGTCTATGACAAACATAACGACTTACCATTTTGTCCGACTAACAAGGACCCACAAGACAAGCGAAGGCAAATAAACTTATTGCCGACCTCACTGACAAATTCAAATATCCTATACATTATTTGAATTTACAGAAATGCATAAGGAACGGCTTAATGCTTGTCAATGTTCATAGAGTTTTACGGTTTTCACAGAAACCATGGCTCAAAAAGTACATTGACATCAACTCTGTGCATAGAACTAATGCGAAAAATGCATTTGAAAAAGACTTTTTCAAATTGTTAAACAACAGTATTTTTGGGAAAGCTCTTGAAAATATTGAAAATCGCATCGATTTAAAACTAATAAGTCATTGGGATCACTCCGACACAGTTCGAAATACAACAGGGCGAAAAAGGTTGTGTGGTAGGGAACTGGTTGCAAGAGCAACTTTCCATAGCTGTGTAAAGTTCTCTGATAGTTTGTATGGTTTTCAAATGAAACGATTGAATATAGTATACAATAAGCCCATATACATTGGCTTTTCAGTTTTAGACATTTCAAAGTGGAAAATGTATGATTTTCATTATAGTTATATGCAGTCGAAATTCCATAGTAAATTCATTCATTTATACCCTAAAAACAGATGATTTGTATAATTATATCCGCGAAGATGTTGAAATGAATTTTGATACATCAGATTATTCGGAACAGGCTGCAACATTGTTTGACTTTAAGCGTACAAATAAAAAGAAGTTGGGGTTTTTCAAGGATGAATCCAATGGTAAAATTATGCGAGAGTTTGTTGGCGTTCGATCAAAAATGTATGCATTTACGCTTGATTGGCGCGGGGGTGCATTAAAAAGTCGAAGGGAGTTAAAAAGAGTGCCATGGAAAAACTGAATTTACAAATGTATCGTGACTGTTTGTTTAAACCGGAGACTTTTAGGGACAGTATGTTAGTGTTCCGATCAAATAAACATGAAATTTCCACAAATAAAGTGAATAAGATAACGCTTAATAGTAATGATGATAAGCGTAAGATTAAAGATGATGGAATACAGACTTATGCTTGGGGTCATTACAGGGTTAAGGAAGATGAGTTGAAATCAAGCATAAGAATGCTAGAAGTAGATTCGTTTGTTTGTGATAGGGAAATTGAAGTCCTAGAAAGTAATATCGACCGGTCTGATAGACAAAATAATTTACTTTGTTCTTTTAGGAATAAGATAAATTTGAATAATGATGAGTTGATGAAATTTGAAATTGAATTGGAAATGCTGTATAATGATTTAGAAAGTAATCAACTCTAAGAAAAAAATTTATTATATTTATTTTAAAATTAACTATATTTCTACATATATATATAAATGTAATTAAAACTGATAATAAATGTATGGCTAAAATGTACAAATTTTGTATATTGAAAAAAAACTGTTTTATTTAAATTAATCGAAAACCATATATACACACATACACAAACAATTGAGGCATAAAGACATAAAATCATGCACGTTTTACATCAAGGTGTGTGTGTGTGTGTGTGAGTGTGTGGGGGTCAACAAACTGTAAGTATATTTATTATTATACAAAAAAACAAACGTATGCGCGCTTATGTAGTAGAAAAGTGTTGTTCATTTTTACTCCTGTACCCATAAAATGGGTTTAAAAGGGGGGTATTGGATTTGTGCAAAAGTATGTAACAGGCAGAAGGAGACATCTCCGACCCTATAAAGTATATATATTCTTGATCAGTATCAAAAGAGATTTCGATTTGGCCATGTCCGTCTGTCTGTCCGTCTGTCCGTCTGTCTGTCTGTCCGGATGAACGCGTCGATCTCAGCAACTATAATAGCTAGAGACACCAAATTTGGAATGTAGGTTCCTGTATAGCATACGCAGATCAAGTTTGTTTCATATTTCAGATATCTCCCCCCGTTCCCCCGCAAATCGATTAAAACCGTTTTACAGTAACAATTTTCAAGATATAGCTTTAAGATTTGGCATGTACAATACTTTAGTCTCTCTTAATCTACTGTCCAAATTTCAAGTCGATCGGATAATAAACACGGAAGTTATTCACGAAAGAAGATTCAGTAATGCAGCGAGAGGGGGAAGAAGAAGCACAGCCACTTTTGCCGCCTGTGTGCGTGCGTCTTTGTGTATGTGTGTGTGTATGGGTAAGTGGACTTAGATGTGATTGGATGTTTTAGACCTGGGTACAGGGAGTTTCGTAGTCGGGTATACTCGACTATAGCATTCTTACTTGTTGGTTGTTGCAACTGTGTTTGCAACATAAATGCCTTCTTTAATTTCTTGGTTTGGAATTAGTACACTATCTTCATCTGATGATAGGTGAATTTTTCTGACTACTTGGGATCTTGCTGGTAGAACAATGGAATTATTACCAGAACTGTATGTTATTGGAACATAAATTGGGAAATTTAGATTATTTGGTCTCATTATGAGCCAATCTTCATTTGGTTTGAAATCTAACTGGCAATTGAATTTCTTAATGAAGTCAATGCCTATTATTCCATCACAAGGTATTGCGAAATGCAAATCTACTAAGTGAAAATCGTGTGGAATTATGTATTTACTTGTCTGTATTTCTATTGAAATCAGTCCTTTGGACTGTATTATGTCTTGGCCTATGCCTTGAATATTGATCTTCTTATTTATTTGGATATCATGAAAGATATCAGAATTTTCCTTTAACAGAGATATGTCTGCACCAGTATCTATTAAAAATACAAGTTTTTTATTTGTCTTCACATTGAAAAAGTTTACAAATACATTCAAACTAAGATTGATGGTATGAACCGCATAATTTCCTACTGCTGAATATCTGAGGGTTGTTGAGAGTTTCCCTGATTGTTCAGGGTTACTCTAACATTGTTTGTATTATTATTATTTTGGTTGTTTCGGCCTCGGTTGGAATTGTTGTTTCCATTTCCTCGGCCTCTACGGTAATTGTTGTTTTGATTACCGTAGTTATTATTTCCTCTGTTTTGGTAGTTACCATTGCCTCTACCACGATAGTTACCACGATTGTTACTACCGCAGTAGTTGTTTTTCCCTCTTTTAGAGTACATTACTGTATTCACACTACCAGTAAGTCTTGTACTAGTACGGATGTATGCACTAACGGCAGCATCCATGGTAGTGAAAATACCAGACTCCATAACGGTTTTAACACTTTCGTGACTAGTTTTACTAATCATTGTGTTAACGGCTTCTGTAGTGCTGAGCGTGTCAGCATTTTCAGATGGTATGCCTTGGTCAATATAAGCAGCTTCAAGAAGCTGTCGCAGATTTTCTAGTTCAGTTGTGAACTGAGTGGCTGTTTGCCTTTCTGCGTTAAAGTGTCCATTTTTGCCTTTATGTTGGCGGGTGTTTCACCGACAACTACAGCTTTTAATTTTGCAATAATTCCATCTATTGTGCTGCTTGTGCAATTTCCCTAATATATGCCCTCTGGGCAGCGGCTGTGTCAACCATTATACGGCTATTATCAGCACTTTCTTCACTTTCGGATAAAATATCTTTGGAATCCAGTGTGATAACAGCAGGGATTGTTAGATTTGTTAAATCTTCTTCTTCTAATTGAATATCCTTAGTCCGAACTTCAAGGTTTTCACCGAGTTCCAACTTTGCAGGTGTATTCAAAATAGAAGGTAGTATTAAATTTAAATTATGCCTGTCTTTAACTGTTTGTATATTATTTCTCAGTCTTATTAGCAACCTTGACGTTTCTGACCAATGTTCATTGGTTAATACATCTTTATGTTGATATATCAATAATCGAGCTTCGTTAAAGCTGTCGATCAATGTTATGGAGTGCCTATTAACTGTATCTATATGCGTTTGTCTATTTTGTGTTAGACATTTATACGCTTTTTCAAATGTCGTTTTAATATTTTGGATCCGCTCAGAAAGTTCTGGCCATTCCATAATATTGACAAGCTACTTTGTTTTTCAAGATTATTCTGGGATATTCTTACTATTCATCATACTGTGTGTTCATTATTATTTATTTATTTTTTTTATTTTTATTTAGTTTAACTGGTATCTTATAGTTATTATGATATTGTCAATTATGATTAATCATTGTTGTTTGTGCTAGTGCAAATTTAAATTTTGTCCAAGTCATTTGCTCTGGCTCATGAATCTTTTCTTTAGGCATTTGTTATGCAGTTTATATATTTTATAAAAACAATTTGCACACATTATAACAACTATGATTACCAGTAATATATTTGTTAATTCTAAATCTGTGTTGTTTGATTCAACTTTATTTATAACGTTAGCAGTGGAATCCACTGACTTAACGTCTACTAAACCCATGTTGGGTATTTTAGGTTTTACAATGTTATTATTATTATTGATTAGTAATTCTTCTGAAGATTACTAATTGAATTACTTAACATTGACAATATTCCTACATATTGTTTTGTAAGGATAGTAAGAAGTTAGTGAATTCCTCTTATTTTATATATTTTTGTTTTAGAAAATATTTTTTTTAAATTTTGTGTGTACTTTACACAATACATACATACATTTTTTTCTTCAGGCATTTGTTATGAAGTTGGTAGAATTTAAAAAAAACAGATTGATAAATAACAATATTATAATAACTATTAAAGAATAGTTATCATCTTTAGATCTGGCCTGTCTACTTCTATCTTATTAATTACATTTGTGGTAGAGTCTACCGTCTGTGTGTCAATAAGGCCCATTTTGGCCAAAGGTAATTCTTTGAATATAGTGAATAATGTATCCGTTTTGGAAGCAAATTATTGAATCAGTATGTTCATAGAATATTGTTAATTTAGAATAATTTAGTGACGCCTCAGGCGGTGAGAAATTTAAAATTAATTCATCTAAATGAATGTACATATACCCTACCTATGTTTTCGTACAGCTTTACAGGCTGTACTGCTAATTGGGCAGAAATGGTTCCGCTCAATTTTACAATGATTATATTATATGTTTATATTTTCAAAATTATTTAATGTAATATTTATAGTTGATGCTGCTTAGGACCCATTTCTTCTGCGTCAGCTGGTCGTCACCGGCCTGGCTACGCTGACGCTCCCTCGTATGCGCAAGTGGCGGGGATGCCCCTCACGCTTGTTGTTTCTCTGCGTCAGCTGGTCGTCACCGGCCTGGCTACGCTGACGCTCCCTCGTATGCGCAAGTGGCGGGGATGCCCCTCACGCTTGTTGTTTCTCTGCAGACTTAGTTTTTGGCAACATGCAAGTTGATTTGCAATGTGCACTCTCCAGTGGTCCAGGGCAGTCTCTCGGACATTCGGCTAGCTTCTTCGGCAGTGGCTTAGGGCAAGGTGGATTTGTTTTAGTTATTTTGCTTATAACTTTTATTTCAGCTGAGTGAGTTTTGGTGATGGGTTTAATGTCTTCGAGACTTGCTTTTAGATAGTCAAGCTCTGACTGCAACTTCTGTGCAGTTGACCACGCGGGAGGCGGCGTTTTTGTAAATAATAGCCACTTAATGTGTGCTATTCTTTTATTTATCTTTATTTTAACGCCTCCGCGCTTGCCCATCACTTAACTCTACTCACTCAGACTTTTTTGTGTTCGATTTAAAGTTGATCTATTGTGTCCCATAAGTTGCCATTTTTATTTGCGCCGCTTATTGCCTTCCTCTTGTCTCTTCGTCTTATATCGTCAAGTTGTCCATGTGACAACTGTCACGGTCGCCATGTAATAGTTCCCATTTATTAAGTAACAGTCATTGGTTAATACAACGAGAAGACGTCAGTCTTCTCTGATGGTTCTTTATTAAATGAATCTTAAGGTGGGAACTCACTTCAATCATGATCGCGATCATGCGTGTACGTGTGGATCGCGATCATGATAGTCACTAGCGATCAGATCATGACTTAAGAGAGAGCAACTTATAAGTTTTTCATTAAAATTCATAACAATCAAAACGACCATCAACAAAATGCAATAGGCAGAACGTATCGAAATGCTGCAAACAAAACATAAACAATCAATACGGACAAAGCAGAGAACGCCAACGCAGCTCAATGAAAAGCAACAACACATATGACTTTGAGCGCGAGCCATTCGAAGAGCATGTGAAAAAACCACCACCAAATATGCTAATGAGCGTAATTTGGCAACAACAAAGCTTCATGATCGGAGAAAAATATCAAGCATATGTTGATATTCCGCTCCGATCAAGAAACTTTCGGTTGAGAGGAGTGCGCTCTTTAGTTTCTGTAATCGCGCTCATCTTGATCGCGATCACAGACAGAGCTCACATGGACGACGCACACATGCATATTTTCGCTCAACTCCACGCATACAATGATGCTGGATCGCGATCTAGATTGAAGTGAGTTCCCACCTTTAGAGTTAGAGCTGTCCACCGTGAAGCAGTGAGCAGCCGTTTTACATACATGGTTTTAAGGCTTATTATATACAGCAAGAGAGTCAGAGAGAGTCATGCGCGCACATATGTATACACAGCGACGGTCAAGCGTGAGAACGCTGACTTTGCTATTTGGGCGGTCGTTGTTATCAAGTGCGGATCATATTTCGTCTGCACTTGAATATGCGCAGAGGGCACTTAGCGTTAGGCGCGCTGCGGCAAAGTCGCTGCTTATGTTTGCATTCTGTTGGCATAACAACAAAGTGTTGCAGCCTTATTCATATGTATGTATATACATATGTACGCATGCTACACTTTAATAGAGCTAGAACAATTGGAGGTTTGTTTGGTTTTGCCAAGACCACTGTGCTCAGTCCCAAACCTAACCGTACTTATATCTCTGAACTACCTGTTAATATTTTGAAAATTAACACCATACGCTTAGAATGCAACATTATAAGCGGATCATATGTAAACAATACACCATCTCATTCACTGTACGAGTTTGGTAGCAACGTCCCTCCTGGTTATAAAATGAATGTGCTCCCCCATAATCTTATTTATTTGCCCGTCAACACCAAAGAGATAAGCAACATAAAGTACGAATAACCGATCAGAACGGTGACCTATTGAATTTGCGAGGTGAGAACGTGACACTTCACATTCACTTGAGACCGATACAATGATCTTATATAATAAAAAGCAAGTGAACACCACCACACCGCACACTTTAAGTTGCAAAGCTCAACGGAGAGGATCAACATTAAAGAAAAAGCCGCAGCAGCAGCAGCAGCAACAGATTCGAAAAAGGATTCTCACATTACAAAATGAATTGTTTTTAAAATCTCTGGGTTTGAGTATTAAGGGGAAAACCACACGAAAATGAGTGAGGTATTGAGTGTGCGTGAAAGGCCCCTGTCGGATGAGAGTATTTCAAAGAAAGAATATCACACATATTTACCATATCAACAGACCTTCACGTCAAACGATGAAATTCAAATTACAATCCAAAACTAAGACTTGTATGTACTCCCGAATGAGAGCTTTCTCGATATTCAGGGTACAATTAATAAGATTACAAATGAACAGACTGGTGCAACAACCACCGACAGCGTTGCAGTAAAACTCAAAAACAATTGTATAGCGAGCTTAATTGATGAAATAAAATATGAATTGAATGGATGCGAGATTGATAAAACTAGGTTTGTCGGTGTTACGACAACGCTTAAGAACTTTCTATCCTTGAATAAGGTTGATAGTCAAATGCTACAGAATGCAGCCTGGTATAATGGTAAAGAATTCGAATCAGCAGGACATTTTAACTTATTTTAACTTTTCTATACCACTGAAATATCTCCTGGGTTTTGCCGAAGACTACAAGAAAGTCTTGTTAAGCTGTAAACATGAACTCGTACTATTGTTATCCAAGGATATTGAAGATATCTTTCATGACAGGGCTAACAATGGTAGGTACAAGGTGGTACTAACAAATATCAGTTGGAAAATACCACATGTAGCTCCCAATGATCTTAGAAAAATTAAAATGTTTGACTTGATAAAAAGTGGAATTTCTCTACCGATTGCATTCCGCAGTTGGGATTGTTACATCAATCTGACTCTGGTTCAAGGAACACATCATGTATGGAATGTAAAACTGGCTGCTAACAGGGAACGTCCTCGGTTTGCAATCATCGCATTCACATTGAATGGAAAATTAATCACAAATGATGTGACGAATTTGAAAGTGCACCTGAACTCCGAAACTTACCCCTACGATGATATGAATATTAATTTCGCTCACGACCGCTATGCTCATTTGTACAATATGTATGTGAAATTTCAAGAGAGCTACTATAACCGTGATCCTCAAGCACATCTATCACCAATTGAATTTAAAAACAAAGCACCTATCATTGTTGTTGACCTCTCGTATCAGAATGAAACTGTTAAATCAGGTCCAATTGATGTTAGAGTTTCCAGTGAGCTATCAAACGCCAGTTCCGCAGACACAAAAGTCTATTGCCTCTTAATTCATGACCGTTTAGTTGAATATAGTCCATTGAGTGGGTTAGTTCAACGGGTGGTCTAAAAACTAAAAACTTCCTCTCATGAAATATATGGAAGTTGATGATGGTGATGGTGATGGTGATGGTCATGGTGATGAGCTGGTGTCTATTGATGTTCAAGGATTTTATGGAAACAACAATGAGTTTATTTTAAAGGAAATAGCAATAGCATTTAAGAATGAACCGAGCTCAGACAATAGTTTCCTTATACGACCACCATATGATTTTATTAAATTGAATAAAAAGTCACGCAAAACAGCCAACTGGCTAACACGAAACCACCACAGAATTTACTGGAATGATGGTACCGCTTCCTTCAATCTAATTAGAAAAAACTGCAACGAATCATCATGGAAAAAAATGTCATGGTACTATGCAAGGGTGCTGATAAAAAACGGTTTCTGGACAAATTCCTAGGATCCGAAGCAGCAGCAGCAGCAGTCTATGACATTGAAGAGTATTATACGTGTCCTAAATTGAACACAATATACTCTGAATGTACCTGCTTCTGCCTTTTTCATCAACAAATACAACTGTAACGAATCAAATGTCCTGCCGGGCTTAGCTCGGTCGGTCAGGATCCGTATCAACAAATTTGTATTTGGACACTTGCGATAAATAACGACTCTAGATTTCGATGATAATTATATTTATTTGCTGACCATATTCTAAGTGTAGGTTTAGTTTTAGTGTATGATTCCTGTGGTGGCCGCCGAGAGTATCCTGGTGATGCACCGACTCGCCGCTCAGCGTCGCCTGTTCGCTAAGAACCACTCACTCGCTTTTGGCTCGTGGGATAATTCCGCGTAGCAAAGCTCCGCCTAGTTGCAAGTGGCCGCGCACCCGAATAGCTGGCTTGGTAGTGGTGGTGGGATCCGGCGGGGATCCTTGCTGGAACTGGTGGGATCCGGTAGGAATCTTTGCTGGAACTGGTGGGATCCGGTAGGGATCCTTGCTGGAACTGGTGGGATCCGGTGGGGATCCTTGCTGGAACTGGTGGGTTCTGTGGGGATCCTTGCTGGAACTGGTGGGACCCGGTGGGGGTCCTTGCTGGAACTGGTGGGATCCGGTAGGGATCCTTGCTGGAACTGGCGGGACCCGGTGGGGATCCTTGCTGGAACTGGTGGGACCCGGTGGGGATCCTTGCTGGAACTGGTGGGACCCTGTGGGGGTCCTTGCTGGAACTGGTGGGACCCGGTGGGGGTCCTTGCTGGAACTGGTGGGACCCGGTGGGGGTCCTTGCTGGGACTGGTGGGACCCGGTGGGGGTCCTTGCTGGAACTGGTGGGACCCGGTGGGGATCCTTGATGGAACTGGTGCTGCTCTCCTGTTACGCCAGGATTTGTCAGGGCTCTCCTGCTATTCGCGAGGATTTATCCCGTGACTCTCCTACTACACAAGGATTTGCATACGACCCGACTGCACAGTGACTCGCTGTGTTCTCCTGTTACGCAAGGACTCGTCAGTGTTCTCCTGCTCTTCGCAAGGATTGACCACTTGACTCTCCTGCTACACAAGGATTGGTCACGGTGTGCCACGATTCGCAGTGCTTCTCCTGTTACTCGAGGACTTGTCAGTGTTCTCCTGCTATCCGCAAGGATTTATCACTTGACTCTCCTGCTACACAAGGATTATTGCACAGGACTCGGTTGGTTGGCTGATGTATCCTTGCGCGGGACAAGAATACTTGGCGTGGTTTGTAAGTTGCTGCGACGTTGAATTTTGCTGTTGACTCCGTTGACTTGTTTTCTGTCTGCCTTTCTCGTGCGTGTTACTGTGCCCTTTTATATGTTTATCAACTGTCGTTAACTGTACTTTTGTCATCGCAAACGTACTCAGGCACCGTTTCTGGCTCTTCTATAACGGCACTAAGTCCCGTTGTGGTTTGTCAGCGCTTGCTGTGCGACGGCGCTGTTGCTGCCTATTTCGCGCAACGAGAGAGCGCATGTGTAAGTGGCCGTGAGAGTCTACTCACCGATGCCCAGAGGCTTAGTTGAAAGGGGTCGCTTAGTAATGTTGTGGGGAGCCGGCTAAAGCTCCTCACACTCTCCTCTTCCGTCGGGAGGGATGTGTTTTCCTACATTTTTTCCTTGTTTGTGTGAAATTTCCCGCTACCCTTAAGACTACATAACTATATTTTTTTTTCTTTGGTTTCTTTTTTTTCTTTTATTTCAGTTAATATTTTTTTGTATGGTGTTTTGTTTTGCTAAACTTTTTTTTTGTTTTCTTTTTTTAAATATATTTTTTACTCCCTGTACCCATAAAATGGGTAAATGTATGTAACAGACAGAAGGAGACATCTTCGACCCTATAAAGTATATATATTCTTGATCAGTATCAAAAGAGATTTCGATTTGGCCATGTCCGTCTGTCTGTCCGTCTGTCCGTCTGTCCGTATGTCCGTCTGTCCGTATGAACGCGTCGATCTCAGCAACTACAAGAGCTAGAGACACCAAATTTGAAATGTGGGTTCCTGTATACCATACGCAGATCAAGTTTGTTTCATATTTCAGATATCTCCCCCGTTCCCCCGCAAATCGATTAAAACCGTTTTACAGTAACAATTTTCAAGATATAGCTTTAAGATTTGGCATGTACAATACTTTAGTCTCTCTAATCTACTGTCCAAATTTCAAGTCGATCGGATAATAAACACGGAAGTTATTCACGAAAGAAGATTCAGTGCTGCAGCAAGGGGAAGAAGAAGCACAGCCACCATTTAAAATACTTCGCTTGCGCTGTGGCTCGTGTGTGTGCGCCCTTGTGTATGTATGTGTGTGTATGTGTAAGCTTACGAAGATACGATTGGAAATTTTTGACCTGGGTACAGGGAGTTTCGTAGTCGGGTATACTCGACTATAGCATTCTTACTTGTTTTTTACTCCCTGTACCCATAAAATGGGTAAAAAGGGGTATTACATCTGTGCAAATGTATGTAACAGACAGAAGGAGACATCTCCGACCCTATAAAGTATATATATTCTTGATCAGTATCAAAGAGATTTCGATTTGGCCATGTCCGTCTGTCTGTCCGTCTGTCCGTCTGTCCGTCTGTCCGTATGAACGCGTCGATCTCAGCAACTACAAGAGCTAGAGACACCAAATTTGAAATGTAGGTTCCTGTATAGCATACGCAGATCAAGTTTGTTTCATATTTCAGATATCTCCCCCGTTCCCCCGCAAATCGATTAAAACCGTTTTACAGGAACAATTTTCAAGATATAGCTTTAAGATTTAGCATGTACAATACTTTAGTCTCTCTTAATCTACTGTCCAAATTTCAAGTCGATCGGATAATAAACACGGAAGTTATTCACGAAAGAAGATTCAGTGATGCAGCGAGAGGGGGAAGAAGAAGCACAGCCACCAATTAAAATGCCTCGCTTGCGCTGTCGTTTTTGCCGCCTATGTGCGTGCGTCTTTGTGTATGTGTGTGTGTATGTGTAAGTGGACTTAGATGTGATTGAATGTTTTAGACCTGGGTACAGGGAGTTTCGTAGTCGGGTATACTCGACTAGAGCATTCTTACTTGTTTTATTTTATATATTTTTACTCCCTGTACCCATAAAATGGGTAAAAAGGGGGTATTGGATTTGTGCAAAAGTATGTAACAGGCAGAAGGAGACATCTCCGACCCTCTAAAGTATATATATTCTTGATCAGTATCAAAAGAGATTTCGATTTGGCCATGTCCGTCTGTCTGTCCGTCTGTCCGTCTGTCTGTCCGTATGTATGAACGCAAGGATCTCAGCAACTATAATAGCTAGAGACACCAAATTTTGAATGTAGCTTCGTGTATAGCGGGAGCAGGTCAAGTTTATTTTGGATCCGAGATATTCCCCCCATTGCCCCGCTATTCAATAAAAACGTTTTACAGCCACAGTTTTATAGATATAGCTTTGGGATTTGGCATGTATAATACATTGGTCATTCTTGATATACTGTCCAAATTTCAAGTCGATCGGATAATAAACACGGAAGTTATTCAACAAACAAGATTCAGTACTGCAGGCTTGGCAAGCAGCAACATGAAGGCTTCAGCATATGTATGTACATATGGGCGAGCGAGCGCGAAGCGCGTGCATTTTCTATTAAGTACTTAAGGCTTAACCATGTGTGCGAGCGAGCGCGAAAGTGCAGCGGGTCTTGTACTCGTGACGTCACGACATACCAAAACACACGGCATCAGCTGATGCACATGTCGCTTTTAAGCAACACAAGCCCATATGGTTTCATAATTGCTTATCGGTACGCAAACCATACGATAAATTTTAAGCACCTGATCTGCTTGACATTTTTCTTTGTGAGACATGCGCCATCTGCATGACTTTATTTTCTTGAAACATATTGTTATCAATGCTCTGCATAGTGCAGACTATGCATCAAAATTCAAAAATTGACTGTTGGCGCGCAGCCATTTGGCCTCTTCGATAAGATATCGATAAGTATCAGCTCTTCGATCAGTCTCGCTCATCTCTGCATTGTGCTGCTAGTATTTCTTTCACTCTACCGTCGTTCGTCATCGTCATCGTTCGTCATCGAGTTCCGATTTTGATAAATTTGCGATTGAATGTTTTAGACCTGGGTACAGGGAGTTACGTAGTCGGGTATACTCGACTATAACATTCTTACTTGTTTTTTCTTTGTTTTATTATTTATTGTTGTGCGAACACGCGGTGTTGGCCTTTGGATGACCGGATGCGGTACCGCGTAGTGCCGACCCACATTAACCGGGCGGTCCGCCAATCCCGGTTAATTGTTCGGGCGTACGCGGCCACCGCCTCCGGCCATTCTTCGGGGCCCACCTCCCTCCATCGATGGTCCACTCCCGGGCCGGCCCATGAGGCCTGGCGGAACAGTGTCGGCCGCCGTTCCACCGCTCCCTGCTCCATGTTTGAGCGTTGGCGGTGCAATACCGGTCGGAACGTGGGTGGAGGGGGTGGAGGTGACTCCGGTGTGGGGGCACGTGGTCGGGGCGTCACTGGCCGGGGTGGTGTCGGGCTTCGGTCGTCTCGGGGGGGCGTTACGGCCGTCAGGGTCCTCGGCCGTGGCGTGATCGCCCGGGGGGCGTCGGCGACCTAGGCGTCTCTGGCGAAGCCGGCGTTGCAGGCGCGCTCTGTGGCGGCCCTGGCGGCGTTGTGCTCCGGATCGGCCGGTACTCGACCACCTGTACGTCCTGTCGTACTGGCCTCCCGTCCCGCATGACCGAGCGTTGCACGCGGTAGACGTGCCTGGTAAGGGGTGGCTCCGGTGCCTCGGACTCCGACTCCGACGATATGACGACCACCTCCGTAGGGCGGTCCAGAACTGGCTCTGCGGGACGGGGCGGTGGTGTCATCGGCGTTGGCGTCGCGGGGCGTGGCTTCGGCTGTACCATGCCGACTGGCTGCTCCCGTGGGGCCTCTGGTGTCGGTTGCGTGGTGCCCGGTGTTGCCCGTTTTAGAGCCGGTACCTCGGCCGATGGCTTCACTGGTGGTGGCCGGATGGGCGAGTGGCGACCAGGCTTTTGGCGGGTGGCCGCCGGTTTTCTTACCGGCCTTCGGGGGTGGAAGGGCAGCCGCGTTGCCGTCCTCCTCGACTGCAGCCGCGGTGCCGTTTCGCTATTGCGTTCAGTTGGCGTTTCCATTTTGATGTGATCCTCGGCTGTTGGGGTTGTGGCTTATATAGCTGTTGCGCCTGCGCTCTTCAATTGCTGACATCTATCGGTTGCCTGTATTAGTTTGTCAGCAATTGAAAATGCATTGTGCCTTGCATATCAGGTGATTCTGCCGTTATCGTTTGCATGTTTCGCACCGTGGTCTCGATTCGATTTGGTGCCTTGAATTCCTTGTCGTATGCGAACTTGATGGAGCTCGTGCCTTGTTAGATGTATAATTTTGTTTATTTGTTTATATTGTTGTTGTTCTAAGTGTTGTGGTTATTATTTTGCTTCATTGTTATTATTATAATTATTATTATGATTATTATGATTATTATGATTATTATGATTATTAGTATTATTTTATTATTATTATTAGTATTATTATTATTATTATTATTTTTATTATTATTATTATTATGGTTTTCGTTTGAATGCGGCGTGGCATTAAATTGTGTATGATTATGTAGTTATTTATATTTGTTGGATTTTGTGTGAGATTGCCCCACTGTTCACAATGTGTGATCCCGTTGTTCTTATCTCACAGGCGCCGAAGTTTTGAAAAGGGGGTTAGTGTACGCAGAGGCTTAGTTAAGAATTATTTCCGAAGGGGTCTTGGGGGGGTTTTTGCAGTACTTAATAAAAATTTCCAATTTTTAATGTAAATTAATTTTATTTACATTTTCCCCCCTTTAATAAGTTCGAAAAAAAAATTTTATATATAAAAAAAAAATTTTTCCCGCCCGTGTCCTACTCTTACTGCATTTTAGTTGGTTTTGTTTGCGTCGCATACAATTTTAAGTCCATGATGTGGGCCGTTCGTATTTTCTTGTCCGCCTGTCCTCGAAGCTGGCATATAACCGGCGAAACAAAGTTTATTATCTGATACGGCCCGCCGAATTTTGGAGCGAGCTTGGCTGCAAATCCCTCCGCGGCGTTGGAGAGGTGGTGTTCTTTGCGCCATACCCGATCGCCTATGTGACAAATGCTGCGCTGTAGCCCGTTGACGCTGAGACGCTAGTGTTGATCGCCAGTGTCAATTCGGGTAACACCTCATCCCAATTCCGCTGATTTTCAACTGTGTATTGTGCAACCATAGTTTTAACGGTCCGGTTCATACGCTCGGTTGGATTTTCTTGAGGCGTATAGGGGGCCGTGTATTGGTGTCGTACTCCCATCTCTTCTAAGAACGTCTTGAACGCCTTACTTGTGAATTGCGCTCCATTATCTGTGATGAGTACTTTTGGTGCCCCGAACCTAGCCAGTATCCGTTCTCTGAACGCCTTTTGCAGGGCTGCCGTCGTTGCACTCCTCAGTGGGACCAGTTCTGTCCATTTTGAGAATCGGTCAATAAAGACGAGTAAGATCGTGTTTCCGCGTTTCGACCTCGGCAGGGGTCCCACAAAGTCTGCGCAGACCGTGGCCCATGGCTCCTCAGGGACTTGGGTGAGCATTTTACCTGCGGCTTGAAGTTGGCTGGGTTTGTATCGTTGGCACGTCTCGCAGCACCGTACGTAGGCTCGTACATCTCGGTAGAACCCTGGCCAGTAGTATCGCGCGGCCACTCGTGCCATGGTTTTGCGTGTCCCCAAGTGTCCGGCTGTAACTACGTCGTGGTTTTCATGTAGTATTCGTTGTCTCTGTCGTTTTGGTACGCAGAGCTTCCAGGCCGCCACGTCTTCGTCCCCTGCTCTCTGTGGGATGTGTCTATAGAGGTTTCCTGACTCTATAGTGTAGTCGGCGTATTTTTGGGGGTTATTTTGAGCTTTTTCCATTAGTTTCTCTATCCATTTGTCCCCCTCTTCTGCGTTTTTCCCTTGGCTCACCGCTCGGCCACATGTCTCCTCTGCTAGGGGTTGCCAGGACAGGGCGTCCGCTACCACGTTGAGTTTCCCCTTGCGATAAGTCACCTCGAAATCGTACTGTTGCAGCTCTAAAGCCCACCTCGCGACTCTGCCCGAAGGACTTTCGATGGAATTGAGCCATTTCAGTGCCATGTGGTCGGTGATGACAGTGAAATGGTATCCTTCCAAATATGGCCTCAGTTTCCTGATTGCCCATACAATTGCCAGACATTCCTTCTCCGTGGCCGAGTAGTTCTTCTCGGCTCCGTTTAGTGTCCTGCTGGCGTATGAGATGACTTGTTCACCTTCCTTGGTCGTTTGGGTGAGGATTGCCCCGAGTCCGTAGTTGCTGGCATCTGTCTGCAGGATGAACTGGCTGTTGAAGTTCGGGCATGCTAGCACGGGTGCTTTCGTGAGTTTATCCTTCACGGTCTCAAATGCCTTTTGTTGTTCCTTATTCCATTCCCACTTGGTACCCTTTTTGAGCAGGGCGTTGAGTGGATGAACCGTCGTAGCAAAGTCGGGTACAAATCTTCTATACCATGATGCTACTCCCAGGTATTGACGCAGTTCTTTGGTATTAGTGGGGGTCTTAGCTCGGCGATGGCAGCTACTTTGTCGGGGTCTGTGCGGATACCGTGTTCCGTCACCAGATGCCCCAGATATTTTAGCTCCTGCTTGAAGAAATCGCACTTGTCGATGTTGATCCTCAAGTTGGCCGCTCGAAGCCGTCGGAATACCTCCCGCAGGTTAATCATATGTTCTTCTCGTGTTTTCCCGATGACGATGATGTCGTCCAGGGAGGCGAACGCATGTGGCATCATTTCCGGGCCTATCACTCGGTCCAACGCTCGTTGAAATGTCGCCGGAGCAGAGTGAAGCCCAAACGGCATCATTTTCCACTGGAAAAGTCCTCTCCCAGGGACGGTGAACGCTGTTAATGGCCTGCTGGCCACTCCCATTGGAATCTGCCAGTATCCATCCTTCAGATCCAAGCTGGTAATGTAGTGGGCCTCCCTTAACTGGTCTAAAATGTGATGCACTCTTGGTAAGGGATACGCGTCTTTGACTGAACGGCTATTTAACTGGCGAAAGTCGACGCACAGTCTCCACTTTCCCGTCTTCTTCCTTACCATGACGATTGGCGCGCTGTGGGGACTGTTCGATGTTTCGATGCAGCCTCTTGCCAGTAGTTCGTCCACCTGTTTATTTATCTCTTCTTGCATCTTGGGGTTCTTCGGGAAGTATCTTTGTTTGATGGGACGGTCGTCGTGCATCACTATCTGGTGCTCTGTAATGGGTGATGTGCCTGACATTTTCCCAAAAGCAGCCAGTTCTTCTTGGAGGAATTGGTCGATAGCTGTGTCACGGTGTAGTGGTTGTCTCTCCATCTCGCTGTTGCCTGTCTGTTCTGTAGCGGTTCTTTCGGGTTCCTGTGCTCTTGGTGGTTTTGTCATGGCCACTGCTACCGAGAGTCTTTCTTGTAACCTTCCACTATGCCTGTGGCGGGCTGGAATTATGACTTGGAGCCCGGCACACTCCAAAACGGTGCCCATGCCTGTGAGGAAATCCCATCCTAGCACTAACTCGTCGATGACCCCGGGTAGGATGAGGAGTGCCAGATCGATGTGTTGGTCCCCGAACTTGATTTCGACCTCCAGCTGCTCTGATACCCCGCTGCTTCGGCCATCTGCTAGCCTCACCTGCTTTTGCGTGGTCTTCCGATGTCCTTGGTGGCCCAGTTCCATAGCCAGTTTTTCGCTGACAAAACTGCTTGTCGCCCCAGTATCTATGGTCGCTTTGTAATGGCCGGTCCCAATTTGTACTGTTGCCGACAGGTACGCCCCCTCATCCTGTAGGGCGCCTATTAATGCTGAGGGGCAGTTTCCCTGGGCATCCGCTCTCCCCTTGGTGGCGGATGCCGGCGCCCGTTTCCCGGTCGGCAACATTCAATCGTTCGGATGCCAATTCGACCACACATCCAGCAAAAAATGAGCTGGTCGTTTCGGCATTCGGGGGCCCAATGTCCCTCCTGGCCGCACCTCCGACAGGCCCGGGCGGGGTCCTGGATGTGAGTTCTGGCCTGTCCTATTCGTGCTCTTGGGGCTGGTTGCGGTTCACTGCTGATGCGTTCGTGACACCGGCAGTTTTGAGTCCGGGGTTCCTCTTCGCATGCCATTAGCCTGGTTCGGTTCGGGTGTGCTTGTTGTCGCAGCCTGGCCCGATCCTGCTCTAGTTCTTCGAACTCCTCGGCCAGTTTTGTGAGTTCGGCTAGGCTAGAACTTTGGTACGGCCGTACGAATGCCCGTAGATCTGGGAGACTGTTATCGCATATTTGCCTCAACTCCCTCGGTCTATCATACTTCAGAGGCTTCATTAGGGTCTGCATCTCGACCATATATATTTTAAAGGGCTCATCTATGCCCTGTCTTCTCCGGGTTACTTCCTCCTGTAATCGTGTGAAATAGTCCCGTGGTAGGAAGAACTCCTGGAAGCTAGTCACAAAGGATGTCCATGACCGCCAATGTTGGTTATTGGCAACATACCATTTAAGGGCCATGCCTTGGAGGAGTTCGGGCATCGCTCGGGGAATCAGATCTAGGTTGAGTCCATATGTCTCTGCTGACCATTCAACCTGCTCCAGAAATTCTAGCGGCTTGGTCGTGCCGTCAAAACGGAAGCTCCACTCCCTCACCTGTTTTGCTACTCGTGGATACTCTTCAGTATGAGTCCTGTTTGGTGCTGTGGTCCTGTGCGGCGACTCGTTCCTGGGCATATTCATGCTTCCCCATGGTGGAGGGCGTGTGTCTGACAGCCTTGCCGCTGTCTGCGTCTCTGGTATGTTCAGGCGCTCGATGAATTTGCTCGGGTCCTCAAATTCTTCCGCCTGTGTTGCGCTCTTTAGTGGTGACTGGCGAGTGTGAAGGCGTCCCAAGTCATTGAGCTTCAAGGCATGCTGCAGATTCGACTCGTTTGCCAGGACCCATTCTCCAAATTGCCGACGCATCGTGTCTACTGTGCCGGTCACGGTTATCCCGAATTCTTCGGCATACCGAAGGATTTCCTCCTTTTTGAGGTTATAAACCCATCCTCGTACCATTTTGTTTATGTGTATGTAAAGCTGTATTTCCTTGAACTTCTTTTTATCGCAAGACCCTAAACGTTGGGCGCCAGTTGTAACGAATCAAATGTCCTGCCGGGCTTAGCTCGGTCGGTCAGGATCCGTATCAACAAATTTGTATTTGGACACTTGCGATAAATAACGACTCTAGATTTCGATGATAATTATATTTATTTGCTGACCATATTCTAAGTGTAGGTTTAGTTTTAGTGTATGATTCCTGTGGTGGCCGCCGAGAGTATCCTGGTGATGCACCGACTCGCCGTTCAGCGTCGCCTGTTCGCTAAGAACCACCCACTCGCTTTTGGCTCGTGGGATAATTCCGCGTAGCAAAGCTCCGCCTAGTTGCAAGTGGCCGCGCACCCGAATAGCTGGCTTGGTAGTGGTGGTGGGATCCGGTAGGAATCTTTGCTGGAACTGGTGGGATCCGGTAGGGATCCTTGCTGGAACTGGTGGGATCCGGTGGGGATCCTTGCTGGAACTGGTGGGTTCTGTGGGGATCCTTGCTGGAACTGGTGGGACCCGGTGGGGGTCCTTGCTGGAACTGGTGGGATCCGGTAGGGATCCTTGCTGGAACTGGCGGGACCCGGTGGGGATCCTTGCTGGAACTGGTGGGACCCGGTGGGGATCCTTGCTGGAACTGGTGGGACCCGGTGGGGGTCCTTGCTGGAACTGGTGGGACCCGGTGGGGGTCCTTGCTGGAACTGGTGGGACCCGGTGGGGGTCCTTGCTGGGACTGGTGGGACCCGGTGGGGGTCCTTGCTGGAACTGGTGGAACCCGGTGGGGATCCTTGCTGGAACTGGTGGGACCCGGTGGGGATCCTTGATGGAACTGGTGCTGCTCTCCTGTTACGCCAGGATTTGTCAGGGCTCTCCTGCTATTCGCGAGGATTTATCCCGTGACTCTCCTACTACACAAGGATTTGCATACGGCCCGACTGCACAGTGACTCGCTGTGTTCTCCTGTTACGCAAGGACTCGTCAGTGTTCTCCTGCTCTTCGCAAGGATTGACCACTTGAATCTCCTGCTACACAAGGACTGGTCACGGCGTGCCACGATCCGCAGGGCTTCTCCTGTTACGCGAGGACTTGTCAGTGTTCTCCTGCTATTCGCAAGGATTTACCACTTGACTCTCCTGCTACACAAGGATTGGTCACGGTGTGCCACGATTCGCAGTGCTTCTCCTGTTACGCGAGGACTTGTCAGTGTTCTCCTGCTATCCGCAAGGATTTATCACTTGACTCTCCTGCTACACAAGGATTATTGCACAGGACTCGGTTGGTTGGCTGATGTATCCTTGCGCGGGACAAGAATACTTGGCGTGGTTTGTAAGTTGCTGCGACGTTGAATTTTGCTGTTGACTCCGTTGACTTGTTTTCTGCCTGCCTTTCTCGTGCGTGTTACTGTGCCCTTTTATATGTTTATCAACTGTCGTTAACTGTACTTTTGTCATCGCAAACGTACTCAGGCACCGTTTCTGGCTCTTCTATAACGGCACTAAGTCCCGTTGTGGTTTGTCAGCGCTTGCTGTGCGACGGCGCTGTTGCTGCCTATTTCGCGCAACGAGAGAGCGCATGTGTAAGTGGCCGTGAGAGTCTACTCACCGATGCCCAGAGGCTTAGTTGAAAGGGGTCGCTTAGTAATGTTGTGGGGAGCCGGCTAAAGCTCCTCACACAACAACACATGGGGAATGTTGTTTGCGCACTTAACAATGCACGAAACATTATCAATTTAATACGCGCCTAGAGAGAAAGAATACCTGTAAAATAAGAACACAGTTTTTTTGTTTTTTTTTGTGAATGTCACACATTTTATTTTTTGTCAAATTGTACCTGAAAAAGCTTAAAAAAAATAAAGAGAGAAAAGAGAAACAATATGGTTTTATTTTATTTAATTTTTTTTTATTTAAACACCTCGAAATAGGTGAACGAATACTTGTTTCTTGTTATTAATATCATATAAATATACGGAGCCGTTGAAAGGAACGCGCCCTCTACTTTCTGCTTGGGTCGTTCTCAAAAATTGTTCCCTGATTTGTATTACAACTTGCACAGGAATAATTCTCAGTGAAGACCGGCGCAGCGACTTTCCTGATGAAAGCACCCAATCGTCGGGTGCCCTCATCCATTCTTTTTTGTCATAAGCGATGTCCTCCGGTGTGTTAAATAATTTGCGTGGTCTTGGTGGTGGCCCCACCACACTACGCCTCTCTTGCACAGGCGTTTTGTAATCCCCGTGGTAAGGAATTCCGCATGGCGGCGTGGCTTGGTCCTCATGCAAGCCCTGTACGTTTATTATGTTGCGTATATCGTTGTGTTCCATTGTGTGTGTGTGTGTGTGTTTAGTTTCTTGTAACTAATTGAATTTAAACTATGTGTGTGTGTTTTGGGGGGTTTTTTTTTTTAATACCGTACTGAATGAAACGCTGTTTATTTTTGTTAGGTTATTTTAAGTCAACTGATACTTTCGAACTTTTAACTCTGAACTGCTGAACTGCTGAAGCAATTTTTCTAAACTGGGTAACAAACTAAAGTGAACGTCTCCTTTCACTAGAGAAAAAATGTTAGATATTAGCCACCCCCGAATGCTATGAACATAGCATATCATAGGATTAGAATGGTTAAACGTACTACCCTTAAGAAAAGCGGTTCCCACCTGCATCACGATGTCACACAAAGTTAAACGTATTACCCTTTTAAATAAGGGTTGACGATGCAGTATCAGCATAGAAATTAGTATCAGCATAGAAATTTTAATTTGACAACCATGGCTAATTTATAACTTTTAGCACTCTGTTTAATTGAGAATTTTGAATAAATTTGACATTAAACATTAGACATTAGAATACTACCCTTAAATAATAGATAGGGGGAGTGCTCACCTCACAGGTGGTGGTGCTGTATACTCAGGATGATAACGAATCACGATTTACGATTAATTTTTTTTGTTTATATTATAAAGGTACGCATAATACACACACCCCACACGTCTCTTTTGAGTGCAACAGTCCGTCACTTGCATACATTTGCATACTACCCTGCCGAAAAACAAGGGTCACTTTAGACACATTAGACCTCACATTGGACATTAGACATTATAATAATACCCCTTACCTACCTAACGGACAATTCACACATTCCCACACACACCCTCTTCTGCTGCTCAACAGGTAGTCACATGCTGCTCAACAGGTTACCCCTATTTTACTGCTGCAGCTCGACCCTTGCATACGCAACAGATCAACCCGTACCTTAGCAACAACAGGTAGTTACATGCTACAATATCACCCATCGCATGACACGTGACAATATCACGAGCCCTTTCTGCTCCGATTTAGGGTGGCGCTAAATTGGGGTGGGCAAGCGCGGCGGAGGGATCGCGTGACACGTGATAATATCGGGGGAGGGTGGACAAGGGTGGGCAACGGGGATGGAGGGAAGGAACCCCTTCCTCCCATGTGTAACGAATAGGGGTAGGGAAGGGTGGGGAAGGGTGGGAAAGGGTGCGAAAGGGTGGGAAAGGGCGGGAAAGGGGGGGTGGAGGGGGAGGTACCCCTTCTTCCCATGCGTAACGAATAGGGGTGGGGATGGAGGGGAAAGAACCCCTTCCACCCATGCATGACGAAAAGGGGTGGGGTAAGTGCTCAAAAAAGGGGGAGGGGGAGGAGGTGGGGGCCGTTACGCATGACTGGTGTTTCAAAGACGGCATTTTTACACTACTGCCCTTTCTCTTGCAGCCCACAGGACGGAAGCAGTGCTCATAAGCAGCAGAAAAATTGTCGAATCTGCCACTATACAAGTGTCAGGTTGCGCAATCACCACCAAGCCGGCCATATTATATCTTGGTGTAAAGATTGACCATAGGCTACGCTTCAAACAACATTTGGAGTACACAGCCGGGAAAGCTGCAAAGGCAACAACTGCATTGGCTGGCATAATGGCTAATATCGGAGGCCCCCGTGACGAGCAGGTGGTTCATCGCGAATGTGGTAAGATCCATAATCCTGTACGCGGCGCAAGTGTGGGCACCAGCAATGGAAGTCAAGAGCTACGGCCAAAGCTGTAGAGCATCCTATCGTTCATGTGCACTCAGGGTACTGAGCGCATTTCGCACCGTCTCCGAAGATGCAGCGCTGGTATTAGCTGGGATGGCCCCACTCGATCTACTAGCCGCAGAAACCCTAAGCAATGAGCCCAAATCTGCTAGAAGAGAATCTACCATGGCGAGATGGCAGGAGAGGTGGCGGCACGCACCCAACGGAAGCTGGACAAGGCGCATCATCCCCGAAATGCGCCCCTGGGTAAGCAGAAAACACGGCCAAACTGACTTTTACATGACGCAACTATTGACAGGACATGGATGTTTTAAATCCTATTTGTATAGGTTTAAACACGAGACTGATCCGTGTTGCACACACTGTGCGCGGGCTATAGAAGACGCAGAACATGTATTTTTTGTCTGTCCTCGATTTTCTGCTGAACGGGAAGAGCTAAGCCTAGGCATTGGGAGGCCATTCACAGTCACTGACTTGATGGATATCCTACTTAGCTCGCAAAACAATTGGATTGCAGTAAGCAACACATGTGCAGATATCATAAAATCCTTGCGTCGCGCTGAAAGAGAGCGCAACTCGAATTCAAACTCTAGGCGAGACTCTAGATGAGGCTTTCATGCCATCTCTCCCTCGTGAAGTAATACGCAACGGCTATGTACCTCGAGAGGGAAACGGAGAGTAGGGGTTAGGTTTAGTGGGTGAAAGTCCCACACTTTTCGGCTTTTAATGCTTCCCCCCTATACAAAAAAAACAAAAAAAAAAACACATACACACATACACAGATCTCTGAGGCCATTACTGCAGCATGCGTTGCCTCAATGGCAAAAGTCCGCAAGGGAGGCAATCCACGGCGCCCCGTTGCATGGAAATAGTTAATGCACGCAGAGAATGCCACGCCGCACGGCGCAAATACCAGCGTTCAAGAGGATCATCGCTATGGGATCACTACGCTGACTGCTTTAAGACAAAAAGGAGGGCGCTCAAGTTGGCCATTAAGCAGAGCAAGGCCAGATATTTCCAGGAGCTGTGTGACGCCGCAGACGCGCAGCCATTCGGAACGGCCTATAAGCTAGTTATGGGGAAGCTACGCCGACAGCCAATGCCTACTTGCCCGTCACAACTCTGCAAGATAGTCCACACACTTTTTCCCAGACAGCCTCCGCTGATGGAAGCACGAGAGCACGCGGGTGTAACTGAGGCCATTGACCCCATTGACCCCACCGACGCAAACGAGGTGCTGGCCATCGCCGCGAGGGTCAAGGGCATACCGCCCACTCTGTATGCTCGACACGACAGGGAAGATATTCGAGCGGATCATCTGTAACCGTCTCGAGAGGGAGCTAGCTGACCCAGACCAGCAATATGGCTTCCGCAAGCACCTAAGCACGACGGATGCAATCAGAGCGGTGCAAGACATAGCTCAACAGGCCATCCAAGGTACAAGATGGGCCGGAGGCTCGAAGCAGTACTGCCTAATATGCACTCTTGATGTCAAGAATGCCTTCAATTCGGCAAACTGGGCAAGGACACTGGAAGCACTCAGCGCCAAACGTGTCTCAAGACATCTCATCCAGCTGATTGGCAATTATTTCCAAGGCAGAGTGCTAGCGCCAGTACATGGTATCTGGAGGCGTTCCACAGGGGTTCGTCCTCGGGCCCCTGCTTTGGAATGTGATGTACGACGGAGTACTTCGTCTAAATCTACCAGAAGGCAACACCATCATAGGATTTGCCGACGACATCGCCTTGGTGACGGTGGCAAAAAAGTTGGACGACGCAACATCGAAATGTAGTGCTGCAATCGACCAGGTAATCGACTGGTTAACACAAAATGGACTAGCGCTGGCAGAACAGAAGTCTGAGGCTGTCCTGATAAGCAGCAGGAAGCGGGTCGAAAAGACTGTGCTGCGAGTTGGCTCCTCCAGCATCGAAACGAAGTCAGCCATCAAATATCTTGGCGTCACGATTGACCACAGACTAACGTTTAAACACCACTTAGAATATGTCAGCAAAAAGGCAGCCGTGGTGACTACAGCCATCAGTCGAATGATGGCCAACACGAAAGGGCCAAAGCAGCGAAGTAGGAGACTCATTGCAGGCGTGGTAACATCTACAATGCTGTATGGCTCCACAATATGGGCTCCAGCGATGAATACCCCATCCTATAGCCGGGGCTGTATGTCTGAATACAGACGGTGCGCCCTCCGCGTCGCTACGTGCTTCCGCACAGTTTCGGAGGACGCAGCCCTAGTTGTGGCTAGCATGATACCACTGAACTTGCTGGCTGCTGAGAGGCAGAGCGGCGTTTCCACAAATAACTCTTTGCGAGAAAGGACCATCGCATCATGGCAAGCGGCCTGGACCAATAGCTCCAAAGGCAGGTGGACTCATCGCCTCATACCACAGCTCAACACGTGGCCAGGTGGACTTCTACTTGACCCAGATGCTTACCGGGCATGGATGTTTCAAGGCCTACCTTCATCGATTCAAGCATGAGAGGGACCCACACTGTGACCACTGTGGAGTTGGCGTAATAGAAGACACCGAGCACGCGATATTCCATTGTCCGCGTTTTAGGCTCGAGCGCGCCCTGGTTCCAGTACCACGTGCTGAGCTGACCCCAGAATCCGTGGTTTCCATAATGCTGGGAGCCGAGAATGGATGGGCGGCCATAACCAACCTGGTCGCCACTATAATGAAGGAGCTACGCCGATGCGAGAGGATCCGGCGGGACACTGAGGAATAAGCGGTCAACCTAAATGGCTGCCACCTGCCCCGCGAAGTAGAGCTTGATAGCGGTACCGTGGTGGCAGATACTTACTTCCTTTTACTTTCTTTTACTTCCTTTTATTTCCTTCCTTATCCCCTTTCTTCTACTGTATTATACTATTATATTATTATATTATATTACTTAAACTTTTTATGAAATAAAAAAAAAAAACAACACACATACACACATACACACATACACACATACATACACACATACACACATACACACATACACACATACACACATACACACATACACACATACACACATACACACATACACACATACACACATACACACATACACACATACACACATACACACATACACACATACACACATACACACATACACACATACACACATACACACATACACACATACACACATACACACATACACACATACACACATACAAACATACACACATACACACATACACACATACACACATACACACATACACACATACACACATACACACATACACACAAATCCACCATGCGTCTGACTCAGAGTGAGCGGCAGGGTGGTCTGCGTCTGAGCCGTATCGGCCGGCAGTCTTTAAAACCTGGTGCAGGTTTAAACAGCACCAACCTAGCAGTAGGGATAAAATGCAAACAATGTGAGCAATGGTTGATAATAACAATATTACTCCAGGTGGCAGTCACACATGTGAAAATCCACCCGTGGAACACACCACGGCAGGGGCACGGATTCTGGAGGCCCCAACACCCATTCACAACAATACTACTGCTACGGTGGCACACTTGGCCGGAGCAGAGTTATCAGCTACAAGTAACACAGCAGCAGATCCATTTGCACAGAGCGCAAGAGTACGAAGATCCCCACCAGCGATACCGCAGCTTGCCCCATCATCGGCGCATGGCGATATAGTCACCCAAATGCTAAGGGAGAGTGACACGCCAAAGCGGAATATGGACCGCGCAAGTCCATCAAGCGCAACGAGGAA